>VDFB02256132.1:140832846-141432846 GCA_007258455.2 Sequoia sempervirens
TGCTAGGATGCTAGTAAGAAGTAGTGGTTGGAATATTATGCTAAAATATTGTAATGCACCATTTCAGAGCTTTATGTAATGTCAGTTTAAAGATTCTTATCATATTATGTGGGTGTTTAAGATGACTTCATTCCAATGAATGAAGCACTAATCTAAGTGGTTTATTCATGTTATATTACGTTGATTGATTCAACAACTGATCAAAACTTTAAATCAAATTTACTTGTCTATCTTTGTACATTTGTGTGTTGAGTTTTAATGAATCATATATCTCATGTTTAGTGTGCACACTACCATAAAGGTCAGCCATACCTTCAATGTATTATGTCTGCTAAGCATATAAAGGAGATTTATCTGTTCACAATTGTTTGATATTGTGGCACACAAGTATCTAAAATAACAAGGTCAGGATCACCCTCCTAGGTTTAACAAAGCCTAAAGTGCAAGGGAGAAAGGGGTATTTTATTCACTCTCCTGTTCGTTGGCCATATCAACCCGTTGATTCTAAATATGAGAGAGTGGCTACTGTTTAGGACTCATTGCATCCATTGATTTGGGAACCAACATTCCATAGGTACCATTTTCCCTTTCTATGTCATATAAATAGGAATGAGAGAATTAACATTCATTTCTTTTTGTTTTCATCTTTAAAGCAATGAAAAGCTAAGGCTGCCTCATCCCCTTTCCATCAGGGTTTGATCCAATGTCTTTATAATTATGCTGCTACTATTACCCCCTTGTTGGGACCTCCTAGTAGTATCCCTACAATTTTTGTTGCCCCTATTTCTCAAGAGGACCCCCTCCTGGCCCCTCATCTGGCTATTTCTTATGGCGAGGGTACCTCCTCTATGGGACCTTTTTCCAAAAATCTCTCCGTTGGTCCCTCCAATTTAAAAAAATCTTCAATTAAGGGATTCCTTACCACGTGAACCCCTACTACTCAAAACTAAAAAGAAAAATAGTCTTGTGTTAATCCCTCATGTAACTATGGCACTAAAAGAAAAGCATGTGATGATCTTGAACCAAAAATAGCCAAAAAAGTCACCATTGAAATTAGAGACGAGGAGGAGCAAGGAAAATTGAATGATTCTAGCAGTGAGAGGGGTGAGAGGTAGTTGACTAGGCTTGCTAGCCAGTCTTCTAGAGGGAAAAAAAATTGTTTTGAAGACCTTAGGGATGACCCTGAAGAGGAAAATATGCCTCATGAGTAAAAAGGAGTTGTCAGTTGTGTTGGGAGAAGATCTCTTAGATGATTATGTGAGTAATGAACATGATGAAGAAATGGTTGTTGATGACCAACTAGTGGTTAAAGATTCAAAGGATGAGGAAGAGGAAGGGCTTCAAAATGTTGAACATGAAATTGAGGAGGTGGTTAGGGAGGTCACGAAGGGGATGTATGATTAGCCATTGAAGGAAAAAAATGGGGTGATGCAATATAATCTTAGACCCCTAGATCCCTATGCTTCTCAAATATGCGAGCTCCAAAAGAAAGTGGACAAGTTGGACATGTCCTTCAACAAGCTAATGGTTATTACTTTGGGAATAATGCAAAAGGCCATATTTAGTGTGGTCAGTGGGGAAAGTAAGGCTAGGGAAGGCCATCAAAAGCAACAAGCCTCTCAGGTTGTGGAGGAGTAGCTAGACAATAGAGTGACTGGTTCGATGGAATAGTACAGTGTGGCAATGAAACAACTCGAGAATGAATGGAACCTTATTTATTTTCTAAAAGAGTAATTGGATTTGTTCTATTGTTTTTGGTTTTTTGCTCGATGATCTTGTTGGGCTTGCGTACCCTTCGATTAATTTGTTTTGGTTATGTCTTTAGGGTTGTTGTTCTTTGTTGGTTAGTTGTTTTGTTGTTTCGTCTTGTTGTGTGTTGGTTTTTTTGTCGGGTGCTGGCTGGTTTTTGGCCCCTACTATTTTTCTAGGTTTGTTTTGGTGGCTTCTAGGCCTCATTCTACTCTCTATTTAGGTTCAGGGGCCCTTTCCCCTACTTCTATTACCAAAAAAAAAATCTATTAATAATCTCAAATATTAATAATTTATTAATAAAGATATTTACTAAATACAATATTATTTTTATTATTATTATGATATATTTATTTTTTAATATTATTTATTATTATATTATTTTATTGTGTTAAAATTCATAAGTTTCTAATGTCCATATATGCATACAATAAGTTGTTAATTTAAATAATATTTAATACTTTTTGGAAGGCCTACAGTAAAAATGCAATTACCTATACATAAATTTTCCTTTTCCCATAGTGCCTTCATGATCATATTTTAACGACGCTGAGGAGATTTGAACCCATAATCTTCTACTGGGGGAGCCTCAATTTTAAGCAATTGGTTCATGCCACTCGGACTTCTACATGTATTTTTTTATAGGGTTAATGAGGATTAAAATACAAATGTTGTCGATGGACTCGAGAATCATGGGTTTTTTTATTATTAAACAACAACTATGATTTATTTTTCTAGTGAGATTTCACCAGAAATTTTTATGTATATAGATGTTTGTGATTGTAGTGGTATGCTTCTCCGTGTAATAAATAAATAATATAATTTGATTCAACATAATATTATTTATTTATATAATAATAAAAATAATATAATCATAATATAATATTAATATTAATATAATATTAAAAATAATAATATTTTATTAGTAGTAATGTTAAAATACTAATATCAATAGTAATATAGTAATAAGGCCCATACAAGTATCTGAGTTGGCTTGAGTCTTGGGTTTGCTCCCCAAGGTCTTGGGTTCGACTTGGAGGCCTGGACTCACCTGATGCATGTGGCTTGTGGGCGGCTGCATGCATCCCCGCGGACATGTCTCACCCTAGGTCACCCACAAGTGCTTCCACGGGGTCACAGGGACACCCTAGGTTATCAAGAAATAAAAATTAAAAAAATAAATAATATAGTAATAAGAATAATATAATAATTTTAATATTAATAATGTAATATTAAAATAATTAAAAAAATTAATAATTTTAATTCTAGTATATATATCTTCAAGATGATCTATATAAAATACGTAGAAAGATATCAAGGCATTTATTTTTCGATTAAAAAACTTAAAATAAATAAAAAATATTGTATGACTTATTAGATGGAAAAAACAAAAAACATTGTACTTAAACAATGAAAATATAATTTTTTGATACTATCCACTTTTAAATAATTGAAAAAATCAATAAAAAGTCATTGCACATGAAAATAGAAAGTAGATTTTTGTTTTTCTTTACGGATTTGCTAACCACCTATATGTTGTGTTGTCATTGTAGAGTTAGTCTATCGACGTATTGACATAATTAATAATATTATACTAATATTAATAATAATATATGAATATATTGATAATATAGATATAAAATTAAAAATAATAATATAATTTAATATTACAACATAATAACACAATAATAATTATTTTAATTAAACTCAATCATTAATAAAATAATTAATAATATAATAATAATGTAATATAATATAATATAATATAATAATAACACAATAATTTAATATAACAATTTAATTGTATAATTAAAAAATTTAAAAAATATAATAACATTAATACAATATTTAATATGAGATGAAGGAGAGACATGAGGGTTCTCGAGGAGTGCTGGGCAGGCTTGTGCCTATAATGGGCATAGTCTGCATGTTTGTGCAATTGTGTGCATGTGCTTGGAGGTGGTTGGGGGAGCTTGGTGGTGTTGTTTTCCCTGGGGTTGGGTGTTAATAGTGTGAAGAGGAGCTTTGTTTTAGTCATTTTTTTTTTGCTACTTATTTTGTTTGGTGTGGGGTTTTGTTGGTGCATGGTGTGCCTGGTTGCTATGAGGATGTGTAGATCTATGGGAGGAGCAATCCTTTTTGCCAGGTGGATATTGGTGGTGGGTGGTGCATAAAAAAGCTTGAGACATTGGGTTTTTTCCCTCTTTGTGGCTAGAAGTTTGCATGCCCATTTGGGGGTTGTGCATTTGGTTATGGCTCTAGGGGAATCATCAGAGGCTGCTCATTTAGATTTTCATTTGGTATTTGGTGCTAACATACTAACTTAGAGTGCAAAGTTTTTTTATAACAATTTATTTTCATTGGATCCGGGGTTTGGCGAAGTAGGTTCGTCTGGTGGGTCTCAGATAACAAAATTCAATGGATATTTGGAATGGTGTAAGGAGTGGCCAAAGCTAGCTATACCAATGGAGATGATTGTAAAGGACATAGAATACTATTCGAAGCACTCATTATATTGCAATTTTTTGGGGATGCGGTTCTTGCTACAATTTTTGGATTCTTGGGACCAATAGACTTGGCAGCCAGAGGGAGAGATGGATATAATGCTCTTGGGGAATAACTATTTCATGGTAAATTTTAGTTGCATAGTTGATCAGAATAAGGCTTTTGAAGGAGGTCCTTATTTCCATAATCATATCAAACTATTTATTAAACCTTGGCATGTGGGTTTCAACCTAGCGGAGGAGCTTCTGAACAGGATTTCGGTGTGGGTTTGACTTCCTCGATTTCTGGTGGAGTGTTGGCAAGAGGATGTTTTACATTTGCTAGCTTTGATTCTTAGAAAACCAGTTGGTTCTTCACAACAGACTCAACTTAACAAGATAATGAATTTTGCATGTATTTGTGTAGAAATTGATTTGAGTAAGCCCCTGCTAGATTCCTTGGATATATGTGTGGGTCCTTACTCCTGGGTGTAGCAGTTCCATTATGAGACACTTCCATTTCAATGCCATCTTTTCCATGAATATGGTAATCTTTTGCACAAATTCCCAAGGTATGTGGAGGATCATGATGGGCCAAAAAGTGGCAATATGATGGGTATGTGGCTGATGACCATTTTTTAACCCAAAATTAATGAAACGAAAAGGAATTTTAAAGGAGATTCTCAACTTTCCACTGATATAAATTATGCTTTGCTTTGAATTTAATAAGTAATTATTATTCATTTCCTATTCAAATTACGACTAAAGTCCTGATTGATAGGCTGGTTGAGAAACATCTATAGCTTTTAAATGATATCACATTTTTTGAATCCAAAACATGTGTCACATTCTATGCTTTGCATACTATAGGATTAAAAAAAGAAAAAAATGAATTTAATGAATTTTTGGCCAAGTTAAGGTGGTCAAACATACGAGTTTTAATATTTTTAAAAAAGTTGTAATAAAAAAATCATAATTAATTATTTACTTGGAAAAAAATTACAACAAAATATGCATCACATTGGGGCATGAGTCCTCTACTTATATCTAAAATATTATAAAAAAATATTATCATTTTATATGGTTAGGGTGGTCAGACAGACACCTACTTCTTATTTTTTCCCTGAAATTTAAGTACCACTACATTGAAATTTCAAATTTTCACCAAATAGATTTTTTATTTTTTTTAAACAAACCTAGTAGTCTAGAAACTACATTCAATTTGCTACAGATTCTATTGTTACATATTTTTGAAATAATATAGATAACTTATTCAAAATTTTACGTCAAGTTGCCTAACTCTAATTTTTCTAATTTTTTTGCCACTTAAGGCCCTGTTTTTTCCATAATGATCTTGCACATACCCCCCAAGGTCTAGTCCTTTGGAACCTCAGTCCTCTCAACCTCCTTGCAACCCACCTAGGGTTGATAAGGGGAAGGACCCCATTCCTGGTGATGGGGTTGGCACGAATGGTTTCGTCCCTATTAAAGCTCGTATTAGGAACTGAGGCCGCAAAAGACTGAAGATACAGGAAGAAGATAATTTTAACAAGTTTGAGGTTTTGGATGATCTTAGCCAACAGGAAGTGAATCCAAGCTTGGTGAATTTAGATTAGGGTGTTTTGAGTGCAGGACAAGAGGGTCTTTTGTCCAAGGCAACTCAGGATATGTAGGATGTTGGGGCTTTGAAAATGGAGACAAATCATCAAATGGGAGTCTAGTTGGAGTCGGCTCCTATGGCTGAAGTTAGAAAAGTGGGTAGGGATGGTTCTCTAGTGGTTGTGAAAGTAGGTAATGAACTGGTGAAGAGTAATAAGTCTTCTTCTTCTCACTTGCGTCTTCATCAAAAGGATCCAAAAAAAGGTGTCAGGGAGAAGTCTTCCAAGCCTAGTAGAAAAAGGGATCTAAAAAAGATTAAATTAGTAGGGGAAACTTTTGTGGATTCAGGGTCAATCAAGACTCTGAATTCTCATTTTTCAAGCCCCTTGAAATGATCGTTCTATCCTGGAATATAAGGGGCTTGAACAGTGGACCTCGACAAAAAGTTGTTCGCGATTTGGTTAGAAGTGAATCTCTGGATGTTTTTTTCCTATAGAAGACTAAGTTATTAGTTGAGAGTATGTTTGGTTTGATGCCTAAGCTGTGGGGGAGTGGTGAATGCTATTGTATTGGTGCTCATGGGTCTTATAGGGGAGTGGCTTGTCTATGGAACCCTCAGAAGATTTGTCATCTTTGGTGGATGTCCTTTAAGTCTTCTATCTCCATGATTGCTTCTTGTTTTGAGATAGGGGAGTCTATATTCTTCTGTAATATTTATAAACCTATTGAGTTCCAGGGTAAGCAAATTTTGTGGTACCATATCATGTTTGTTCATTGCATGGTTCCTTACCATCCATGGATTATGGCTAGGGACTCCAATGCTATTTCTGAGTTGGCTGAGAAGAGGGGTGGTATTGAGAGGATGGAGTCTTCTACATTGCTACTTCAGGATAATATATCATCTCTAAATCTTGTTGATATTAAGCCCGCAAATGGCTAGTTCACTTGGGATAATGAAAGGGTTGAGAAGGATTGCATTGCGAAACATCTTGACCGCTTTTTGGTATCCTGCTACTAGGTTGGTGGCATGTGGTCCCTTAGCTTTGAAATTTTAGATTGGAGGGGATCAGATCATTGGCCTATCAAGCTTGCTATCTTTTTAGCTTGTGTTCCTCGATCTCCTTCATTCAAATTCCAACTTATGTAGTTGTGTGATCCCTCCCTCCATGATTATTTTGATGAATTGTTGAAGTACGGTAGACCAACCTATGGTACAAAAATGTATAATTTTGCTAAGTTCAATTTTTCAAATATCAACTCAAACGCTGGAATTGACATTGCTTTGGAAACATTTTCCATGCTAAGGTTATTGCTCAGGCAAAGCTAGATGGTATTATGAGGATGATTAGGGAGGATTGGGTGACTAAATAGTTGCTTCGGGAAGAGGCTAGGGCTTTGAAAATGCTGGAGGAGTGTGAGCTGAGAGAGGAAGTTTTTTGGAAACAAAAGGCATGGATTGAGTGGCTTCAGGAGGGAGATAAAATACTAATTTTTTTCTTCAATACGGTGAAAGCCAGGTGACAGGGTGACTCTATTTTAGTTTTAGTGAATGACAAGGGTGAGAAACTCTCCTCTTTACAGGAGAACTCAAATGAAGCAGTGCAGTACTTTGCTTCATTATTTAGGGAGGAGGCGCAGGGGGGTTCTAATGAGGAAGTTTAGGTCCTTTCATGTATCCCTTCTTTGGTTTCTGGAGAGATGGATGAGCATCTTATGAGTAGTATCTTGCTTGAAGAGCTAGATGGGACATTGTTTAAGATGAAGAAGGGGAATGCTCCAGGCCCTCATGGCTTCTCGATTGAGTTCTTTCAAGAATTCTAGGATATTATCAAACTAGACTTGTTAGTGGTTGTGCAGGAGTCTCAGTCGAATAAGCAGATATTACGAGCTCTAAATTCCACATTCCTTTCCTCTCATCCACAAGTCTAATGGGGTAGATAGGTTAAGGTGATTTCATCCTATCTCCTTTTGCAATGTGATTTATAAAATTATCTCTAAATTGATTGATGATAGGTTGAAAAAGCAGCTTAAAGTGTTTATCTTTGAGGAACAAAGTGGTTTTGTAGTGGGTTTGAAAATTATGGATGGGGTGGTTATCATAGCAGAAACCATTCATTCTATGGCCAGCTCCAAAGATACGGTGATGTTTATCAAGCTGGATATGGCTAAAGCATATGACAAAGTTTGATGGTCCTTCCTTCAAAAAATTCTTGGTGATTTTGGTTTTGGAGAGGAATGGATTCAATGGGTTATGAGTTGTGTTACTTCGGCTTCCTTTTCCATGTTAATAAATGGGGAGCACTCGAAGCTTTTTGGTGCCTCTCGGGGTCTGTGTTAGGGAGACTCCCTCTCTCCTTACTTGTTTCTTCTTCTTGCTAAAGGTCTGGGTCATTTGATGAGAAGGCATGTGGATTTGGGGCTCATTTTGGGATGGATATGGGGAGGTGGTTTACCATTGTAGTCTCATTTGCAGTTTGTGGATGACACTGCGTTGATGGGTATGGCTTCAATCAAGGAAGCTACAAATTTACACAAGGTGTTGGATGTTTATCTTATTGCATCGGGTCAATTGATCAATGAAAATAAATCCTCTATCTTTTTCTTCAATACTTCGAGGCCCACTCAGAGGAGGCTTGCTCATATATTGAGATTTCATATTGGGTCTCTCCCTTTGACTTATCTTGGTATTCCTATCTCTGTTGGAAGACTGCCCATGAATTCTTGGTAGAATATTTTGGACAAATTTTGTGTGAAAGTTAATCATTGGATACACAGATGGTTGTCTTTTGTGGGGTGAGTTCAGTTGGTCAAGTTTGTGGTGCAGGCTCTCCCCATCTACAGATGTATGATTCAGGTGGCCCCAGTGAATTTTTTTAAGGAATTTGATTTTGTTGCAAGGTAGTTTTTATGGGCTGGAAATTCAATTTTCTCTAAATTGAGCATTGTTAGATGGGACACTCTTTGTAGCTCGAAGCAATTTGGAGGTCTTGAGTTAAGGTAGCCATCTCATGTCTGGAGTGGTGTTGGCTGCTAAGTTGTACTGGTGTTGGTGTGTGGAGTAGGATTAGCTCTGGGCTAAAATCTTATCTCATAAGTATTTCTTGGGGATCCCACGGATGGATATTCCTGAGTATCCCCTGGTGGGGAAAGGTTTGATGATTTTGGGTACGCTCAAGAAAGGTGTTGCACTCATCAAGGATGGCCTATTTTGGATTTACAAAAGGGGACATAGGCTCATTTTTGGTCTAATTCTTGGGATGGTTTTCCTCCCATTGTTACTTAGTTTTTGAATTTGTTGACTTTGTGTCAGAGATTCCTTGAGGCTGGATGGTCAAGGGTGAGTGACTTTAAGTCTTCATCTCCTTGTGATCAATTGATGGTGGTGAGATGGAATAATCCTGATGAGTGGTCTAATGTTGGTATGGAGGAGGAATGTGCTTAGCTGCACAAAATCCTTTCTAGTAGATGGTGTAGTTCCCTCCAGGAGGGGGATGTTCTTTCTTGGTCTCCTAATGCTAAGGGTGTCTATACTATTGCTTCTAGATATCAGGGGTTGTTATCGCACTGGATGGACAGGGTGGAGGTTAACTGGTGGAAGAGAGTGTGGAACAAGTTTTCCTGGCCAAAGTGTAATTACTTTATTTGGACTTTGGTCTAGAATAGGTGCTTGACTTGGGATAATATTCAGAAGAGGGGATTCCAAGGCCCTTCTATATGTGTTTTGTGCGGGGCTAAGGAGGATTTTTCTCATTTGTTTTCTATTGTCCCTTTGCTTTGCAACTTTGGCATTTTTGGTGGGACATTTGGAAAAGCCCATGTGTTCGTGCTTCCTCCTTGGTGGAGTTATGGAATAGTTTAGGTTGACCTTCTATGACATCTTTCTTGCAAGAGGTGTGGTATGTTGGGCCTACCTTCATACTATGGAAGATTTGGTTGGAACAAAATTGCAGAATTTTTCATGGTCAAAAGTTGTTGATCCAACAAGTTTGGCATATAATTAGGGGTATGATTCAAGAGACGATGGAAGCTAAGAGTGATGTGGTGTTTCCTTTAGACAAAGGGGATGCTGAGAAGGTGGATAGATTGGGGATCTAGGGGTTGTATTCGGCTTTGGCTTGCGTCAGGAGAGGAAGGCAAGGGAAATAAAAAGTTCAAAGGATGGGCAGGTGGTTGCCCCCTCCGATTGGAATTTTGAAGATCAATACCAATGGTTCCTCAAGAGGCAATCCTAGGCTTGCTAGGATTGGAGGAGTTGGTAGGGATTGTTCGGGTTCAGTGGTTTTCTTCTTTTTAGTTCATGAAGGGATGTAGTCTGTCAACCTTATGGAACGTGTGGCGATCATCTACACTTTAGAGTAGGCTTATGCTTTGGGTTGGCATAGGGTTATCTATTAATCTGATTCACATGTTCTTATTGGTTTGATAAATAAACAAACAATGTTTGATGTTAGTTGGTAGCTGGCTAGGATGGTACAACAAATTTTGCAGATTAGTTATGTGATGGAGATGGTTTCTTTGTCCATATTCCAAGAGAATGGAATAGGGCAGCTGGCTGTTTGGCTGAGTGGGCTTCTGAGAATCTTGATGGTTGGAAGATTGATAGGTGGGAGTAGGTTTCCCAAGAGCTCCATCATGACTTGGAGAGGATCATTGCTGAAGATCGAGATGGTAACGACAAATGATGCTAATGTTTCTTGCTTTGTTTATTTTCTTCTTGTGTTTTTTTGGGGCTCCGACCCTTGGATTTTATGTAATCCTCTTTTTTGAATTTCAATAAAGTTTTTACCCATTTTTTTATAAAAAAAATACAATATTTAATATGATAATATTAATATAATACTATAAATAATAAAAAAAAAACTAATAATATAATATAACATAATAAAAATATAATAATATATTAATAATTTATATAATAATATATTAATAATACAATAACAACATTAATATAATAACAATAAGAATAATATATTAAATATAATATTTATGTTATTTATATTATATTATAATAAAAATAAACACCTTTTTTTCTTAGACTACAGGAATTTGGTAGCACGACCCCCTATACACTACAATGTACCTGGTAAACTTCTTAACGTGACTGGCGGTGCTGGTGCGACATGCCCTCTGGTACCACGGGGGTGGGGAAAACTAGACCTCGTGACCAACCTCCTGCAATAGAAAAGATTTAGCCAACCGAACTAAGGCCCCCGCCCACAAAAAATAAACACATTTAAAACATCTTAATTTATATATATAAGATAGATAAACTAGTTATAATGGCAGTTGCAATTATAACATCCATTTATATGAAAATTGTGGCGAATGGTAGTTGATACTTTGGAGGAGCATGGATGGTTAAGTGAAGTGGACATGCAATTTAAATCTTTTTTTGTTTGGCGTCCAAATCAAAGTTTATCAGCGTGGGAAACATCCAAGTCTATATCGACATTTTAATAAAACTTAACCACCTATAAAGAGTTGCTGGTGGGTTTTGGAAGTGTCGTCAAAAACAAACTTTTCATTCTTGTCAGCGTTTGAAGATGCATTGACAACCTTTATCGGTGTCAAATGCATGGTTAACAACTCCCAAATAACTATCGATCTTCACCCTGGATTTAATTATTAGTTTGTTATTTGGTGCGAGTCGGTAAAAACACATACATTGGATACCCATCATCGGCCTTAAATTATGGGTTCGTTTAAAGATGGAAACACGTTGTTTCAATGCTCATGATTGGTTAGGAAAATTGCCTCCCATGTGAGGGAAACCAATTTATAGATACATATTCATTGGCTCTTAGGAAACTCTCGGTTTCTTTTTCCAGATCATTATCATCTTTCACACTGGTTGAAAATGAGCACTTGAACATTGGCTATAGTGTAATTTTTTTTTTTGAGATCTCTCCAAGCATTTCGTGAGATATCTTGGCATCTTTCAGATCTGAATTTGATTCGGTCAAGGTGATGAGCTTTGCATAGCCTTGGGAAGCAAGCGCAGGGACCACCAGTTTAATCCCAACAACATATTCATAAACCCAACTGCCTCTTCTCGATGGATCACTGCCATGGGAAACTGCCTATATAATCTCAGATTCTGATTTGGGCGATGCAACATTTGGCTTCGTATTTAGACTGCTCACAAGGCTCCAACTTCTGGAAATCCATTGTCCTTCAAAAATCAATCGGAACTCTTTTGGCAAAGCTCTGTATGCATGCTGCAGTCTTTTTTTAATTTTGTCTTGTCGCCTACTATTGTATTTGGAGAAGGAAGAAATCTTTCCAGTGACTACCTACGCTTTCTTTCTAACATTTAATTGGCATAACAAAGCCTTAAGTTGTCTATATAAGAACATTTGTATTGCCAAGCTTCTTCAACATATTCTTCAAATCCGCTGACTCGTAAATCATTGTCACAAGGCTATGTCTCAGAAGCATTTGTAAGGTCAATGCAATATTTTGTTCTTCAAACTCTTCTTGAAATATATCTAGCACTTTAAGATACAGTGTACCTAAAATCTTCTCAAACCTATAAGAAAACAAATCCTCTTTGTACATAAAATTTGGATATTTCCTGGGTCTCAGATGGTGTGGCATCATAGGTGCCTTTTCTATTTTTGGAAAGTCTACAGCCATAGCTGCCAACTTTACAAGTTTAAGACAGTCCTCATCAAGTGCACCACGATCACTTAGATTTGCCCGCATAACATGTGCATTCAATTACATCCTCCCAAGTTGAATTTTCTTGAAAGTTGTTATAAATTGCACTAGTTGTGTTCCACAAGACCGCATTTGTTTGAAGCACTATGTCAAACAGTTCACTCACCTTGCTTATACTTTTGTCGCGCTATCTTGAATAATTTCAACACATATAATGAAAGATTACAGGCTTAATACATTATATGTTAGTTATAATAGCTACCAAATACAATGATCATCATTCTATTGGCAATGCTTATCAACTCATTTAAAACATCTGATACTAAAGCTATCAACCAACTAAGAATGCTTGCCAATTAAATTGAAATTGTTGATGTTTACCATGCCCATGCTATATCAACATCTTGGAGAAGATCGGTAACCATTTCAAAGTTGCCAACCTCGATCAATTCGCTGATAGCCTTTGGAATCATTATATGTATTTGAATATGGTTGCAAACTTGTTTAAGGAAACCGACAGTCTTTGTCATATTTGGCCTTTTTCAGTGTTTAAAGTACCTTTCACAACTACAATTTTGATTATGCTTTCTAAAAACCTTTACCTCGCTCAAAATCCTTCACCGACATTTAGAAAGGCCTTCACAACTTGCATCGGTGACTTGGAGGAAGTCAATCAGTTTCCAAAATTTTTGATTCTTTTTTGTCCTCAGTTAACATGAGAGACCTTCAATGATATCAAGTTTCCACAATTCATATTGTTCATTTTCAATGATTTCTGGATTAGATCGTGTGAAAATTTTTTGCATCAACATTTTAGGTCGTGTGAGAGATATTTGCAACTTGAAATTGTTAAATCAGCGTTTGGCAAGGGATTCACAACTCCTTTAACTTCACAATATCAATCATCTAAAACTTGCTTTTGATAAGTGTTGGTAAACCTTTAAATTAGAAAATGGGGTTTCGTGGATATTATTTTCATCATCAATAATAGCATCATGATTAAAACTGAGATATATAGCTGTATTTAAATTGAATATAAGTCAATAGGCTATTTGTCTCAACTTTGCTCAGAATTTTTGTCAGTCTTCCTAGTTTTTCAGCCCTTCCGCCTTCCAGCTCCTGGTCAGATAAAATGACAGATTTTTATTAAAAATGTTTGGGATAGGCCATGCGACACTTCATTAATTTTTCTCTCTATTTTTTGAATTGGATATAGGCAGTCCCCCGGGTGAGTTTAAGGGGGCATCCAGTGGATTCTTTCTACATGAATGGGCTATGTACTATACAAGTCCCTTCTTGCATGTTGCACAAATGTTGAAATTCCCTTGGCATCTCTTTTTTTCTTGCCCTAACCTGCATCTGCTCATGGGAACTGCCATGGCTCAGAGAGAGGGGAGTTTTAGTTGCTATCTATTGAGGGCATGGTGCTGCTTGGTGGTATTTTCCCGTACGACACACTAACCATGGCGGCTAGGGTTTTGTCATTTCCACAACGTCAGTGGCTACATCACTAGCTTTCTATGCATATACATAATTGGATTTCTACACAAGGTACATGAAGCTAGGAAAATGGTTGTGTGATTGAATTGCAGGTAAACATTTGTTTCTTTGTTGCTAAATTCATTCCCTTTGGGTATTGATATTCTTATTCTTTCTTATATTGTCAGATTTTGTTAATCTGTAGACCCATTTATTTGCTTTCCCCTGGCCTTAATATCCTTTTGCCTCCTACAAGGGCAACAACACTCTTCATAGGAGCTCTACTACAATGTCTGAAGCTTGTTTTGAAGGCATTTTTTCATTTCATTTTTGAAAAGCCCTCACTAGAGCACGAGATGCTGAGTTTTATTTGATTTTGAAGAGGAGACAACTACCTTGAATGTTTACCAGGATCATGGTGGTTTGTGACAAAAATACAAAGGAACAAGTGTGTTCATTCCTTAATACCGGTTTTGTTTCAAAAATGAAAAAGCAAGGGTTATGGGTTTTTGCATTTCAATCTTGGGGTTTTTGTTGAGCAGTGATAATGTTGTTTGGTTTAGTTATCTCTGTCTCTGTTAAGTGATAAACACAGTTCCATACTTTGCTTAAAGAAAGTTGATGGGATGCTGAGTTTTATTTGAAGAGGAGCCAACTACCTTGAACAGTTACCAGGATCATGGTGCTTTGTGATAGAAATACAGAGGAATTAGTGTCTTCATTCCTTAGTACTTGTTTTGTTTCAAAAATGAAAATGCAAGGGTTATGGGTTTTTGCTTTTCAGTTTTGGGGTTTTTGTTGAGCAATGATAATGTTGTTTGGTTTAGTTATCTCTGTCTCTGTTGAGTGATAAACATAGTTCCATACTTTGCTTAAAGAAAGTTGACATGTTTTTAATGTAGTGTCATGTCAAGTTTCTTCTTTGTTAATATTGTGGTAATGTTTGTGTTTAAGTTAAAACAATGACTACAATATTGTCAAGGGTTTGTCATTTTGTAACCCTAGTCTAAACCCTATGTTAATTATTTATTAAAAGGTTTGTATTCATTCCTTTTTGTGTCGAACCCCAATTCATACTTGATATGTAACCCTAGTTTAGTGTCATGTTTATAAAAAATTGCATACATTATGTTATGGGTTATGCTATGGGTTGTGTTAAAGTTTCTTTCTTTTCTCTCTAGTCTATATACCACAGAGCATCAAAATATTAACCCTGGTTCAATTATAGTACGCAAATCATAGTTCCAAGAAACATGTTTATTATTTTGTTACTTGTTAAGGAAATTAGTAAGGCAACTATGAAGTTGAAAGTTTATTTTTAGGACATAGAACATTATATATCCTATGTTGAAGACATTCAAAGGGTTCAATTGAATAGAAAGAAAAATTATTGTATGTTGTTCCATACTCCATTAAGAGACAATTTCTTTATGCTGTAAAAAGGCATATTATTTATTTCATATCTGTACTTGAAAGAATGGTTGATAGAACTTGTAGAGCATTGATAAATTGATTCATTATAGAAATACTCTATACTATTGTGTGTGCCAAAATTATACACAATGGTATGTTGTATTTGAACTATTTCTTCTAAATCTCAAGTGATGTGAGTTCAAAATATTTTGTGAAAAGAAATAGAGATGATACTCTATATATCAATTCAAAACAATGATTGAAAATTGATAATGTATAGCTAGTGAGGCATTGTAAATAGAAAGTTTTCAAATTAAGCCAGTGAGGCAATTCAAGTGATTTCTATTCCCCTAGAGGGTTTTCCACTCGGGAAATTATTTGTGTCATTATTATGTGATTGTATGGTTTATACTACTTTTCATTTTAGTCTTGCTTCATCAAAAAAAGTTGTTTAAAATTGAGTCAATTTGTGTGAACATTGATTCACCACCCCCTCTCAATGTTCATTGTACTCCAACATGAAAATCTCAATATTATTGAAAGACAATAAAATTCTTTAAAACATATAAAACTAATCATGGAATTTAGATGCACCCAAAGTCATTATGTAAAATATGGATGCAAATATTCAATTTTTGAGATGAACAGTAAAACCATGCCACCTTACCCTACTGCTCCTTTTTAGTGAGACCTTGCATGCCGGGTTATTTTTACTTTAGGCAAAGTTGGTATATGGGTGTGTTTTAGACTTACATTTGAAAGTGATAGGAATTAAGCATTTGGGGCTGATGAGTAATAATAATCCTTGAGAATGAGGAGGTATGGTTGGGAGCTACCTTACCACCCACTCTAGGTATGTCTCTCTCAAATATTTTATTTGGGTTATGTTGTGTTGCTAATAATGTTGCAAATGAATAATGCCCATTTTTTAGTTGCTATTGTAGGTGGTTGCTGTGGCAATGGATCTCGCTCTAGCAATTTCCTTCTATGTTTTCTTTGTTCCCTTTGTCGGGAATAAGTTGTTTGAGTACATTTCCATTGACCTCTACTCACCTTTGGTACAAACTTCTTGATCATACATTTGTTTTTGCTCTGTGTGTGTTTATTACATCATTGTTTTTCATGTTCCTCTTACAAATGTAGATTATATTGCAGCTTTTTCCTGTAGTTTCCAAGATCTACAACAAGGGCATATTAATTTTATGATTGAAATATTATATATTAGTTAGGTCCACAGAAATATATAGCTCACAACTTTTTATTTTTAGTTGGGATTATACAGGCTACATTTAGAACCTAATAACTTTTATATCGATTTTCCTTGTTTAATTTTTTGAGATGTATGTTTCAAATGAGTTACTAAATTTGTGCTCTTGTTTCTATATATGCAGGATTTAAAGGCAATCTAAGTTACTAGTCATAAGCATTAGGTTTCAACTTCTCATGTAAAAATTGTACCTATGCTCCTCTCTTACTTTTCTTCTGGGCTGCATATGCCTTGGAATGAGCAAGGTCACAAATTCATCATCATCATGGGAAGACCCGTATAATATTAACTAGACTCCAAAAGAGACTTTTGTAGAACTTAGGAAATAGGTAGAAGGCCATTGGCTTGGTCTGAATTTTGAGGTACTCTCATAGTAACACAACTTTCTCCTTATAACTATTGGCTAAGCTTAGATTTTAGAAAACTTGTGATAACACACAATTATGGGTATGCGCAGGATCATGATGGCCCAAAAAGTGGTGATATGATGGGTATGTGTAGGGTATGTGGCTGACGACTTTTTTTTGCCCAAAATTGATATAACAAAAAGGGTTTTTAAAAGAGATTCTCAGCTTTCCACCAATATAAATTAATCTTTACTTTGAATTTAATAAATAATTATGATTCATTTTCTATTTGAATTACTACTAAAGTCCTAATTGATAGGTTGATTAAAAAAAATCTATAGCTTTCAAATGGTATCACATTTTTTAAATCCAAAATATGTCACATTCTATGCTTCACATACTATAGGATTAAAAAAAAAGTTTGAATTTCATGAATTTTTGACCAAGTTAAGGTGGTCAGACATACAATTTTTTATATTTTTTAAAAGATGTAATAAAAGAAATCATAATTAATTATTTACTTGGAAAAAAATTACAAAATAATATGCATCACATTGGGACATGAGTCCTCTACTTATATCTAAAATCTTATAAAAATATATTATCATTTTATTGTGGTTAGGGTGGTCAGATAAAAACCTACTTCTTATTTTTTCCTTGAAATTTAAGTACTACTGCATTGAAATTTCAAATTTTGACAAATAGATTTTTTTTAGAAATAAACCTAATAGTTTAGAAACTACATTCAATTTTATAAAGATTGTATTCTTACATATTTTTAAAATAATATAGATAACTTATTCAAAATTTTACATTAAGTTGCCTAACTTTGATTTTTCTGAATTTTTCACTACTTACCGGTCTATTTTTTCCATGGTGATCCTACACATACCCTTATTACCACATGAAATGAAGTATTTTGGCACTTAAATCGTTCGTGCTCTTCCTAGGATCTTTCACCTAGGAAGAGAGAATATTAAGGCTAAAATGTGTGCACTTTGTTACCATTCAAAAAAAAGGAATGATGAAGGGTGTATGTGAAATGTGTGATTGTGAATTTAATGTTGTAAACTAAATGAAAATGCAGATTTAAGGATGCAAACTACTCTAACATAATTTTTTTGGAAAACATAGTGTGTAATGTGTGCAAAGACTAGAAATATAAGAAGAATAAACAGAAACTGATGAAATTGAGCATGACTTATTTGGATGATTGACGATGACTGGAAATGACTTCTGAAATGGTCTTGCTACTGTTTTGCTAACCAAGATGGACTTATTCACCACCTGTGGAGAATCAGTCCAAGTTTAGATGAAAACTGTCGAGAACAAGTTTCAGACTGTCGGGAGTTGAAATCTAATGAAATCAAGTTTCAGGCCTACATGTTGGACTCATTCGCCATGCATGGTGAATCAATCCACCTACAAAAAACTGGAAAATCAAAGGAAGATTTTGTGGAGTTAGATATGTATTTCTGCCTCCTATAGGTCTCTGCTTCTGAAATTAATAGATTCAGGTTTGAAACTGATTTGTACTTTATGAATAGACTTGAATGAAGAAGAGAAAAGATAGATGACTTTGTAATGCAATATTCAATGATTCCAATGCTCCAAATGATCCTAAATCTTCAAAAAAACACATAAGAAGACAAAAATACTGATTGTTAAGGTATGGGGGTTTGCCTTGGTCAAACCCCTTTTAAAAAATTAATCCAAAATGATGAGATAAATGAATAAAACAATAAATAATGGAATCATTACCTTGAGATGGTGATTGATCTTGTTGGTTTGCAGCAATACATGAAGAATCAGCTCTTAGATGCTTTAGAATGCTAACTTGAAGACTCTTAGTGAAGAAAATCCTCAATTACTTGACTTGAATGGAAGGAGAGATGATAAATAGATTATAATAGATGAAAAAGTGAATTGATTCTTGTAGGAGATCATAAAATGAGGTTAAAATAACTTATTTATAAAATTCATGTTTCGTAGTACCAAGTATACATCATCATAGGCTGACATCAAGTGTAAAAATTGAATAAATCCTAAAATAAATTTGAAATTATTTTTATTTTTTGTGTCAAGGTGGACTCATTCGCCACCCATGGCGAATGGATCCCACCTTGAGGGTGATTTCAAGTGTCGAGAATTAAATGTTATTTAATGTACTGTGTCAGGGTATCATTCCAAATTACACTTAAACAAACCTTATGAGTGTATAAATAGGTCCAATAAGACCTAAGAAAGGTGTAAATAAGGGGGAAATGCCTAGAAAATTGTGAATCTTGGTAACAAGACTTAACAACACTTTAAAATAGGACTTTTTGATGTGTTAAATGATCATTTTTAGGTGAATCAATTATTAAATAGAGTCTAGAATAATGTAGAAATTCATTACAACACTTCACAACATATTCACAAGACTTCAATATTTAATAAATTATAATTAATTTATAAAGGTCTAAAACTTAGTGTGGACACATAGAATGCCTCACAACACCTAAATTAAGACCACATTAAGTTCAATTATCATGAATGATCTCAAATCAAGCAAAGGGTACTTTATTCTATGAAACTTTTAGCCCCCACTTTAGTGAGAGGAAGAACTTGCTTCAGATTCACACTAAAGTAGACATTGAAGAAAGATTCACATGCATGCCAAGCCCCCAAGATACAAAATCATACAAAGGCAAGGAAAAAAGAAAGATAATGATGAAAAATATGTTTTCACTCTAGACCCGCAGACTTTCGGATCATCCACGAGGTGAGAGGGACCAAAAACATAAAAAGAAAAAAAGAGTAACATACACTAGTTGGCATGCACTCAAAAATGAAAAAGTGGATAAAGGGAAAGTCATGCCGCTAGTTGGGCTCCTGCTATGCCAGAGTTATACCACTTGATAACTTTAACAAGGCACCATAAAACAAAAGGAAATGCAAATGATAAAATTGTAAAAATACAAAAATGTAATGTGTAAAAAATGTAATGTGAAATATTATTCAAGGGAACCTTGTTCGGTTTACCTAAGGTCAATCACTTAGGGAACATTGCATCTAATGTATCCAAGAGAGGACCAATCAAAGGATGCTAAGAAAGATCACACTTATGAAGGGCATCATACCCAATGTCATCCAAAAAGTAATGAAAACATTATATAAACAAAAAGGCTACACGAAGAACAAGGAATGAAATATGGTGTTGCATGCCCCCCACTTTAAAGTAATTTCTACACCTCGTTCGTGAGCAATTGCTTTAAAGTAGAAATAGAAAGAAAGAGAAAGCAAAAAAAAAACAAGACATGTGAGCTAACTAGGAAATCCCTATGTCAAGTCATATGTTTCCAAAGTTAGGCTACGTCATGTCAAGGGAAATGAAAAGAAAGGGAGTATGTCACTTGCAAGTCAATCTTAAGACATGTCGTTCACATCTCAAGCTTGCTCTTTAAATGTTCATGAAAAGTTAACAATTAGTCAAAACAGACAACAACAAGTGACATACAAGGATAAAGGCTACACAACCCTTTG
Source organism: Sequoia sempervirens (assembly GCA_007258455.2). Classification (NCBI taxonomy): domain Eukaryota; kingdom Viridiplantae; phylum Streptophyta; class Pinopsida; order Cupressales; family Cupressaceae; genus Sequoia; species Sequoia sempervirens. The sequence goes on from VDFB02256132.1 coordinate 140,853,369, forward strand.
CCCCCCATTGAATGTAAGACAAAGGTGAGCCTAAAGTGGATGACGTTATGTTGCTCCCTACAAGTGATGCAAAACATGCAATAGTGAGAATGTTATTTATGTGTCAACTTATTACAAGGAAAGGAGCAACAACCAATTTTATTTATGTGGAGATGCAAATAAAGTTATGGCTTGATTGTCTTTGATTTGATATACTTTAGTAAATACATGACAAAAATCATTATAAGTTGGTTTGTATGAAATATTATGCTTAGGTGGTTCATAGATGAGTTGAGGTTGATGGTGAATTGTAATCCACAATAAGACATATCATGTGCTTGTACCATAATAATGTCCCCAAGAGGAGAGTATATAGGAGAAAAATAATCCAAATGTCCTTGAAATTCAAGGAATTGTTCTTCTAATATATCATTATTATGAAGAAGGGATATATCCATGGTTGTATTGTTTTGTTCTTTAAGATTGTCATGATTTTTATTGATTGGATCATATAACATTATAGTATCATGTTCACAAGTAGAGAAATATTAAGGGATCAAGTTGATTGTTGTCCATAATCTCATTATCTTGTGTTACAACATCTACCCTAGTAGGAGAGCGTAGAGGAGAACAACATTCAAGATGTTCATTACATATCAAAGCTTCATCACAAATAAGGGAGTCATGAAGGGGAGAACAACTAGGATCTTTATATGTGTCAAGGAATGTATCTTCTTCTTCAAAGAGAACCTTCCAATTGTTAGGAACATGAGGAAGGAGAGAAATAATGTTACGGGTATGTGCAGGATCATCATGGAAAAAATAGGCCCTTAAGTGGCAGAAAATTTAGAAAAATCAGTGTTAGGTAACTTGACGTAAAAATTTGAATAAGTTATCTATATTATTTCAAAAATATGTAAGAATAGAATTTGTAGAAAATTGAATGTAGTTTCTAAAATACTAGGTTTATTTAAAAATAAATAAAATCTATTTGGTGAAAATTTGAAATTTCAATGTAGTAGTACTTAAATTTCAGGGAAAAAAATAAGAAGTAGGTGTATATCCACCACTCTAACCATAATAAAATGATAATATTTTTTTAAGATTTTATATATAATTAGAGGACTCATGTCCTGATGTGATGTATATTTTTGTAATTTTTTTCCAATTAAATAATTAATTATGAATTTTTATTACAACTTTAAAAAATATAAAAACTCATATGTCCTGACTACCTTAACTTGGTCAAAACTTCATGAATTTTTTTTCTTTTTTAATCCTATAGTAAAGCATAAAATGTGACATGTTTTGATTCAAAAAATGTGATATTGTTTGAAAGTTATAGATTTTTTTCAATTAGCCTATCGATTAGGACTTTACTCGTAATTCTAATAGAAAATAAATAATAATTATTTATTAAATACAAATTAAAGAATAATTTATATTGGTGGAAATTTGAGAATATCCTCTAAAAACCCTTTTTGTTTCATCAATTTTGGGTAAAAAAAAGTCGTCAGCCACATACCCTACAAATACCCATAATATTGCCACTTTTTGGCCCATCATGATCCTGCACATACCCTTACTAGTGGTACAAATAGGGGAAGTGTTGGGAGATGAATAGAAACTAGGTGGGGTGGGTGTAGTGTATTCATGTTCTGTTCTTGTACTATCTTCCAAAGGGGAATGAGGAGAAGGACAAACAAAACCATCATGATACTCAATGATTGTACCTTCTTTCATCAAGATACCTTTGTCACTAAAAGGGGAGGTAGTAGGAGAAGGACAATTATGATCATCATGTGTATCCATGTTTGTTTGCTCTTCTAACGGGTATGTGCATGATCATGATGGACCAAAAAGTTACGATATGATGGGTATCTGTAGGTATGTGGCTGATGACCATTTTTTAACCCAAAATTGATGAAATGAAAAGGGTTTTTAAAGAAGATTCTCAGCTTTCCACCAATATAAATTATGCTTTACTTTGAGTTTAATAAATAATTATTGTTCATTTTCTATTTGAATTATGACTAAAGTTCTGATTGATAGGCTGATTGAAAACCATCTATAGCTTTTAAACGATATCACATTTTTTGAATCCAAAACATGCATCACATTTTATGCTTCACATACTATAGGATTAAAAAAATAAAAATTGAATTTCATGAATTTTTGACCAAGTTAAGGTGGTTAGACATACGAGTTTTTATATTTTTTAAAATTTGTAATAAAAAATTCATAATTAATTATTTACTTAGAAAAAAATTACAAAAAAATATACATCACATCTGAACATGAGTCCTCTACTTATGTCTAAAATATTATAAAAAAATATTATCATTTTATTTTGGTTAGGGTGGTCAGACGCACACTTACTTCTTATTTTTTCCCTGAAATTTAAGTACTATTGCATTGAAATTTCAAATTTTCACCAAATAGATTTAAAAATAAAATAAAATAAACCTAGTAGTTTAGATACTAAATTCAATTTGCTACAGATTCTATTGTTACATATTTTGAAATAATATAGATAACTTAATCAAATTTTTATGTCAAGTTGTCTAACTCTGATTGTTTTGAATTTTTTGCCACTTAAGGGCTTGTTTTTTCCATGATGATCCTGTACATACCCTAACACATCATCCTCACAAATAGGAGAGATATGAAAGGGGATAAGTTCACTATAAGTATTAACATTTTCATTTTCTTGTGCTAAAAGACTCATAACTAGGAAACTCATTGAATAAAGAACTTGGATGTTTATTAACTAACTTTGTTTGCGCAAATTTGGAGAAAATTGAACTAACATTTTGAAGTAACAAATCTAGGCTAACTCAAAATGTAATGTAAAATGTTAAAATGAAATGCAATGCTATGAGAATGCAAATGTGCAATTTAAACTATGCATGAAATGAGCTATTCTATGTTAAATTTGATGAAATGCATGCTACAAAAATACAACTAACTGATATATATAGGTTAAGGCACCAATCAGAAGCCTAAAAACCACTTTTTGAATTTTGTAAAATGTTGTTTAGGGTGCCAAAATGGACTGATTCGCCTAGGGTGGTGAATGAGTTCAATTATGAACCTTGTTTCAATATTTGCAGAGATTTTAGATGGATTTTTGTGATTACTGAGAACCAAAACATAGACCTAAAGGAAAAAAGAAAAATTACAAAAAATCTAAATGAATATAGATGTAAAACATGCAACCTAGATGCACTTATTATAAATGCAAGAGTAAAACCCTACAATGTAAAATGCAATGCAAACTACTTCTAGGATGAAGAAGAGACTCCAAAATTAGAAAAGGAGGGATACAAATGTTAGGTTCACCAAAATGAAATGAAGGATTTTGGCATTCAAATCCTTCACGCTATTCCTAAGATCTTTCACCTAGGAAGAGAGAGAATATTAAGGCCAAAATGTGTGCACTTTGTTACCATTCAAAACAAAAGGAAAGATGAAGGGCGAATGTGAATTTAATGCTATAAAATAAATGAAAATGCAGATTAAAGGATGCAAACTAGGGTATGTGCAGGATCATGATGGGCCAAAAAGTGGCAATATAATGGGTATGTGGTTGACGACTTTTTTTTACCCAAATTTAATGAAACAAAAAGGGTTTTTAAAGGAGATTCTCAACTTTCCACCAATATAAGTTATGCTTTACTTTGAATTTATTAAGTAATTATTATTCATTTTCTATTCTAATTACAACTAAATTCCTAATTGATAGGTTGATTGAAAAACATCTATAGCTTTCAAACGGTATCATATTTTCTGAATCCAAAACATGCGTTACATTCTATGCTTCACATACTATAGGATTAAAAAAAGAAAAATTGAATTTATGAAGTTTTGACCAAGTTAAGGTGGTCAAAAATATGATTTTTTATATTTTTTAAAATTTGTAGTAAAACATTCATAATTAATTATTTACTTGGAAAAAATTACAAAAAAATATGCATCACATCGAGACATGAGTCCTCTACTTATATCTAAAATCCTATAAAAAAATATTATCATTTTGTTGTGGTTAGGGTGGTTAGAAAGACGCACACTTCTTATTTTTTTCCTAAAATTTAAGTACTACTATATTGAAATTTCAAATTTTCACCAAATAGATTTTTAAAAAAAGCAAACCTAGTAGTTTAGAAACTACATTCAATTTGCTATAGATTTTATTCTTACATATTTTTGGAATATTATAGATAACTTATTCATTTTTTTACGTCAAGTTTCCTAACTCTGATTTTTCTAAAAAAATTTCCACTTAAGGGCCTATTTTTTCCATGATGATCCTACACATACCAACTAGTCTAATATAAAAATGCTGGAAAGCACAATGTGTAATGCATTCAAAGACTAGAAACATAAGAAGAATAAAAAAAAATTGATGAAATTGAATATGACTTATCTGGATGACTGAAGATGACTGGAAATGACTTCTGAAATGTTGTTGCTATTGTTATGCTAACTAGGATGGACTCATTCACCATCTGTGGCAAATCAGTCCATGTTTAGGTGAAAACTGCTGAGAACAAGTTTTAGACTGTCGAGAGTTGAAATCTAATGAAATTCAGTTTCAAGCCTATAGGTTGGACTCATTCTCCATGCATGGAAAATTAGTCCACCTACAAAAATATAGAAAATTAGAGGAAAATTCTGTGGAGTTATATCTATATTTCTCCCTCCTACAAGTCTCTACTTCTGAAATTGACAGATTTGGGTCTGAAACTAATTTGTACTTGATGAATAGACTTGAATGAAGAAAAGAAAAGATAGATTACTTTGTAATGAAATATTAAATGATTCCAAAGCTCCAAATGATCCTAAATCTATAAATAAACACACAAGAAGACAAAAATACTAATTGTCAAGGTATGGGGTTTTTCCTTGGTCAAACCCCTTTTAAGAAATTAATCCAAAATGATGAGATAAATGAATAAATCATGCAATAATGGAATAATTACCTTGATATGGCGATTGATCTTGTTTTTCTACAACAATGCATGAATAATAAGCTCTTGGATGATTTAGAATGCTAACTTGAAGACTCTTAATGAAGAAAACCCTCAATTACTTGACTTGAATGGAAGGATAGATGATAAATAGATGATAATAGATATAAATGTGAATTGATTCTTGTAGGATATCATAAAATTATGTTAAAATAACTTATTTATACAATTCATGTGTCATAGTACTAAGTATACATCATCACATGCTGACATCAAGTGCAAAATTGAATAAATCCCAAAATAAATTTGATTTTTTATTTTTTATTTTTGTGTCAAGGTGGACTCATTCGCCACCCATGGCGAATGGGTGCCACCTTGAGGGTGATTTCAAGTGTAGTGTGTCGAAGTATCATTCAAAAATACACTTAAATAAACTTTATGAGTGTACAAATAGGTCCAATAAGACACAAGAAAGGTGTAATAAGGGGGAAATGCCTAGAAAAGTGTGAATCTTGATAACAAGACTAAACAACACTTTAAAATAGGACTTGTTGATGTGTTAAATGATAATTTTTAGGTGAATTGTATTAAATAGAGTCTAGAATAATGTAGAAATGCTTTACAACAATTCACAACATATTCACATGACTTCAATATTTAATAAATAATTAATTTATAAAGGTCTAAAACTTAGTGTGGACACATAAAATTCCTCACAACACCTAAATTAAGACCGCATTAAGTCCAATTATCATGAATTATCTCAAATCAAGCAAAGGGTAATTTTTTCGATGACATACCACAAAGCTTTTTTCTTCCATTTTTTATATCTAATTCATTACAACTTGCATATTTTGTAAGGCCATTTTTCTTTCTTTGACAGGCATTCCAAGCAAGATTTTGGATTGTACATGTTATTATGTTGTTTCATTAGGAATATGATCTAGAAAAATAAGTATTAAGTTTTTTGTGCCATTTAGCTCACAAATCATTGTCTTAATTAGTTGATTTTATGTCCATATCTGTTAAAAGTGTATTTTTTGATTCCCTGCATCATTATTATATATTTACAACATCTCACCATATTGTGGGTGCAAGTGATTTATATTCTTATATTTTTGAAAACATGGGCAGAGACACAACTGCCAGTTGTAGCAAGGTAGCAAAAGTGTAGGTGTCATGGCAGTTGTGGAACCAACATGGTGGTTTTTCCACACATGCCATATTTGACAAGGGGGAATGGAAAATTAGGGTAACAACTACAAACATAGTTTCTTAAAATTCCTAGCCTTTATGCTTCTTGTTTCAATTCTAAAATTAATGTAGATGTATAACTACACCATTAAGGGTCATTGAAATCATCTTTCTGATTCAGTTCTTCTTTGTTAAGTATATAAATTTGAACGCAAAATAGGATTTCCTTTGAGTAACTTGTAGAGCATTGCAAGTGTTGGGGTAGTATTGTAAAGGTGATGAGTATCATTGAAGACTTAAAGAAGGCATTAAGCATGTAAAATGTAGAAGATTTAGGGGCATGAGAAGGCAAGGCCTTACACTTATAGAGTTCCATTTTGCATTAGGTTCCCCAGGGTAATCTTGTGTTGACGTCTCTTTCAGTTAATACACACAACTATCTACGTTCAACCCGCCATTAAAACAACCTCATTTGTAGAGCATATGTCCACTATTTTCTTCAGAAATTAATGGGACTAAGAAAACATCAAATGAATCATATAATTTAATTGGAAACATAAATGTTTGTGTTGGTGAACTAGGTATGAATTGTGTGTACTAATTATGAATCATACTACAATGTAAATATTTTGAATAAAGTGCTTATAATGGTGAATCATATTCAATTTCTAATTCATCTTGATCTTATTCTTAGTCTTATTTAGGTTAAAGGTTTCATTCAAATTTGAATATTTGAAACTAAAAATCCTAGATAATTTATATAGCCAATCTTGGAATTTGTAGTTACCTTTTAGTTTGAGACTCTCTTAATCTGTAATCAATTTGAATATGATAACATTCCCCTAGATTTACCTTTGAAAATTTCTTTCTATGTTGTAATTGAGCATCAAATTAGACTAAAATGGGTATGTGCAAGATCATGATGGACCAAAAAGTGGCGATATGATGGGTATGTCTAGGGTATGTGGCTAATTACTTTGTTTTACCCAATAATTGATGAAACAAAAAAGGGTTTTTAAAGGAGATTCTCAACTTTCCACCAATATAAATTATGCTTTACTTTGAATTTAATAAATAATCATTATCTATTTTCTATTTGAATTATGATTAAAGTCCTGATTGATAAGCTAATTGAAAAACATCTATATCTTTCAAACGGTATCACATTTTTTGGATCCAAAACATGTGTCACATTCTATGCTTTACATACTATAGGATTAAAAAGAAAAATGAATTATGAAGTTTTGACCAAGTTAAGGTGGTTAGACATACGAGTTTTTTATATTTTTTAAAAGTTGTAATAAAAAATTCATAATTACATATTTACTTGGAAAAACATTACAAAATAATATGCATGACATCGGGACATGAGTCCTCTACATTTATCTAAAATATTATAAAAAAATATTATCATTTTATTGTGGTTAGGGTGATCAGACAGACACCTACTTCTTTTTTTTCCCCTGAAATTTAAGTACTACTACATTGAAATTTTAAATTTTCACCAAATAGATATATTTTTTTAAATAATCCTAGTAGTTTAGAAACTACATTTAATTTGCTATAGATTCTATTCTTACCTATTTTTGAAATAATATAGATAAAATATTCAAATTTTTATGTCAAGTTGTCTAACTTTGATTTTTCCCATTTTTTTGCCACTTAAGGGCTTGTTTTTCCATGATGATCCTACACATACATGTAGACATGCAAAATTAGAATATTGAATTTAATAAAGTCCACTCATTAAATCAATCAAGTTCATTAAATTCAATCTCTAAAGTCATCCATTTAAATTAAATAAATCAACTTTATTTAATTTGATCCTAACATCACCCTCCTTGATTAAATAAATCAAATCTTTATTTAATTAAATCTAAAATCATCTTTCATCTCCTTTTGATTTAGTTTAATCTTTAAATCTAAGTCAAATGAGTCAAATTACCTAATCCTCTTCTAAATTAACTAAATTAGGATTAAATCTAATCTAATGCATGTCACATTCTCTAGATTTTCCCACTTGCACAAATAAATCAATTAATTCATTTATTAAATCCTCATTTTCCCTCAACACGGCATCTTTGGAGAATATTCCCTCAAGTTTGAATTCAGATCAAGTTGACTTTTCCCTTCCAACATGGCATTAAATCCCCTCTTACATGTCCCCCACTTGGCATTTAAGTCCCTTTTTCTCCCTCCAACAAGCCAAATTTGAAATTTGAAAAGGCCAACTAATGTCATTTATTGGCACATTGACCAAAACTTGTACATCCTCCATACACTCACATGGTGACAAGTGGATCCTTCCAATTGGTTGAATCTTTGTCCCACATTGCTCTCTTTGGGGCATTCTTCCAACTTGATAGTCTATAAATTGGAGGTCTCATTCCTCATTTTATCATCCATAATCTCATGCAAAGTTAATCTCTTCACATTGAGAGCTGATTTTTTCCATTGCATCGTCATCATTGGCTTGTCAAGGGTTGGGAAAGGGTCACTTTTCACAACAAAGTGACACCAATCAACTATGGAATAGGTGTGCATTGTGCTTTTTAGGATTTCAACTAGTTTGTTTTGTTGTTTTGTTTGTAGAGCATAATGGATTATTTCATAAATAATGCTATTTTGTTTGATTTCTTTAAATTAACTTCATGATGATATATATATGGAATAGAGTTTAAAGTTGCAGATATATGGTGTTATAAAATGGCATTGGAAGGAGGGTTGTATGCTCAGTAAATAAGCATTAAGCTCAGATATAGGCTTGCAATCTGCTTTTAATAATATATTGTTTAGATATAACTATTTGCATATATTTTAAAGTTCTCTTAATATGCTTTTGATCTGCTTTTAGGCATACATTTTTCATTTATTTCAAATCTATATTTTCATTGTATGGGTGTAGATCCCTTTAGATTTGGAATGAATGTTGCTGCTCTATATTGTTCACATTTTTTCCATATTGAAGAAACGTACACTTTTTTTTTCTGTTTAATGATTATTGGTGAGAGTTCACTACATTATTTCTCCCAGTCAAATCAATTGTCAGAGGTTCTAAGTAATAGGGACATGAAGACTGTTAGATAATAAAAATGTGTCTCTCTATACAACCTTTGTAGAATGTATGCCTACATATAACACTCACCAGATCATTTGATTCCTCATGACAAATACCATTGTCATTTTTTTAAAGATAAATCATATGCATTTTTTCCCCTATGCCCATTAGGATCACCTCCAAAAGAATTTATAGTCTTACCATCCTTATTATCAGATATTGCAATCCTCTTCGAGTTTTCTATGGAATCCAAAATGAAGAAAAGCAGCCTCTCACTTCCCTTAAGAGCTTGCCAATGAGCATGTGCATGAAACAGGTTCCAAAAAAAAGGTATGTTTGGAAGAGGAAGGACTACAACAAGGGCTATGAAAGGAAGCAATGCAATAGAACCATACATGTATCTTCTGTGATAAATGGCACCATTATTTTCCACACAACATAACCTTCTACATACTAGTCTTGGATTTAGACTTAGAAGGAGAACAATATCCACCTTGGACGTCTCTTTAGGAATAGACTTTAGGAAAATCTCAGATGGCTTGATACACATAAGAAGCTATTATCCTAAATTGTGAAACCTATGCCAAATGTTACCAACTGGAGCCATTTTGAGTGCAACCCACTTCTACTGAATCTTGTCACAGAAAAAATGTGTGATGAGCTCTTCCTTTCTTGAGAGTGAAAGTGAGTGATCAGAGGAAGAAATGCCCCTCCATAGTTTCTTGCAATTGAGAGCTTGCTTTCCTGGTATTTGTAGGATTAGAAAAACTAGCAGTATTGAATGACCATCACACTACACCCGATAGACTCAGGTGACCATTTGAGGAGAAATCTCTAAATTAAGTAATAGTAACAATAATATTCTTTCCTATTGCTAATATTTTACTTGGTAGAAAAAATTGATGGTGCTGTCATTTTAACATTTTATCAAATACACTAGAGGATCCACTTCTTACAAAGCTTATTGGCTCAGCTAGAGCTCATGCCAGTGCATGGTCCCATGTGTCCATTTTGGCACAAGTAGAGAGTCTGACGAAAAAGTTTGTTTCATTTGGTTCTAAATCTGCAATAGCATTATGTGAAATTTTTTGTATCCTTTAAATCATATCACCCATTATCTTTGCTGAAAGTTTATGTATCCTTTAAATCAGATCGCCCATTATCAAATCACCCGTGCATTTCTAGCTATTAATATCTGATAAAAACTTTTTTTTTTATGGATGTCCACTCCCTTTCACCAAGCTTGATTTTTAACACAAGGAGGATGTCGTGCAAAGGTTAAAAATTCAGTTTTACACCTACTGATCTAAATTTTGTGATTCTTTTTTTTTTAAAAACCTTTTTTTGTGCATATTCACAATCATGTGTGACAAAAGATGAGATCTCTGAGGGGATAATCATCTTCTTTGTGTATAACTAGAGACTGAGATAACCAACCTTCTCAATTGTGAATTAACAAGGGAGTACATGGGCTACAACTGGTGGAACAAAGTTATGTACTAGTTTCAGGGCTGCAATGGGTCAGGGGTTCAATTATGGCCAAGTGCCATAATCAACATCCTTTTTTTGCTTCATTATGAGGCACCGCAGAGAATGAGTATGCATTTCCATTCATTGAAAACATTAATGAAAGGGAGGAAATAATTTGCTTATAGTCTCATTTATTCCCCCATTACCTTCTGTAAAGTCTCTTTAATTTTATTTATCATAGGTCAAGTTCGATTTACAGAAAGGTCTGAGAGAATAGAAAGAAAGTCACCTAGGCACATGCTATAGCAACATCCTCATAATTGCTCGAGAGTTTCATGATAGCTTCAATTTCTTTTTTTTTTACTATTATTTGTTAACTCAATTTGTCATACGTACTTTTCCTAGTACAACTTCAATATGAATTTATTCCTCAAATAGTGGATTGAGGGGATCTTAGGTTAAATGCTCTTTGCTTGTTTTCAAAATATATTTTCCTATCTCTGACAAGATTTTGTTACATGACAAACAAGTGGAAGAGAAGTAATTTAAGCTAGCAAAAATATTCTTTACTTTTATTGGGCCTTTCAAATCTAAACTTAAATGGCTACCTAATCTCTTTGGTTTTTTAAAATTTTTTTCCATACGTATCATTCTCTCTATAACTTTTTTCTAACAGTTCAAATCTTCTTTGAGATACTGAAATGAATAAAATATGGGGAAGGTCACAAATAGATAATTAGTTGTGTTATGTAGTGTATGAAAGGGGCATGTGCATTATTTTCGTACATGGAGGAGTGATTAATAAGTCAACACTACATTAAAATAAAATGGATTTTATTACATCTATCTCCATATCATACTCAAATCTAATTTCTTTTTTAGTTGATGATGTGAAAGGAACTAAAATAAATATATTTTTGTAATGAGCTATGAGGGAAAGAATTGGATTACCATTAAGAAGTCAATTACTTAAAAAGAAAGAGAGCTTTCATTTTAGCTTGGTAAGAATGAATTATTGGCAAAGGAATTTAAAAAAAAAAATTATCTAAGTTTTGATTAACATTTGCTCTGAAGCCTTTGGAAATCAGGATTTTATTAATGCTTCATCTATTAATTATAGTCCTTTCATCATTTAAGTTAATAGTTGAAAAGAAAAGAAAATATAATAAATGAATTTAATTTGATAACTTCGTCTTCACATGATTTATCATTTTATCTTGTAGGGATTCCATTTGCACAAGGACCTTGCAAGAGGTCATCTTTGAAGAATCTTGGAGATAAAGAGAAATTGAGCATTAAATTTGGAGTTGATAAAGCATTTTTAAATGCTTAGAACTTCCATTCTATGCTTTAATTTTCTATTTTAGACTAACTCACTTGTTTTTTGGGCTTTAAAACAAACATTACAAAAATTTTCAGTTTTCATTGCAAAGGGTTAAAATGAACTTTAGGAAAATTGACTAAATTTCATTTGAAGTTAACAATTGAAGAAAAAAAATCTCATTTGTCCTTTGGTGCTTTAAAAAGAACTCACAATTTCTTTGAAAGGTTAAAATGAACATGTGCTGCTTTGTTTTTGTGATTTCTTACTTAAACTAACATCATCAAAAAGGACGTATGTGCTTCTCTCATGCTTCACAGCGATCTAGAGAATCAAAAGGCCTTTTTGGTGATCTTAGGTTGGGATAAAGTAATTACCTCCACACTTCATTTTGAGAACTAAAATTGAACAACAAACTTTGTGAGTGTGAGTAGACCTATTGCATGTGTTCTCCCTTTTTTTCTAAATGAAGGTTGATCAAACTATGAATATGTTTTCTCGCTTTTGTTTATCTTAGAGGGCCTACCTTGGGGAAAAAGTACTTACCCAAGGGAATGACTCAACTGGTAACACTCTAAAGCCAAGAGTATTTCCAATTGGGATATAAATGTGGGTATTGGAATAAATGCCAGCATTACACGGTTGGCTCCAATGAGAAGGGTAGCAATGGTCTCTTTCCACATTGGGTCAACTCCTATGAATGGAAAGTCTGAATTAAAACCCTTGTTGTAGAAAGGCCAAAATCTCTCTCTATTTGTTTGTGCAAGAATAGTTGTTCTGAATCCGCCCCACACTTTTACAATCTTTAGTAGAAATAAAAAGCATGACATGGGATTTTCATGGGTGTTGATGCTTGGCTGCCCCGTATAAGTGAGTGTCATGGAGGGGAGCTAGTGGGGTCAAGAATCTAACCATTCACTAAAGATAAGTGCAACTGGACTTGTCCATGTGGGGACTCAACAAATATATTCTTTCATACCTATAAGGTTGTGCTTGTTCTTGGTTACAAAATGCTTTGCTTGTTTGAAAACATTTGGAAACAAACATTTAACATCATCACCAAAATTTCAATCCCTTTAGGAGGAAAATACAATTGACCGAATTCTTTTGTTATTGATTTCTCTTGGGATTTTATCCTTAGAGGTTTCTAAACACTTGGATTTACATCTTAATTTTCCTACTAAATTTAACAATAGGTAACCCTTGCCTTAATTTCATCAAAGTTTTGCATGATATACCTTGTGAGATGAGAAGAAATTGGGACATTGGACATCTAGTTTGAAAATCTAATCAAAGAAGTGTTTGTGGTAAAACAAAATCACTAAGCAAAGACAAAAAAATTGGCTCTCACACATGTGTTAATTCCTCATGATTTCCAAGAAATTCAAAATCCCATAACAAAATTCCTTGAGCCAAAGTTTTCAAAATTTAGGAGCCACACTCAAAAGGTCATCAAGAAATACATTAGGAAGTGCAATCAAAAGAAACATATCAAAATAAAAAAAAATCACAAGGTTCTATAGACTCATTCCTTTGAACAATCTGAAAATGTATGCTCAATTTGAACCACTTCTTAGTTATAGAGGTCCTTAGAAGTATTGTATGTTCTTCAATATCGAGGTCTAGTAAACAAGTGTCTTTTTAGGAACAACCTAGGATCAAAATGAAACCTTCATCCATCTTTGAACATCAAAACCAAAATCATCTCATCATCAACTCTTCAAAAATCTTAGAAAAATCCTTCATGTTAAACTTTGGGAAAATCATCTGAAATCAATCCAAAATCACCCTGTTTGATTGAATTTGTGTAGATGCATCCTTCTCGACATATTTGATCAAATTATCAAAACTTGTGAACAAATTCATCCCTTGATGACATCCAACTTCTTGGGATTTAGGAGTTCATTATCAAAATCATCGTGTTTGGATAGGAGTGTTTAGATGAATCCTTCTTCTCATACCTAGAAAAATTAGCATCTTGTGAACAATTTAACTCTAGGACAACATCCAACCTCTTAGAGTTTATGAGTCCACCAAAATCAAAATCCAAAACAAATCAATCCTAAATCAAGTCCTAAAGTTTAACATATCCTTCAAGATTTTCAAAAGAGTTCCAATCATCCATCAAACATCAATCTTACATCCATACCGTTATCACCCTTTGATCCTTAAATCATCCAAAATTTTCTCTTTTGTACCTAAAGTTAGATCAATCCAAAGAATTAGAGAATTCACCTTCCACATTCTTGAAATCCCTATTTTATGGTGAAAAATAGGTCACAACACAAGAGGAACATGGAAGCCAACAAAGAAACATCTACTTTGAGTGAATTAAGTCAAATTTCTCCTGAAATGAATCCCATTGGGCCTGGTAGTCTCACGGTTAACCTTCCTCCATTTTCACAAGACCATCAAGAGGAAGGTGTCCAAATGGAGGATCTTACCAATAATCCCTTTGGAATGTCACAAGAGGAAATCATTGAAATAATTCAAAATTAGGAGAATCATAAGATTATCAACATCATGATGAGAATCAATCCCTTAATATACATGCTTGAATTAGCAAAGCAAGGGGCTAAACTCCCCTCCAATTTCAATGTGAGCACTATTGTGGAACCATCTTTTGGATTCATGCCTCCAATCTCATCTACCATCCCCATTTCATCTACCCCCTCATTTCAAAGAATCACTCAAAACAATCGACAAATCAAATCATCCATTGCTCCAACACAACCCATTGTTAACAAAGGAAGTGCATTTCTCAATGCATTGCAAATGCATCCTCTCATAAACAATCATGATTCGACGCAAACACCATCTTGGGACAAACCGTACCCAAAATCCATTACATACATATGTCCCTCTCACCTTTCATGATCCAAATGACCCATCATCATCATTCCGCACAACACCCCAAACCTCTCTCCCCATAACCTCGTAGGGGGAGGGTGACATGTTCGGACCATGGGGCATTTTTGACACCACACCATTTGCTCAAGAGATCACATATCTCACATTTTCACCCCTTCCACCATTTCCATCATCATCCACACCACTACTTGGCTTAGGGTTTCGACCTTTACCAAATATTAATCAAAATCGAACCAACATCCCAAACATCAATCAAAGCATCACACAAAACTCTCAAAACTTTTCATCAAAATTGCAACAACAGATGACAACTACACAAGCAATCACCACATCATCAACCACCCCCCTAACATCTCAAAATATTATCTCTCAAGGACCAACCACATCGATTGCACCATTTACCAATCAAACCCCAATTAACAACATGACGATACCTCTCACCACCACAACAAGCACCATTCTGAATCCACCACCACTAAGCTCCAATACATCAATCCAATATAGTATGGCATTGCAAGTTGCTCAGAAAGATGCTTATCAAAAGGCATTCCTACAAGTACAAAAATAACAAGTTGCGCAACTAGCTACTCAAGCCACTCAAGCGGCACAAGCTACTCAAGCTTCCCAAGTCGCACAACAAGCACAATAGGTTGCACAAGCCCAAGCCTTATTAAAGCAACAACAACAAAAATACACTCAAGTAGCTCAAGTTGTACAAGCTACACAAGCTCAAGAACAAGCTGAAGCTAAAGCGCACGCTCAAGCCAAAGCCCAATATCAAGCACAACAAGCACAATCACAAGTGTAGTATCTTTCACAACATGCAGTGAAACAACAAGAATATCATCAAGCACTAAAGAAATATAAAGAACAATAGGAAGCATCACAATGAGTAGCTCAAAGACAAGCACAACAGTAAGCTCAGCAATAGGCATTAATAGCACAACAACAACAGGACCAACAATAATTGCAAGCATACTTGGCTCAACAGAATATGCAAACATCATCCATCAACATACCAACCAATCCAGCCATCCCACTGACAATCAAACCACCTCAAAACACTTTCATCCCACCCCTTGATCCACAAAATGATGTGGTAGCACAAATTAGGTTGCTCTTGTAACAAGTGCTCGACCTTCAATTAGGGTGAGCCATGAAAACATCCAACAATTTGTGTCCTTATCCATTCAACAGAACCATTGCAATGAAACCATTCCTGAAGGGATTTGAGATACCCAAATTCGATAAGTACCATGGGATGGGAAACCCTGAAGATCACATTAGGGAATTCCAAGTTCATTGCATGGAAGTTGCATATGATGATACCTATCTGATGTGACTATTTCCTAGGAGTTTAGCTAGTCATGCCATGGAATGGTTCTCTTGCCTACCTACAGACATCAAGACATTCCAAGAAATCATAGACGCATTCATAAAAAACTACGCATGCAATATCACCATGGATGTTAGTCTTGAGGAACTATCAACTCTGAAAGAAGGTAAGAATGAATCATTTGCTTCATTCCTACAACGGTGGCGATCCAAGGACAATTAGAGAAAATGGTTCATGCCTGAGGAACAAGAAGTGTGCACTATCATATCCAACCTTGACGACCTCTTGGAATTCCATCTCAAAGTCCAAGGGATCACCACGTACGACTAGTTGATTTCCAAGGAACTCAACATCGAACGAGCCCTTATGACACAACCTAGAGGATCAACTTCATATCCTAAATAATAGAACAATTTCCCACCCACCAATTACAATGACAAACCTCGCACATAGGCAAGAAATAAAAATATCACGAACGATGGTGTCGTCGATGCCAAAGTTGTCATTAGTGCCCCTTGGGAAAACACACTCGCACCACAATAACAAATCCAAAATGATAATCAAAACAACCATCAAGCGAACATAACAACACAACAACCAAATAATCAAGCGATCAATAACGTCAATGATCAAAGGGGACCACCCCAACGAAACAAGAATTCCACAAAGTGAAAGTACATTGCTCTTGGGGAACCACTTGAAGTCATCATGAAGAAACTATTAAATGAAAACATCATCAAGATTCCCACCTATGAGAACTACCAAGAACCAGATGTTAAAACTCCTTGGTACAACAAAAATTAGCTCTATGAATTCCAAAAAATCAAAGGGCACACCAATAACAATTACATGAGGTTAAAGAACATAGTCCAAGACCTCATTGATCAAAGAATCATAAATGTGGAACAACTAACATGAAACTAGAACCTCAAAATATACCCAAATATGATGCCTAACCATAACAATAAAGGGAACAATAACACTAATAAGGGGAAAGGAACCTTCAAAAATGTGAATCATGTGTATGAAACTATGATTGCTTCCCTAGATGAACACTATTTAGTAATCACTATCAAAGGAGCTCAGGCCAATTGTGGAGTCACCACAAGAGGCGAAAAAGTTACTATTGCAGGATCATCTCAACCAAATAGAACTTTCATGTCTAATTCAAGATTTGTTCCCAATGGTTACAATGTCCTTGATCAACTAAAAAGAATTCCAACACAAATCTCCATCATGGAGTTATTAAATATCTCATCCGCCCACAAGAAAATCCTTGAGGAAGCATTAGCTTCATCCACTGTCCCCGCAAATCTTGATGCGGAACAATTCCAAGCTATGGTCAGAAACATCATTACCCCAAATCTCCTTACATTCTTTGACCAATATTTTCCTACTCAACCATCTCATAAATTTGCACTCCATTTAGAGGTCCTAGTGCAGAAAAGTAAAGTCAACCGAGTCTTGGTGGATGGAGGTGCAGGCTTGAATATTTGTTCCCTCAAGCTCATTAAGAAGTAAAAAATCTCTGAGGATTCCATTGAAAAAGGAAAAGGTATTACAATCAGAGCATATGATGATCAGGAAAGAGTGTCCCAAGGCACAATCAGAATCCCTATTCAAGTAGGACCAGTTATCATGGAAACCACCTGTCAAGTCCCGACTTGCCTTATAACATTCTCCTAGGACATCCATGGATCCATGCAATGCAAGTGGTAGCAACAACTTTCCATCAATGTCTCATATTCACATATGAAGGACAAGAGGTCACCATCCATGGAGATCTCGAACCATTTTCCTACTATAAGAACCTTGAGGAAAAATACTACAAAATACCTCAAGTACCTAAAAATGATGAAGGCCTATCAACATCGTACATTGATCCAACCACTCTTGCTTCCTCTTCTATGATAGATACACCCACCACTCCCACCATCCCCACCATCTTTGATATCAAATTCATCATCCAAGATAATGGTTGTGGAAATTACATGATTATGAAAAGTGCTTTTGTGGTAGAAGGGTTACCACAATCTCCCAGATCACGAGGACGTCTGCAATCAAATGAAGTCTCCACATTTCAAATATCCCCTGAGAATATTCCAAATTTATAAGTTGGGGATATCTCAACTGAGAAGTCATAGAGGAGGACCCATCTCATCTCCTATACCAAGATAATAGACCAATAGCCAATCTACCAATGGATGAAAAAAAAAAAGGTTTACAAATGATGCTCACAACGGGCTATGATAGAAACCAGAGACTTGGGAAAAATGATAATGGGCTTATAATACCTATCATTCTAGAGATACGAATGAAAAATATTGGCCTCGGATGTACCCCTTTGAGTATAACCATACGTGGCTGAAGTCCTCCAGTTAGAAAGGTCAATAATCCTCCTCAACAATCCGTAGTTGAACTTCACTTACCCGTATCTACAGGTCAAGTCATAGACAACTTCACATTTGACATAACTGATGTTTTTAGTAGTAGTGAAGATGAGGATCCATAACCAACCTATCGAGGCTCTTTGAGGATACCACCCTTCTCATGATTAGCACCTTATCCTTTGGTTTAGACCATCAAAATCATGAAATCCACCTAGTTTACCCCCAACTCATCGATTATGACCAATGAGGACCACCAATTCTTGACACATTCAAAAATGATAACGCACTCTCAGAATTCATGGGACTGCAAGATAATATTCCATGTGGAGATCACAAAGTAGGATTCATTATTGAGCTAGATACATACACATACTACAAAGAACGATTGAATCCCTCAGTTGCAAAAGTGAAAAACTAAGAATAATCTCTAGGTCCTTGAGTGAAAACCACACTATGGCACTATCTAACCCAAAAAAAGTAAAATGAAAGGACACATCCAACAATGAAAAACTCTTTGAGGAACCGGAGGATGGGGGATTCAATCTTCCTTTCAAAGGTCTCCATCAGGAAAAATCAACGGTCTTAGCAGAAAAGTGCAATCCAGTTAATCTAGGAATAGAGGAGACCCTACACATCACATTCTATGTGGAGTCATTACTGTCGGAAGAGCAAGAACTCCTAACAGTCTTCTTGAGAGAGAGATAGGTAAAAATTTTATGGAGCTATGCTGACATGCCAGGGCTCGATCCAGAAATTGTAGTTCATCACCTAGCAATATACTCTGAAGCAAATCCCATTAGACAAAAGCTTAGGAAAATGCACCCTCAGATCACACTGCTATTCAAAATGGAACTAAAGAAGCTATTAGATGTAGGATTCATTCAACCAACCGACTATCCAGAATGGGTGTCGAACTTGGTTCTTGTCTCAAAACCCGATGGGGGCATCAAAATCTACACAGATTGCAGGGACTTGAATAAGGCATGTCCAAAAGATAATTTCTTGTTGTCCAACATTGACATGATCATATAGACATGATGGTGGGACACAAAATGCTTTCCTTAATGGACAGTTTCTTAGGATATAACCAAATCCATACTCTCACCTACTTCACAAGGGAGTAGCGTACAATTGGGATAACAAGTGTGAAGAATCCTTCAATAAGTTCAAATAATATTTGCTTACAACACTAGTCCTAATGCCACCAATCCCAAGAAAGCCATTAATTCTCTATGTTTTAGCAATAGCAACAGCCCTCGGTACTCTTCCAACTCAGCACAATGAAAACGGGAGAGAAATGGCCATATATTACATTAGTTGCACATTGGTTGGGCATGAGTTAAATTACTCATTCATTGAGAAATCATGTCTAGCAGTAGTGTTTGCATCGCAAAAATTTAGGCACTACATGTTGGTGCACAAAGTCAAACTCATCACCAAAATTGATCCCCTTAAGTACTTACTATCAAAAGAAATGCTCACTAGAAGAATGGCTAAATGGGTCATGATATTATCAAAGTATGACATTGAATATGTGGAACAAAAAGCAATCAAAGGTTAGGTAATCACAGATTAGCTTGTAGAAGAACCAATCTATTCAAAGAATCCTCTCATCTCAGAGTTTCCAAATGAATCCATCTTCAATCTCAATATAGCCAACCATAAGAAACTTTACTTTGATGGCTCATACATCATAGATAAGGAGCCAGTGTCTTCTTTATCACCCCACAAGGGGACTGCATACCTAAATCCTATAAATTGGCATTCCCATGCACCAACAATATTGTAGAATACATAGCTTTAACCATAGGTCTTAGAATAGTAGTGTAGTGACACATCATGGCCCTCAGAGTATATGGAGACTCACAACTGATAATAAACTAAGTGAACGGTGGGTACCAGACTAAGGATGTTAAGCTCACTCCATACAAGAAACTAGTGGAGACTCTGAAGTTATCCTTTATTGAGATCACATTTGAGAAGATACTCAGAGCCAACAACAAAGCTGTAGACACCATGGAAATGATTGTATCCCTACTGGACATCCCTCACAATGTCCTAAAATATGAATTCTTGGTAGAACAAATTATCATGCCCGCATTTGAGGTACCAAAATTAGAATTTGTGTGTGAAATCATTGGTCCCAGTGATCCCTGGTACCATGAAATTTATACCTACCTACGAATAGGTGTCCTACTTGCTGACTTACGCTCAACCTTAAAATGAACCTTTTTAAAAAATGAATCCCAATTCATCATCCTAGGAGATGCCTTGTATCATAGGAGCATAAAAGAAACCTTATTACACTTTTTAAACACCGAGGAGGAATTGACCGCTTTAACTGAGGTGCATAATGACATATGTGGTTCACACTTGAGTGGAATGACCCTAGCCAAGAAATTGTTGAGGATGGGTATTATTGGTCTACAATGGAAAGAGAGACACATGACTATGTCAAAAGGTGCCTACAACATCAGTAGAATGGGGACCTCATCCATGCTCTAGCTCAAGAACTTCATCCCATCATCACACCATGGCCCTTTTTGCAATGGGGACTCGATCTCATTGGAAAAATAACTCCCACTTGATCTAATGGCCACAAGTTCATCATAACCACCACTGAGTACTTTACCAAGTGGGTGGAAGCCATACCCATGACATATATAATTGAGAAGTAGATATCAAAGTTCATCTTGAACTATCTCATTTGCTGCTATGGAGTCCCACAGGCCATTATCTCAGATAATGGGACACCATTTAAGAATCAAGATGTCTACAACTTGTGTGAAAAATTCAAATCCAACATTGGTTCTCCACCCCATACTATCCCTAGGGCAATGGCCAAGCAGAAGCCACAAATAAAACCATTTTAGAGATCCTTAAGAAATAGTCAATGATGCAGGTCATGATTGGCATATGTAGCTCAATCCCGCCCTCTAGGCCTACTGAACCAGCATATGCACACCCACCGGTGCCACCCCCTTCTCCCTGGTCTAGGGATTAGAAGCAATACTCCCCATTGAGTTTGAGCTCCCATCATTAATAATATGACTGCAAAACCTCATCACAAATGAAGAGTACCGAGTATCAAGATTGAATGAGCTAGAGCTACTAGATGAGCGACGTATAGATTCTTTAAATCATTTGCAATTCTATTAGAATAGACTCAAGAGGAGCTATAATTAGAAAATCAGAAGCAAGACTTTCCATCTTGGAGAATTGGTACTAAAGGAGAACACAAAGAATGTCCCAAATCCAAACAGTAAAGGAAAATTTGAACCCAATTGGTTGGGACCATTTTTTATCACAACAAGCTATAAGTTAGGGGCATATCAGTTATCAACACCCGAAGGGGAACCTCTACAAGATTCCATGAACAACTCTCATCTCAAAAAGTTTTATGCCTAATATTTCAAGGTATAGAACCAAAAATTTAAAAAATCAGAAAATGTCTTGAAAAAATGGTTACCATGATGAAAATCTAGCAAATAGGGATCTTGGTGACAACAAAAAAAATAAAAAAAATAAAAAATCCAAAAAAAATCATAAAAAGGATTAAAAATAGTAAAGAAAAAAATCGTCCTCTAGTGAAAACCACTTCAGTGGAACTTTGAGCAAGTACCTTGGTGAAAAACTGGCAAACAGGCACCTTGTGTAAATAAGCATGTTCCATCCACCAAGGTCTTCATTGCTATTTCTGCATCATCCATCCATTACGTTTCCATCATCGATCACATTCAAATATCCATCCATCACCCATCCATTTGACATCCGCATCATAGCTTGGTCCTGTGTTCATATCATGATCCCTCCTAGTACTACTCAGCCCATCTTGAAGGTCAATTTTTCCTACCTTTATCAGAGTAGTCTATTGCATCATGCTAGGGGCATGTTCTCATTGGATCAAATTCATGTATATTCTTGAAGTCCTAAAATCTCAAAAAATCCAAAAAAATTAGAAAATAAAAAACACCCAAAAATATTAGAAAACCAAAAAATCCAAAAACATTCAAAACATATCAAAATCCAAAAAATAGGTAAAAAATTCAG
This sequence comes from Sequoia sempervirens, assembly GCA_007258455.2. NCBI lineage: Eukaryota > Viridiplantae > Streptophyta > Pinopsida > Cupressales > Cupressaceae > Sequoia > Sequoia sempervirens. The sequence goes on from VDFB02256132.1 coordinate 140,876,008, forward strand.
TCAAAAAGTAAAAAACAAAGTCATCTTGTCGAACTACGGGTCTCTGAGCCTTGAACGTAGGCAAGGTTGATCTTTGATCATCCCTCGAGACACTTAGGTCAGTCCTTTAGGAGTCTATCATAATAAACTAAGATTTCATTATGTATATCTTCATTTTTAAATTAGTCAAGTCATCAGTTGAACTATGTGGTCTCTACGTATATAACATAGGAAAGGCTAATCTATTGATTAGCCCCCGAGGCCCCTAGGATAGGTTCTTAGGTTAGTCTCTTGGTCAAAATATTAGAAAACCCTAAAACATTTCAAAATAAAATTCAAAACATTTATAAAATCTCAAAAAATTACCAAACATAGCCTCAAAACATTTCAAAACTCTTAAAACATCCAAATATTTGAAAAAAAATCCATCTGTCTCATCTCACTTTCACCCATAATAAACATCACTCATAATAAATGATCGTCATCCTCAACCTTTGGTGAAACAGTTGGAAACAAGTCTAGCAGGTTAAAAGTGAAAACTCAAACGTCAAGTCTTAGGTTTAGGTCAGTACGTAAACAAGTTGGTCAACTCTTTGTTTCAATAGCCTATCATCCAATCAATCCCATTTCAATTATCTGATAACATCATGTCCTAGGATGTATCCTTCCTACAATGGGCGCTATTTATCAGAAAGAACACTTTGGATAAATGAAATGACGTGCCGCCATCCACTAACATGTCCTAGGATGTATCCTTCCTACAATGGGTATTATCTTTTGGCAATAGTTTTGGTTCTTATCCTTAAAAACACATTCCCTTTTGTTTAGCAGTATTAAAGAACATCAACTTGTTTGTTTACTTTATCTTTGTGTTTTGACTTATCTCTTTGCACTCATTCCAATAACATCTCGATGATGTCCAAAGAAATGGATTTAGAGAGATAGGAATGGGGCAACGATCATTATCTTTTGTTTGTTGTGCTTGTTGGATGTTCTTATAATATAACTTGGTGAATACTTGCTTTGTTAGATATGTATGGAGGGTGTTTTGGGCACCTTGTTGACTATTTCATTGATAGGTTATACCTTTCCATTTTTTTGTCTAAGATGTTTGAAACTTCTAAAGTGTATCCTAGCAAGGTTTTTGCATGTCAAGTGTGAACAGGAGTACTCCTATCTATTTGTCAAGTCAAGGATCATCACACTAAGTGCAACACCATCCTAGTTCTTTATACCTTGATCCATCGTGCTTATGCATGTTATCAAATATAAAGTAAGTGGCCCTTTTAAAATACCAATTCTTGATAAGAAAATCATCCATTTCTCATCATCATCTCTCGTAAATTTGGCTTGTTGGATCCTCTTTTCATCATCACATTACTCATTTTTTCTTTTTCGCACTAACATTATGCCATAATAGTTAATCATCATCACCAATGCATCCATCATGCATCCATAAACCATCAACATTCTGCACATCATCTCACATGCATGTTCATCATCATAATATAGATCTATTAGTCTAAGCATCTCATAAAACCATACATTTTCATAAAACATCCATTGCATAATCATATAGGCATTATCACATCATCCATCTCACATGCATCATATCATCATTTAAGTTCTTTAGGATAATATAGATTGGTTATTATAAGCATCTTAAAACCATCCCATTTGCATCATCATCATAAGCATCCATACATCCATCTTGAACCTCTTTATCATGAGATCGACTCTCAAATCAAATATTTTCATTCGATCTCTTGAGGGGGCAATGTACCAGTGTACTTTCCACTTGGGCATCTAAAAAAAAGGAATTTTTTTGAATTTTGATCATGGTAAGTTTATTCTTTGAACCAACGCAGCAAGTATATTGCTTGAAAGAGGGGCAAAATGTAGACATGCAAAATTAGCATATTGCATTTAATCAAGTCCACTCATCAAATAAATCAAGTTCATTAAATTCAATCTCTAACATCATCCATTTAAATTAAATAAATCAACTTTATTTAATTTGATCCTAACATCACCCTCCTTGATTAAATAAATCAAATCTTTATTTAATTAAATCTAAAATAATCTTTCATCTCCTTTTGATTTAGTTTAATCCTTAAATCTAATTCAAATGAGTCAAATCACCTAATCCTCTTTTAAATTAACTAAATCAAGATTAAATCTAATTTCATGCATGTCACATTCTCTAGATTTTCCCACTTGCACAAATAAATCAATTAATTCATTTATTAAATCCTCATTTTCCCTCAACAAGGCATCTTTGGAGAATATTCCCTCAAGTTTGAATTCAAATCAAGTTGACTTGTCCCTTCCAACATGGCATTAACTCCCCTCTTACATGTCGCCCACTTGGCATTTAAGTCCCTTTTTCTCCCTCCAACAAGCCAAATTTGAAATTTGAAAAGGCCAACTAATGTCATTTATTGGCACATTGACCAAAATTGATGCAGGAGCATCCAGTAGTGTAAGGGCAATTTTGCATCACCCAAAATACTTAAATTTCAAGTTTCTCAGTTTTTAGATGTTTTTACATTTTTGGATACCCTTTTTGTCATAATGAAATTCCCAATTTATGATTTTTATTTTCTATTCCTGGGTGGAAAGATATTACAGTTTTAGTTTTCCAGATTTGCACCTGAAAATATTCCAAGTTAGATTTGAGGCACTTAGAGTTCCTAGATAGGCCTCGAAACTTGTTGAAATCGGCATAGCTAATTTCGAGTGCATTGTTGACTTTGTGACCTTTCCAACGGTTCAAACGGTTCACAAATCGGAGTCCCGGATCAAAGGTTATGGCCCCGGGAAGTTGGTGCACTTTCTAGAAGATACAATTGCAAATGCTCTTTTGAAATTTAAACTTCATGTTGTAAATTTTTGGTGCCAAACCACCTAAACTCAAATTTGAATGTTGTTTTGGCTCCAAACTAAAGAGGAGCTCTATTTATGGGCGGGTTTCTAATTTTTGGGTAACTTTTTTTTTTTGGGACAAGCTCACATATTGCAAAAGGGTTATTTTGTAGCTTTCTGTAACTTGCATGTGTTGTAGAACTTAGGGATTTGAGATCCTCTACATGTAAAGCTCCATTTTGAATAATAAAATTATTCTTTTGTTTGTGGGTTATTTTCTAAGTCTCTGCCCCATCAAATCAGAGGTTTCTTTGAGCGTGTGGACAGATTGCCGATCGTGAGGCAGTTCACACCAGGACCATGGTTGTGGGTTGAGGTCAAGAAAGATGTCTCCAAGAGTGATACCTGGTAGGTGTGGTGGTGCCAGAGGTGGCAGAAATGCTGGTGGAAGAGATGCACTGGCAGCCCTCCAGAGACAGATTGATGCGTTACAAGAGCAGTTGAGAAGAGGGTTAAACTCGAGGGAGGAAAGTGAGGATGAAGGAGAGGAAGAAGGTTCAAATGTAGAAGAGAAAGAAGAAGTAATTGATCAAGACCAAATGCAGCTAATAAGGGTCATTTCAAAGATCGGGAAAAGACCCAGAGCAGAAGTCCCCAGTTATTCTGGAAGTCTGAACCCGGAAGAGTTGATCGACTGGATCAACGAGCTAGAAGAATATTTTGAGTATGAGGAAATAGAGGACCCATATTGGGTTAAGTTTGCGAAAATGAAGCTGAAGGGCCATGCCAGTATTTGGTGGAAAGAGGTCCAGTTGGAAAGAAATCAAAGAGGAAAAGGAAATATCACCAAATGGGATCGCATGGTAGAGAAACCAATATACTGAAGATCTTTCAAGCAAGATAATCATCAGAAATGGGCACACAGAGGCCAATAAGAAGAAGGTAGCTTGATATCTTAATGGGTTACGACCGAGCATTCAGGAGGAGTTAAGCCTAGTCAGAATGACCACCATTGAGGATGTGTATCAGTTTGCTCTGAAGGTGGAAGAGAAGCTGAAAAAAAGATTTGATGGCAAGCAAAGAGGACGAGGAGGTCAAAATGGAAGGGCAATGGAAGACCTTCAGAATCTGAAATGATGATGAAAAGAAAAGTGAAGATGTGGGTACCAGCCGAAGCCAAAAGAATGACAACTTCTACCACCCTCGTGATCAAAATAGTGGTGATCAAAGAGGTAGAGGATGAGGGAGATATGGACAAGGATCTGGAAGAGGTGGTTTCAAAGGAACATGTTTCCAGTGTGGTGAAGAATGGCATCGAGCCTATGAATGTCCACAACACCAAGGAAGGGCAGACAAAAGGCCAGAAGGACATGGAAGGGTTGCGCATGTAGATGAGGAGGCCCAATCTGAACATTCAAATGATGCTGAAAGGGGAGAAACCCTAGTGATTAGGAGAGCCCTGGTGACTGAGGAAAATGAACTAGAACAGAGGAAGAATCTGTTTTGTACAAGGTGCAAGTGTGAAGGAAAATGTTGTGATGTCATTACACGATGGGAGCACCGATAATCTAGTGTCAGAGGAGATGGTCACAAAGTTGAAGCTGAAGAGGGAAAGACACTCACATCTGTATCGGATTGCCTCCTTACGAAAGACCACAAAGTTTTGGTCAATGAGCAATTCCTAGAAAAGTTCAAGATCGGGAGCTACCATGATGAGGTACTCGTGATATCATCCCCATGGATGCATGTCACATGTTGTTGGGGAGGCCATGGCGTTCGATAGGCGAACTATACATGATGACCATGCAAACACTTATTCCTTGACAAAGGATGGGGTTTGTCACAAGTTGAAACCCCTGAAGGATACCGAAGAAAAGGTATGCAGTAGTGCTAGAATTTGTTATGTAGATGGAAGAAAATTTTTAGAAGGTATGAAGCATAAGCATGTGTGTTATGCATTAATTCCTAGAGTGAGTAAGGAGGATAGTGAGAAGGTTCTAGAAGAAGTTTTTGGGATGTTGGATGAGTTTCAGGATATTGTTTCTGATAATGTACTTAAGGGTTTACCACCAATAAGGAAGATCAGTCATTAGATTGACTTGATTCCTGGAGCCAGTTTGCCAAATAAGGCAGCCCATAGAATGACTCCAGCAAAAAATGAGGAGTTAAATAGACAAGTTGAAGAGTTGTTGAGAAAGGGCTTGATACGGGAGTGTTTGAGTCCATGTGCAGTTCCTGCAGTACTAGCACAAAAGAAGGATGGGGAGTGGAGGATGTGTATAGATTCCTGAGCCATAAACAAGATAACAATCAAGTACAGATTTTCCCTACCAAGGATGGATGACCTGATGGACTGTTTGAGTGGAGCTCAGTACTTCACAAAGATTGATCTAAAGAGTGGATGTCACTAGATCCAGATTCGAGAGGGAGATGAATGGAAGACTGCCTTCAAGACCAAAGAAGGCATGTATGAGTGGTTAGTCATGCCTTTTGGGCTAACCAATGCACAAAGCACATTCATGCAGCTCATGAATGAGGTACTAAAATAATTTCTGGGAAGCTTTGTTATTGTGTATTTAGATGATATTTTGATATTTAGTAAGATGTTGGATGAGCATCTGATGCATATTCGGAGAGCCTTTGAGAAGTTAAGAGAAGAGAAACTATTGATTAATTTGAAGAAGTGCAGTTTTGTGAAGAGGGAGTTAGTGTAGTTGGGGTTTGTTGTCTTAGCAGAAGGTCTCAAGATGGACCTAGAGAAGGTGAAGGATATTCTGGAATGGCCTACCGCAAGAATTGCTACCGAGGTGAGATCTTGCCATGGTTTGGCTAGTTTTTATAGAAAGTTCATTAGAAACTTCAGTAGTATTTGTGGACCCCTGACTGAAACAATGAGAGGGGATAGAAAAGAATTCAAGTGGAGCACTGGAGTGGCAAAGAGTTTTGAACTGTTGAAGCAGAAGGTAACAGAGCAACCTCGTCTAGCCTCCTAGATTTCCACAAGGTGTTTCAGTGGATTGTGATGCCAATGGTTGTGCCATTGGAGCAGTGTTGAGCCAAGAAGGTAAGCCCATTTCCTATTTCAGTGAAAAGTTAAATGAGGCCAAGAGAAAGTATTCACTCAAATAGGAGTTCCATGAGGGAGAACATGATAAAGGAGAAGCATAGTGGAAGAATGGTAGGGCATTTTGGTCGATAAGACCATTGCCATTATTAGTGAGCATTATTATTGGCCTCAATTGTCTCAGGATGTGAAGAAGTTTGTACAAAGTTGTAGGGTATGTCAGATGGCTAAAGGAGTGAGCCAGAATACAGGCTTATATCAGCTCTTACCTGTACCAGAGAGGCCATGGGAGGATATAAGTATGGACTTTGTTCTTGGTTTTCCAAGGACACAATGAGGGAATGATTCAGTCTTTGTGGTGGTTGATAGGTTTCGAAGATGGCACATTTCATTCCATGTCAAAAGACCCATGATGCAGTCCACATTGCTGACTTGTTCTTCAAAGAGGTGGTGAGGCTACATGGTCTACCAAAGAGTATTGTTTCAGATCGTGACACCAAATTTGTGGGTACTTTTGGAGGACCTTGTGGAAGAAGCCGAAGAAGAGTTGAAGTTCATTCTACACACCATCCACAAACAAATGGGTGACAGAGGTTGTTAATGGAGTCTGGGTAGCCTACTGAGATGTTTTGTAGGAGATAAACCCAAGGGATGGGACTTCATCTTACCCCAGGCAGAATTTTCTTACACAATTCCTAATAGAAGCACTGGTAGATCACCATTCCAAATTGTGTATGGAGGTAGCCCCAAAACAGCTCTAGAATTGAGGAAGATGGACCAAGAGAAGAAAATAAGTGCTGAAGCCAAAGATTTTGTAGAACACATCAAGGATATACATGAGAAGGTAAGAGAACATATTAATAAGATGAATATGTAGTATAAGGCTAAGGCAGATTAGAAGAGGAGGTATAAGGAGTTTCAGATTGGTGATGAAGTGATGGTCCACTTGATGAAAGAAAGGTTTCCAATGGGAACATATAACAAATTAAAGATGAAGAATTTTGGTCCCTGTAAAATTTTAAAGAGGCATGATTCAGGGAATGCATATGAGGTAGAGTTGCCGGATTGATTCAACATTTCCCCTATGTTCAACATTTTATATTTGATAGAGTATCATGAAGGTGGCGCAGAGGAAGTACCATCGATGGAACAATGCGGGATTCCAACACCTACTTCAGAAAAGGAGGAGATTGAAGAAATCCTGGATAGTCGTGTGGGAGGAGTACCAGGAATAGGCAATATGAAGAATATCTGGTGAAATGGAAAGGAAGGCCTGTTGAAGATTCATCCTGGTTGCCTAAGGCAGAGGTTGACCATTTGGAAAGGAAGGCCTATTGAAGATTCATCCTGGTTGCCTAAGGCAGAGGTTGACCGTTTGGGTTTTTCCTCCACCATCTGAGATGTGACGGGGTCACTTCTCAAATTACCCTAGGTGTCTGATGCAGGAGCATCCAATGGTGTAAGGGAAATCTTGCATCACCGAAAATAGTTAAATTTCAAGTTTCTCAGTTTGTAGATATTTTTTATATTTTTGGATACCTTTTTCGTCATAATGAAATTCCCAATTTAAGGTTTTTATTTTCTATTCATGGGTGGAAAGATATTGTAGTTTTAGTTTCCCATATTTGCACCTGAAAATCTTCCGAGTTAGATTTGAGGCACTTAGAGTTCCCGGATCGGCCCGAAAACTTTCAAAAATTGGCATAGCTAATTTCTAGCGCGTTGTTGACTTCATGACCTTTCCAACGGTTCAAACGGTTTGTGAATCAGAGTCCCGGATCAGAAGTTATGGCCCTAGGAAGTTGGTGCACTTTCTAGAAGATACAATTGCAAATGCTCTTTTGAAATTTGAACTTCATGTTGTAAATTTTCGGTGCCAAACCGCCTAAACTCAAATTTGAATGTTGTTTTGGCTCCAAACTAAAGAGGAGCTCTATTTATGGGCAGGTTTCTAATTTTTGGGTAACTTTTTTTGGGGACAAGCTCGCATATTGCGAAAGGGTGATTTTGTAGCTTTCTATAACTTGCATGTGTTGTAGAACTCGGGGATTTGAGATCCTCTGCATGTAAGAAGCTCCATTTTCTAAATAATAAAATTATTCTCTTGTTTTTGGGTTATTTTCTAAGTCTCGGGCTGCACCCTCATCAAAAACTTGCACATGCTCCATCCACTAACATGGTGACAAGTGGATCCTTCCTATTGGTTGAATCTTTGTCCCACATTTCTCTCTTTTGGGCATTCTTCCAACTTGATATTCTATAAATTGGAGGTCTCATTCCTCATTTTATCATCCACAATCTCATGCAAGGTTACTCTCTTCACATTGAGAGCTAATTTTTTCCATTGCATCTTCATCATTGGCTTGTCAAGGGTTGGGAAAGGGTCACTTTTCACAACAAAGTGACACCAATCCACTATGGAATAGGTGTGCATTGTTCTTTTTAGGATTTCAACTAGTTTGTTTTGTTGTTTTGTTTGTAGAGCATAATGGATTATTTCATAAAGAATGCTATTTTGTTTGCTTTATTTAAACTAACTTCATGAAGATATATATATGGAATAGAGTTTAAAGTTTCATATATATGGTGTCACAATACCCAAATAGTATCTTCAAATAGTCTGATGCATTGGATTTGGAATTATATTAGATGGTGTACATTGTGTTAATTTCTTTCTTGTTAATACTGATGTTTCTATTTTCTAGAGGGTCAAGTCACAATTAAAATTTTGAACTAATAATAAAATAAAGCATTTGTAACAAAATATTGAAGTATACTGTGTCCAAATAAGCATCACACTCACTAAGAAAAAGAAGAAAGAGAGAACTTCACTATTATTATACAAGATACTGGCTTCAAGGGAATTTTGTAGTCAATTTGATAATTCTAAGTCATTCAACATGTTCATGAGTTTAGAGTTTCTACAATTGGCAATTCTTTGTTGCCTAGCAATAATCCCTTTGGTAGGTCTAGTACCCCATCTTTCTCCATTGTTTTGGTTCATATCCTAATTAGTGAAAGTAGGAAATGAGCCAACTTTTCACATTTGTTTTGACACTTTCTTGCTACCGAATTCCTAGAGGAGATTCCTTATTTACAAGACTTTCAAGTTGGTTTATTGTTGTTGGAATATTTGTTTGAGATATTTCCCCTCTTCAATTGGATGAGGGATTCTCTTTTAGTGGTGGATGAGCTGCTACCTGGTGCTTTAGGAGCTTACCAAATCTTTGAATTCTATTTGTAACTTGTTTTCTTTAAAAAAATCTAAAAGAAATGGGATTAGGTTGCTACCCTCTTAAAAAAATGATATCAAAGAATTGTTAATGATCACACATCTTACATGATTTTGTATTATACTATCCCCTTTTGCGTATTTATTTAAGAAAAAATATTCACTCAAAACATGATAGTATTTTTAATAAAGATTAAATGAATTTGTGATATATATTTCATTCAATAAATCATAGCACAATAATAAAAGTTGATTATTTCTACCTCCTTCTACAAGGACTAATTTTGTAGCAGATATGCTAAATTATCTAAGAAGCCTTGAGAGAGGGCTTTCATTTTTAACAATAAAAATAGATGTTGCACAACAATCCAATGTATAGTGTTACAGGCCCCTTGGTCTTGTGAAACTTACAGTGATTATTTCTTCCTAAAATGATTGGAGTTTCACAGGATCTATAAAGTGTTCTTTGCATTGTCCCTGGGCCTTTAGTTTGGAAAGGATGGTAAGCTGAGCTCCCTAGTTGTTCAAGACCCCTGCCCTAAATTTCTATCTAGAACATGCAATTGATTACTCTCATTATAGTTGGTGTTGTGTTTGGTGGTTTTCAAATGCTTACTCAGATTATTCTTTGTTGAAGTGATTATAGTTTCATGTGATCGACCAAGTGTTCTTTTCACTATCCTTCGGCCTTTAGTTTTAAAATGATGGTAAGCTAATCTCCCTAGTTGATTAGGCCCTTTCCCTACTTTTCTATCTAGAATATGCAACTAATAACACTTATTAGGGTTGGTGCTATGTTAATACATTGTCAAATCAACAAGCAATACTCACTTAAGGTCTAATGGGATGTCTAAGATTTTTTATTACTTTAAAGATTGGTTTAATTCATTAGACTAATGAATTGTATGCGATGTAATAATGTAGGAGGTGCTCAGCCTCTTTTTTGGGAAATAAGAATAGAAATAGTTTTTGGGGCTGCTAAGGGGCTTGCATTTGTATGTAGTGTAGAAAGGTCGGTTATATACTGTGACTACAAAGCATAAAACATCCATCTAGATTTGGTAGTTGAATAATTAGATCTCTGGTCTAGAATATGTTTCTCTCTTGATATTTTTATTTTAGGTGACTGATTGATCCTATTGTAGAATTATAATGCCAAATTCTCAAACTTTGGGATAAACATTTGTATTGTATATAGAGTATTGAACATGGTAATGTGCTATGATTGCAGTGATCTATATTCCATTGTTCCTTTTTGAATCATTATTTAATCAGGTAGTTGATTTTGGGTTTTCTAAGGAGGAAAAGCTTGATGGCCATTCTTTAGGTGTCAACGAGACATTTGTTTATGTTGATCCTAAATATGTATCTTCAAAAACTTAAAAAATGATGTATACAACTTTGGCATTATGATTTTTGAATTGATCACAACAAGGAATCCACAAAAGGGCTCATGGATTACATCAATATTTTAATATCTATCACCTTTCTAATCACCTCTTTTTGGCTGAAAAAATCAATCCTTAGAGATTTAGAATGTAATTTAGTTTCCATGTTACTACTTTCTATTAGATATAGTAGATGATAGTTTGTTATCTCATATGAGAAATTGATATTTCAATAGAGGCCTTGGTCTATCATGATATCTATTATAAAACTACTTACAACTTTTCAAGTCTTTGTTGAAGCAAAAATGGTTAGGATAATTTTCTATGAACGTCTAGCTAAACTTCCAATGGCATACATAAGCCAATTATAAGATTTTTGTTCTATTCCCAAAAAATGTATATTTTGTATTTTGTTTTATTCTGATGTGAATGATGCTCTTTCCTTTAGCATTTAGGTTACACATTTGGCTACTTTTGATTAAACAAGTTGCAATTAGTGCAGATGGAAAAGTTGGGTGGGAAGAAATGGTTGATACATGGGTGAGTGTGAGATATGATATTTAAGAAGTCAGTTTTGTAGCTGCCATTTATTACAAATGTGTGGAAAAAAATCCAAGGAAATGACCAACTATGAGAGATATTGCACAGGCTCTATGTAGGATAAATGAACATAGACACACTAATAACAATGACAAGGAAACCATTTCTATTGTGGAGGATGAATGTTTTGAAGATATGGAAAATGGAGAGCTTACAAATATTGATTTTTAAAAGAAAAATTACATGGAAAACACACTAGATCTTTAAGTGCTCATGCAAATACATGTTTAAGGATTCAAAATATTTGTCCCCCCTGCAACTAATTATGTAACCATTTTGCATCTACAATGCAGTAGCAATTTTTTTGACAATTTCTTCATCAAAGGAAGAAATCATATATTAGTCAGAAATAACATTTTATTTTTTGATTGGAACATTTTTTAATTTACTCTTAATTGATTAATAGAATGTCAAAATATATGTATTTTTGATACAAAATATCAACATCCAATATGTCATGTTGCATTATGAAAAAATTAAGGCACTTAAGTGTGCCAATTTGTACGTAATATGGCACAATGTTAGCTTGTATTGATATACAATTGTCAAATGTACATTTCCTATGTGTCACTGTTCTAGTCATTAATGGCCCTTGCAATTGCTACATTGCATTTTCCTCTATAGGATAGAATCCAACATGGGAGGTTAAAGAAAATCCCATTGAATCTAATGATCAAAATAATCACCCTATTTCATTATGAATCATGTTTTTTCTCCATTGGTAGTTAGTTACCTATATAAAATGAGGTGAGATCATTTTCCACTAATGGTAACTACATAATCTTCAATATATTTGAAAAATATTTGAGTTTCAACATCATACGGTCCTAATTAAATGGAAGTTCACATGTGACACACTAAAAAAATGTGACTACAACACAACCTAGAGAGTAGTAAAAGGGGAGAGGTCCTATTTTTTAACCCTTTTGGCATTCGGGTCTCAATCGGAAAGGACTTCTCTGCCTATTGGCTCATCATTGCATGTCATTGCACACAATTGCTAGTTTAATAGTTTCCGCAATTTGGTAACTAAAAATGAAAACTTTAATCCCTTGAAAACTACAAAGTGGGTTAGCATGGAAACCTATCATATTTGATTTGACATCACCAAGATTATGCTTTAAAACATTTTTTCTTGAAATTTCATAGTTTCATAAATTTAATTGTTTTCACAATTTTCACCAATCTTCTTAATCAACTTATTATACAAAATTATATAAAAAAAAATTGATTGGCACTAGAAACATAATGAGATATGTTTTGAGATAGACTAGACAAAATATAATGAGAGATTCAATTTAAATAATTTAGAATAAAGCTTTCAAATGACAACCTTGGTTATGTACACTCCTGCTAGCTTGAAAACATTTGCAAAATGTGTATTTAAGATTATCCAAATTAATTTTATACATAAGGTTTAAAATTGGGCTAGTCTAGAAATAGAGGTAGCAAGGAGGAAAGTGAAAAATTCACACATCTTCCCATTTATTTTGTACTCACTTTACCCTAGGGACAATTATGTCATTTTAGTGCTTAATTTAAGAGACCTTCACACACAAGTTGGTTGTTGTTAGATATCCTTTTACCTAATTCATCTATTGTGGTCTCAACCTAACCATGATCCTATCTATTCATCTATCTTGGTGAGAAATACAATTATTATTTTGTCTTTTCGACAAAATCATTGTTGTGATTCTCCACTTTATTCAATTTTTTTCACTTTTATTTGAGTCATCTCTCATTACAAAATGGATCATTTCTTATCAAATTATATGTGAAATTTATCAAATCAACACCTAAGATTATATATCTAAAGGCAAGGATGTAGAACACGCATCACACATCACACATATTGCATGTACCCGAAATACTCATATACAATTTGTGGAAACAACAAAAAATTGGCTTGAATTAGGGTAAAGGAAGCTTCACACTTAAATCCTAGCAAAGTAAACCCCCAAAGGTATTCTTTAACATTTCCTTGATCGTAATTCAACTCACACCAAAAGTAAAATATTTAGGAGTAGATGACTCACAAAGAAATGATCATAACAATAAGGATGCAATTGTGGAGAGGAAGAGAAATTGAAATTTCAATTGCATATAGTTGTAGCATAGTAATCAAAGCCTTATTTACTTTAGAAGTGGTACTTTAGGTCTAATTTTTATGATTGAGGAATAATTAGAAAGCATATTTATAGTTGTATTTCATCATGTCCGCTATGATAACCATCAAAGAGCTAAACAATCTCTAACCAAATATGGTTCCAAACATTAACACACACACACACACATACATATTACTCATCTCATGAACTATAAAAATATCATATATATTAATATCTAACATTTCATTTGGTCATCTTCTAGTTTTTGAATTTTGTAAACCTTGGGTAAGATTGGTGGTAAGGAAATCATTGTGTGGGGGACCTGTAGGCTCTTCTGGCTATGGATTCTGACTTTGTTTCCTATGTTATTATGGGAAGCCTTAACATGACAACCTTTGAAATGACCTTTGGGGTTCTCATGCATGCATCTGTTGTGTTGGCAGAATATTTCATGGACCCAAGTTCTCTTGTGGTTCCTACTGGTTAGGATTTTGAGCCCCTTTTTTATGGTATGGTCCCCACTTCATGGGTTGCTAAGATTTTTAGAGGGAAAACCCTAAATAGTGGTTATTTTGTAGCTTCTTCAATCCTTTTTACTAAAGAAGGTATTGTGTTAAATCTTTCAAATATTTTTATGGAAGAAGACATTGTTAGTATGGAAAATTCTCTTATTGGTATGTTCTATGCTTTTAAACTTAATGTTGATTTGGTTCAACAATGGTCAAATGATGTTTGGAAAATAAAAGTAAGTATTCATGTTCATTCCATGGTAGATGGAATCTTTTTGTTTAGATTTTCTAGTACTTGGAATACTTTATAAAGATCATCATAGGGGGACCTTGTTTTTCTGATAAAGGAAACCAAAATGGGCCTTGTTTGTACAAATGTAAAGTAGGGTTTGACCCCTCTATGGACCTTAGAAATTTATGTAGATCCAAATTGGGAATACCTTCCTAATCTCCCCTTCGATTTTTGGAGCCCCAAAATGCTTAAGAGTACTGCTAATCCTTTTGGCCTTCTCTTAACCACTGAAAAAAGTTACTTTACAAAATTCTATACTAGTGTTCACAAGAATGTGTGTTAGTTTTGAGATATATAAATCCCTTCCTCAAAAAAATTCTTTGAACTCTAAGTATGGAAAATGCACTAAAACTATTGAGTATGAGAATGTTGGTTTCTTTTACGAAAACTATAATTTGTTTGGTCACTTGATAGATAGATAGATAGATGCACAATTTTTGAATCTAACAATTTGGATATGTAGAATAAATAAGTATGAGAAATACCTCATTCTAAGGTTACTCCGTTATCAAATATAGGTAGAGGGTTAAACATATGTAGTCCTAAATTTTATGTTTTCTACTTCCCTCATGTGGAGGTTCAAGGAAAGCTTCCTTTAGAAAATCCCCAAGTTGTACCACCAAATAGATCCCAAGATCAACAAGTTGACGATCAACAAAAGGATGTTGGATTAAAGGCTGAAAAAGAAAAAAATACTTAATCCTCTCATGGAGCCTCTCTCTGAGGAAGGGGAAATTTTTTAAGAGGTTCAAAAACTTCAAGATAAAAATTCAAATGTTAGCTTAGAAACTCATCCAAGGAATAGCCTAGAAATGAGGAAGGAGGAAAAACTTTTAAAGAAGGTAGAAAGTACTCAAGAAAAAGGTAATTAGGAGTTTGTAGCTTTCCACGATGAAGGAAAAGAAGTGATAACATTTATTTCCTCTTCTTTGGATTTTTCTTTTGAAACAAGGAAAAACTAGTTTGGACATTGGTAGAGAGTAAAAACAAAAAGAAAGCAACAAGGAAAAAGGTAGATGTGGGTAGTGATCTAAGGAAAGGTAGATTGTCTCATAGGAAAACTCTATGAAGAGAAGTAGCTAAAGAGATAGCAATGGGGACACAAAGGACTTTGGAAAACCATTCATTGTTCAAAAGATCTAGAAATTAAAGGTGTTATTTTATAATATAATAGGGTTGAACAACCCTCATAATTAACATCTTTTAAAATGTTGTATTTTAGACAATTGGATTGATGTTCTACTTCTCCAAGAATTGAAAATGGTTGAAACTATTTTCCCAAAGTGGCTAGAATGAAATGTCCTACAACTAACTTTTGCATTAGTGAGGTTGGTGGAGTTTTAGGTGAAATAGTTACCATATGGAATCCTTTATCCTTCCTTTTTAGCTTCATCTATGCTCAATGAATTGATGTATAAAATGCATGCATATAACTTAATAAACCAATGAATCCCTTATTAAGCAATTCATTATCCTCGAAGTGCTTCATTTAATTTATCAACTATGGAATCATAATATTTAGACGATGATGGAATTGTGTGTGTAGCTAGGATTATTCTAAATCATCCTAATCATTTGTGTATAGACAAGTAACAAAATAAAATATAATAAAAAGCAACTTCATTGAAATAAATCTATCTAGAAATAGATTCAAATGAATAACAATTGTTGTGGGTAACTATAACAACTACTATGGGTAACTACTCTGGTGAAGACAATAACTTAACAACTTATCTATGTTTCAACTTACTGTAATAACAATTAATCATTATACAACAACTTAATTTAACTACAAATTTAGAAATACAAATTAGCAATTCATTCTATTGTAATAAATAATCTAAAGTACAAGGACTACTGCAGTACTATTGGGATATAGTGTCGTACACCATTGCATAAAATTTTCTATTATAATGTTGTAATTAAATAATTATTTAGTTGTGACGCACCTAGGAGGTGTGGTTAATCACACTAAGTAATTATTTGGGGACCACTTTATGTTGTATTGTAACATTGTATCATTATTTAATGTGTGAGAGACATATGATAACACTTTAATATTGGGGAATACTTAATAAAGTGAAAAATTAGTTCCCCAATATTAAATAAGGGGTTAGTGGTTTTGTATTCACAATTGGTTTTCTAGTACATGGTTTTATCTTATCACTTGATTGTATTTTTTTGAGCTTGATTTATAAAATCAAACACATCTTTGGTGGTTAAGGTTGGCTGGGTGAGTGGGTTGTCATTATTGAGCCTTTCTAAGGAGTTCATATGTGAAGCATTACATGGGATGTGTGGGTTAATGCTTGGACACATGGAGGATGCATTGGAGATACTTGATGCTTCAAAGGTATTCATTGTAAATCTTGTAATGTTTTATTGTTGAATAATAGATGGAGTGTGGATACTTTTGGAGGCTAGCTTTTTTCCTCTTGAGGTTTTTCCCAGGGTATATCTTGTGTTATCTTTTGTCTTGCATAGTTGATCTATGCATTATGGTTACTTGTATGCATGTTTATATCTCATGGTGTGATATAGTTGTATAGTTTTATGGGTCTACAGAAGTGTTGAGCAGAAAATAAATATTAAAAATAAAAATCTACAAAATACTAAATCAACTTGTTAATAAAAATTTAAAAAAATCCTTCAAAGAAAAGGGCTTATTAAAAAATCTTATTGGATTTTTTTTTTAAAGTAAAAATAAAATGGGGCATCCGCATACCTTCTTGTCACATTAGTGTCCTAGGTAGGCGATGATGTGTCATACTAGTAGGTAGTTGCAAGTACTAGTACCACTAACCACTATCCTGCACATAAGTAATTAGTTGTCTTGGCCATTGTGGGTACATCCCCCCATGAGCCCTAGAAAATAATTTTGTAGGCTTATCTATTAAATGAAATTCAAAACTTAAAATACCACAACAAACATTAAAACCGTTAGAATGGAGCGTGCGAGCAGGAAGAGCTCTGGAGCTAGAGGTTTGAACAGGTCTGAGGAAGACAAAGAGGGTGCATCAAAGGATGATGAGGATGGGGTCGTTGTTCTCATGGTGGTGTGGCTGAAGCCTATTGATATTGTTATTGCTTCCAATTGTCTAGGCTTTTCTCTTGGGGCGGTTCTTTCTACTAGGGACATTGGATCCGGCATGTATGAGCTCTTTTCCATGGTTTTTCTACCATTTCCTTTGATAGCGCTTGAGACTAGGAAAATGTCTTAGTTTCTAGATTTTTTGGAGCTCAATGAGGGCTTTGGTTTGTGGGGGGTTGTGGTGGAGATTTTCTGGCATGTTTCTGGCTACTCCTTTGAGTTTGGTTGGGGTTTCTCCCTCTCCATGGGTGTTGGCTAAGTGTTGGGCCTCCTGTGTTATCTTCTTACGAGTTAGATTTGGTTTAGGTGAGTCATCTGGCTCTTTTTTGTTTGATGATTGCTCTGTTTGTGCTTTGTTTTGGCTCCATTATGTAGAGCATATGTGTGTTATGGGGTATCTTAGATGTCAGCTCCCTGGTCTTTGTGGGGAGTTTCTTGCCTTTTTTTTATAGCTTTATGATGGGTGTTGAAGCCCAAGTGTTGTTCAATGTTCTTATTTCTCTTGGGGGTAAGTTTTATGTGACCCTGTTTGCTCTGTCTAGCTTTGGCTTCTTGCAGAAGTTTGTCTACAGGTGGTGGCATCTATAGTATTCCTTCAGCCTCTTTTGGTGTTTATTCTTTTTTCAGAGGTTGAGGTTGTTGGAGTTTCTTGTCATGGTTTTGTTGGACTTTGTCCAAGATTTTGCTTGTTTGTTGTTGGCTAGGTTATGCTTATTGTTTTCTCTTGGGACCCAATTGTGTGAGCTCTTTGAGGAGCTTTCTAATTATTTCGCTCTATACCTAATGCTTGTGCTACTAAGGGATTTTATGTCAACCCTTCCTACTGAAGATGCTTATTGGATTCGTTAGCTGGTGTCTCCTATAGAGGGGGAGATTGCTCCTTTTGAGGTGGAGTGTTGGCTTCTATTGAGGTGGAGCTCATTTTGATTGGAGAGTCATGGTTCTGGTGGTAAGGGGTTTCATTTAATCCTCTCTTATAGAGGGGATCCCTCTCTTCTAGAGGTGGAGGTTGGGATGGCTTCTTAGGCTTTTTGGTGCTGCTGGTCGGTTGTTGCTTTGCAGTGATTCCCAATGCCCCTATTGAGGTTGGGTGTTGGTTTTTCTAGTGCTTTTGAGAATCAGTATTTTTTTGGTGTTCTACACCAATATGGTTTTTCCTTGTTGCTCCCTTATTGAGGTAGGGAGGTGGGAAAAAATGACAAGTCTTGAAGGGTGCTTTGGAAGCCCTTTGTGTTTTAGCTCAGTGCCGAGTAGTTGTTTCACTATAGAGTGGATGTTGTAGGTTGTGTTTGATGCATGTAGGATTCAAGAAGTTTCTTTAAAAATGTTTTGGGGTTAAGGCTCTTGTGTTTTCCTGGCTCTAAAGGGTTTTCAGTCCCTTCAAAGTTGATTTCTTGCTGTTTGGTTTGTCTTGTATATCTTTTGGTATACTATTGATGTTGGGCTGCTGATTGTCTATGCTCCTATCTTATTGCAGATTTTATCTATTTGTAAGGGGTTTTAGGTCCCCTCAAAACATGTTTGTAAGGGATTTCTAGTCCCCACAAAACTTGTTGATCTCTAATAAAAAAAAACATTAAAATTGTTTTAATATCTTTGTAAAGTCTACTAAAGATTTAAAAAATAAAAAAAAGGATTTAAAATGCTTTAGGTTCCACCACCCCTAGTAGAAGCACCACTGGTGGACCACCAACCCACCACCAAGGAGCTTCCTAGTAGCCACGAACTAGTCTTATTGGGAAAATTATAGTAGTTTTTTCAAATAGGCATAACTTTCACCCATGATGTTGGATTTTTGAACTTCTTATACTTGTGGGAAAGATGGTTCTGAGCACTACGCAGTGGTATACGGTTGGTTCCATGATTTTTATTTTTTTGATTAGTTTTGGGGGGCCTAAATGTCATATGTTTTCTTGTACATAGTTTTGAGCATAAATTTTGCATATAGTATTGGATTTTTCAATTTTGAATAGGAATTGAAAAGTATGTATAGTGTACGACACAATGAATCAGGTACATTTTGAATGTGTAGTTCAAATGATCTATTGTAGTTTTTTTATCACTTGTAGGAACCTGAGACTTGAGGTGTGATTGCATGAGCATTTATATGAGTCAAGAGGTGCAGCCTTATGAGAGTACATGCTCTTAAATCATATTTATGATGGTAAAACTAATTATCAGTATGATGCTTCTTGATAGGTTTATAGGTTTTTTTAGAGTTGTACTTTGATCTTGAGGACATGGTTTGGAATGAGTGGGGACATGGATTTGTTGGTAATTGTTTGTCATTAATGTCAAATAGACAATCTTGGTGCTTTGTCCATGTGGCATAGAAAAATGGATGTTTCTTGCTTGACATTAGAATAATTGATGAACTAGACTTAATGAGGCCTTGATTTAGTGTTGTGAGGCATTTTATGCATCCAAGCTAGGTCTTGGACCCTTACAAACTAAATAAAATGTGTTTATTAATGTCTTGTGAAGGTGTCGTTAAGTGTTGTAAAATAATTTCACACTCTTCTAGACTTGATGAACCCATATCCTCTTAATTCAACATTATAAAATGTATTTAATCACATTATCACATCAATATAGAAGGATTGTAAATTAAACCTAATCTAAATCTAGTGTTGTAATGTGTTTTACACACTCACATTGGATTTTATGTCTTTCTAGACTATGTGGACCTCATTTTAATTTTGTAGAGTGTGTTTAATCACATTTTCACATTGAATTTTGTGTCCAAAGCCCAAATTACTCTTTACATCATCATTAAAATTCCCCTATGACCCCATATTGTGCATCCCAAGGCTTGATTTGATCAAATACCTAAAGAAATCAACATATGAACTAGAATTCCTCATTCCCCAACAATCCAACTAGCAAATGGACCCCTCTGGGAATAATTCACCATATGTGGTAAATGAGTCCCTGCCAGGTGGGACTATTTCTCCCAAGGTGGCAAATTAGTCCCATTTGGGTCATTTTTGACTTTTGAGTAGAAAAAATTGGAATTTAAGTTTATTATTCTTTCATGTCGACCTTAGGGATCCAATTAATGGGAAAATAAGGTGAATTTCCTATAAATATAAGTCTTTAAACCATAATTCATCATAACTTAACTTCATTCATAATCTATCTTCTTTCTCTTGTCAAACAAGTTGGGGTTTCATCTTTCTAATTCATTAAGATAGCACTTTCAGACATTGAAGGGAAGATTCTTCATCCATTGCTGCAAAAAATCAAGATCATTCATCAAGGAAAGGTATTAACTCCATTGTTTCATGTTTCATTACATTATTTCATCATTTTGGTTTAATCACCTAAAAGGGGTTTGACCAACGCAAACCCCCATGCCCTAACAATCAACAAGCTTTCCCTCTTTATGTGATTTGCAGGTCTTGTATGCAGATTTAGCAAAGAAAAAAGGTGGAAAAGTATTCATCAACTTTTCAAAGCTTTTCAAGGTGGTCAAAGCCCTAAAATGAAGATTGGAGAACACTTTCAAGCCCAAATTTGGTAGTTTCAGATTTGACAACCTATCAGGAACATAAAGGTAGATTGAAGTCTATAGTTATCAACCTTGAATTTCCAAAAATTCAAAGGTGGACTCATTTTCCATTAGTGGTGAATTAGTCCCATTGTAAAATCTTGAAAAAGGGTTTTTGCAGATCTGAGTTCCCATTATTCAGAAATCTATTCTAGTAGACTTTGTCAGAAATAGGACTAATTTACCCAGAATGGTGAATTAGTACTAGTGGGATTTTTAAGTGTCCTTTATAGCATTCCAAATCTGCAATCAATCACTTTACAACCTCTAGGTGCTGTTTTTTTATTTTCATTAAGTTTTTTTTCAATTTGTTTATGTTTGTAATTCATTTCTACATATCACATTGTGTTTTCCACAGCTTCACATTTCTTAGGTTTTGCATTAATAATCAATCATTTTATAAATTTCTTACATCTAGGACATTGAATTTAGGCATATTTTTGTTTTACTTGCATTATTTTGAGTGAACCACCTATATTTTGGGGTCTATCTCTCTCCTTTAATTGAAAAACCCTAATTGAGCAAGAGAGTCATAGTGCCTTTGCCAAAAATCTATGGTTTGGTTGATATAGGTTGAGTGAGTTGCTTCAAGGTATGAAAAGTTACTTGTTTGGTGTTGATGCTTCATTACAAGTTTCCTATCATGATGTTTCATGACAAGTTACTTATTTGGTGTTGATGCTTCATGACAAGTTGCCTATCAAGTTGTCCAAGACATAAATATGTTCACTTGGTGTTTTGGTGGTGTGATTTTTTCTTCATGTTTCAAGACCATCTTTATTGTGCTTGCCTTCATTCTTTTCTTGCACATTTTATCAAGCTAATGGTTTTATGGAAAATAATATTACATAACATCATGCTAGTAGTGGTCATTTAAAGGTTTGAGTTAATGAAATGTGGTGAAAATAATAGGCTATGTCATAAACACTTGGATGCTTGATTCCTTAGTTTTTATGTTGCTTAGGGTTTCTTTCTTTAGAGATCACTCTAAATCTCTACATAGAGTTTCTAATGCAAAGGTTTTTTTCATTCTTTTAAAAGATTTGTCACTTGTTGTAGGTAAAGGGTCACTTAAGTAACCACTTGAGGGAGTTACTTACATTAAGATATCATTCCCTAATTCTTGAATCCACTGACCTAGCAGGTAGAAAACCTTGAATTAGGATATCAAAGGCTATTGTTAAAAAGATAAAGTTGGAAAGAGAGATTAATCTAAAGATAAGATTTAAAGGTTCCTAACAACTATTCTTCAAGGTATAGATTTTGACAGGTAAGTGAAGGTTGGTGTTCTATAGTGTAGTTACATGGTTCGTAACTGTTCTTCAAGACATCAGTGGAAAAGGCATTCAATAGTGACATTGTTTGTTGCTTTTTGAATTGTAGAGGTTAATGAATACAAAGGAAAAAGATAAAATTGATGTTATTCTTAAAAAAATATGTAAGAATATTTGACTAAGAGGAATGTGTATAAAGACCTATAGTAGTTGTTGATCATTAAGTCTATTCCTTCTGTGGTGGAATATGATTCAAAGAGAAGGGTCTGTAAAATTTCTAATGTGTGTCGAGGGTATAAAGGAATTGTCTTTTGAAAAAAAAAATAGATGAAGTTCATGTTGATTTACTAATATTTCTATTTTGTTCAAGAGTTATCACTACGTTGTTTAAAGGTCATCTCTTCTTTGCATAGTCCCATGTGTTTTGAGAATCAATACATTTTTTTTTAATTTTAATTTAGATCATGCTCTGAACAAGGTATGAGTGATAAGTTGTTTGGTTGAGTGAAGTTTATTTTTTTCTTGTAAAAGAATTTCACTATCATTTATTCTCTTTGTCATCCTAAGAAACAATGATTAAGTAGTGACATATTTTGTAAACATAGTAGCACAATATTATGATGGATAAAAGAAAATTGTAAGTCAAGGTGTTGAAGGATTGTGTTGTTGGTGTGTATTGTAACAAGGTAGCCCCTTGAGGTTATATCCCTTCTTTCATTGGTGACTGGTCATTAAGACAATGGAAGTTTTCTCCAGTGAGGCTATAGCAACATTAAATTCTAGTGAGGCTATAACTAGTCAATCTTACTTTTTCCAATGAGGTTGTAGCAACATTAAATTCCAGTGAGGCAATAAATAGTGAGGTTTCTTGTTTAAGCTAGTGAGGCTGTAATAATTTAGGTTTCTTGGTTAGCTAGTGAGGCTATAAACTAGCTAGTGAGGCTTTGTAGTTAGTGAGATTTTATTAAGCCAATGAGGCAATATTTTTTGAGTGGTTTTTTCTCCCTATAAAGGGTTTTCCAATCATAAGCATTATGTTATGGTGTCTTTAGCTTTTGTGATCTGCTTATGTTCTCTATGTTCATTCAAGCTAGATAGCTTTGCATGTATAATGCTACACTTGATAATTGAACTATTTTGAAACTTGAATTCTACATGTTCAAAGTTGTGAAAGTCTAATTTAAGTTCATTTTAATCTATCATACCACTAATTCAACCCCCTTTCTTAATGGTATTGTACTCGAACAAGTTGTATCAAATCTAGACCCTTGCACAAAGTTTAACAAACTTAAGGGTTATGTGTAGTGGAGTACCTATCATGGCAGAAAGCAAAAGAAATAAAGGAAAAAGAAACACTCAACAAATTACTAAAAAACAAGCACTACTTGAACCAAATACAAAGAATGATGGAGAAGCTGTTATAAATAATGACTCACAAATGGAAGAGTATCCTATATCTAGGACACCTCAATTTGAAGGCACCAAATGTAGTTTTTGGAAACATATGATGGAGATCTATTTATCTTCCTTAGGATTTGATGTGTGGCCATAAATAGAGAAAGGTTGTTTAGTATCTTCAACATATTCTTCTACTATGGATGAGAAGAAGGCTTTTGCATTCAATGTTAGGGATATAGATGCTATCTTTATTGGTTTTCCAAATGATATTATTGCTAAATTTATGTATTGTAAGGATGCAAAGGAAGTTTGAGACAACCTAATTGATATGTATCAAAGAGATGAGTTGTTGAAAAAGACACCCTTTCTAATTGATACAAGAAGTCATACATTTGAAAGATAAGATGTTTATGTTGAAAAAGAAGACTAATCTATGAGAGATTATGAACAAGAGTTTAATGAAAATGAATGTGAATTTGATCTTGAAGTTGATATCACTTGTTCTCTTGATGAGTTGAATAAAGTAAGAGTGGAGAATCAAAGATTAAGATTGTAGCTTCAAGAAGAGATGGAGTCCAAGGCCAAGATACTTTCAGATATGATAGATGCAAAAAAAAAAATAATAGATTTGAAAGTTCAAATTACAAAAGTCAAGAAAATAGAAGAGGAAGTCAATAATTAGCTTAAGGAAAAAGAAGTTGATTGTGTGAAGTATGAATTAGAGATAGTTTCTTTGAGAAATGAATTAGGAGAAGTATCTTTCAAATTACACAAGTTACTTCAATTTGAAAAGAGTACTAGGTGTTTGTATGAGATGTTGAGCAAAAAAAAGACTACAAGGAAAAAAATAGTCTACGATATGTAGAAGGAAAATTATCATTTTCAAATGGATTTCAAGTGAAGGAGGATGAAAGGAAGTAGATAATGTCATCAAAATCTGGCTCGAAAACAAATATGATCTAGCATGTTGATACTAATGGAAGCAAAAGGACCATGAGACTATCAAGTAGAAAAATGAAAATACTATTAAGGTATAATCTACACTTCAATGGTTATTATTTTTATTGTAATCAATATGGGCACAAGGTTAGTGAATGTAATATTGCTTTTGATAAGTTGAGATGCATTACTTGTGGTAACTTTGGACATGTAGCTAAGTTTTGTGGATCTAATTTGTAAATGCAACAAAAGAAGATGAACATTAATTCCAATGTAACATCTCTTAATGCTGAAAGAACAAAAATAGTTTGGAAACCAAAGGCGATTGAAAAAATGTTTGAAGCTATTCTTGTTCAAACTGTCTTGCATGATAAGAAGAAAGAACCATGGGTTATAGACAGTGGGTGCTCTCATAATATGACTAGGAATAAAATCAAGTTCATTTATTTAGAAGACTATTTAGGTGGATCAGTCAAGTTTGGAAATGATAATTGTATTCAAATCAAAGGGAAAGGTAGTATTTATTTGGATGGTCTTTCTCTTGCTTCTTCTCTCAAAAAAAAATTGTGTAAGAATGGTTTCAGGGGGAGCTTATGTTTTTCCTGGTTCTATCATCCCTAAACCTTGAAATTTTAATTAGGTTACTTATTATAGTTGTTCATGTTGAAATATTGACTCATTTTTGCTTAGAAAAGAGTTTTGGAAGAAGTCCTTTTCTGATATTGTATGAGTCTTGAAAGTTAATATAATCCTTCAAGAGTTTGAAGTACTTGAGTTACAGTCCATAGAATACCATGAAGTGAAATGAGTAATAGTCTACTATCACAAAAGTGTTTTTCTCAAGTGCCATGATCATTAAAATTCTCTTTGTATTCATTATCTTAGTCATAATATCAGTGCTCTTCATACTTGAACATTAATATTCTTGCTTGATTCATACTTGGTGGAGTTGATCAAAGGTTTTGATAGCACAACAACACATTTACTTTTGGTGAATGCTTTGGAGGATAGTTTCTTGAATAGTGGGATTGATAACAATGAATATAATTTTCCTTTTCTTAGTTACAAAGGTATGGTATCAAGGGTTTTTTCCTCACCTTTGTATATTTGGTAAGGTGAATAGATGTGGTCTAAGGTTGAGTATTGGTTATATTTTCATGATGTTCATTGCTCATTCTTCACTCAGTTCATGATGTAGTTATTAATGTTAATGCTTCATGATAATGATGCAAAATTTGATGCAAGACTTTATTGATCATTTCATTGAGTTTATACCAAGTGATTACATTGTTTGTAAGCCATGCTATTGACTAGTCATTCTAGTAATGGACAATGATATTTTTGGAAGCATAGTGGTATCTATGTTATCATTTTGATAGTGATATTCATGGTCAAGGTGATCCTCTAATTCAATGTTCAGTAATAGTTGTTTAGATGCTGATAGTGATATTATTTTTTTTCTTGAGCTCTGATTGTGCTTTGAAGGTCCATGCTTGATATGAAAATAATGTTTTCTTGGTATGAAAAGTGTTTGTATGTAGATTATCCAAAGTAGTTGACATGGCATACAAGTGCTAGTACCGATGGTTCCTAGTTTGGTGCAACTATTCCATGAATGTCAATCTTGACAACATTGATAGATTGTAGTCATTGCACAGTATTATGGAGCTCAATTACATAATATCTATGAACATTTCTAGTTATGATATCTAATGATATTGGTAACATATAAACTTGACATGTACTTTCCTTTGGTGATAGTACTAATAGTTGGGTCTATCTATAGTGTTTTCATTGCATAGAACATGTGATCTCATTTTCTTAGGACTATAAGAGGATAGTAAGAGGATAGTGAGAGATGCATTTACATTGATTTCATTGCATTTATCAATGATGACCAACACCATGTCATTACATTTTTTAGTACAATTTGCATTTACTCTTTTCAGTGAGTATTTGCAATTATCTTTATAATGGCCTTTATTGTGTACAATGCATTTGAAATGATCAGTGCATTTAGTGCATCTATCAGTTTGGTATATGAGATTTCATTTGTAGTTTTTACATGTTTCAATTCAATACATTTAGAGTTTCAGTGAATATTTTTAGGTACAGGTGGTAGTGGACAGTTCTAGGTTGCTTTGATAAAGAAAATACATGTTTATTTTGTAGATTGTAGTGCATATTTGTTAGTGGCTACAATTTTCTCCATGACATGTGATTTTTAAGTGCATTTCTAGGTTTATCTTCATAGGGGGAGCATTTAGTTTGAGTGCAAAGTATTGTGATAGTAAGTGGTTCCTCAGTTTCTTGAACACGTGTTAGTGTGGGAGATTCCATTTGATGACAATGTTTGATGGCAATTATTAATGATTTGTTACAATGGAAATACTTTGTGTGGTCTAGTGGACCTTTGATTTTTTGTTTTGATGATTTTTACAATGACAGTCTAGTTTCTTGGATAGTTGGTTGTTGCTTTGAGGATTTGTTGTCTCCTTTATGAGTCGTGCTAGTGTAGTTATATTTTTTTGTTCTTACTTGGTGGTGATATTGTTTCTACTATGTTATGGTTCTTGGTTAATATTCTACCTAGTAGGATAGTGTATTTTACATTACTAATATTGGTGGGAGTGATTTCAAAGTCAAATATAGATTTTCCTAAACATAAAGATAGTAATTAGTTTCTTCCTGCCTCTTGCTTCATGCATAGTGATAATTGGCACTTAGATTTAGTTACTCAAAGAGAAGTGGTAGTGTTGTTGGCACATTGTCATAACCCTATCCATGATACCAGTATTGATATGCATTTTTATGGAGCCTCTTTGTAGGGGAGTTTTGTAGCTGATTATTCTATCTTGGTATCCATCATGACATTCAAATTCAGATAGCGTGCTCCTTTGTCATTTGATGTCAAAGGAGGAGAGATTTGAAGGAGAAGGAGAAAAGTTTTTATTGGATAAATTTTTTGACATTAATTCCAAAGGGGTAGTTTGTTGGGCATTGTTTGTCACTGATGTCAAAGAGACTATCTTGGTGCTTTGTTCATATAGGTTGAGTGAGTTGATTCAAGGTATGAAAAGTTGCTTATCATGATGCTTCATGACAAGTTACTTGTTTGGTGTTGACACTTCATGACAAGTTTCCTATCAAGTTTTCCAAGATATAAATATGTTCACTTGGCATTTTGGTGGTGTGAGTTTGTCTTCATGTTTCAAGACTGTCTTTATCATGCTTTCCTTCATGCTTGTATTGCATATGTTATCAAGCAAAGGGTTTGATGAAAAATAATATTACATAGCATCATCCTAGCAGTGGCCATTTAATGGTTTGACTCATTGAGATGTGATGAAAATCAGAGGCTATGTTAGGAACACTTGGATGCTTGATTCTTGAGGTTTTATGTTACTTAAGGTTTCTTGCTTTGGAGCTCACTCTAAATATCTACATAGGGTTTATAATGGAAAGTTTTTTTTCATTCTTTTAAAAGATTGGTGTCTTGTTATAGTAGGTATCTAGGGTCACTTAAGTAACCACTCAAGGGAATTACTTATATTAAGATATTGGCCAATTATTCTTGACTTCATCGACCTAGTAGGTAGAAAACCTTCACTTTGGATATCAACAACTATTGTTAAAATGATAAACTTGGAAAGAGAGATTAATCTAAGGCTAAGATTTAAAGGTGCCTAATAGCTATTCTCTGAGGTATAGAGTTTGATAGGTAAGTGAGGGTCAGTGTTCTATAGTTCAGTTACATGATATGTAACTATTCTTTGAGACAACGATGGAAAAGGAATTTAGTAGTGACATTTTTTTTTGTTCTTCGAATTGCAGAGGGTATTGAATACAAAGGGAAAAAGAAAATAGTGATGTTATTCTTAGAAAAAACATATATGAATATTTGAGTGAGTTGAATGTGTATAAAGGTGCAATAGTTGTTGATCATCGAGTCTATTCCTTTTGTGGTGGAATATAATTCAAAGAGAAGGGTCTGCAAAAGTTTTCATGTGTGTCAAAGGTATAAAGCAAGTGTCTTTTCTCAAAAAAGAAGAAGATGAAGTTCATGTTGATTGAGTAATATTTCTATGTTGTTCAAGAGCTATCTCTATGTTGTTTAAAGGTCATCTCTTCTCTGCACAGTCCCATGTGTTTTGAGAATGAGTGAAAATGTTTTTGAATTGAATTCTAGATCATGATCTAAACAAGGTAGTGACTAATCATTTTTTTGGTTGAGTGAAGTTTAGTTTGTCCTTGTAAGAGAATGTCACTGCCATTTATTCTCTTTGTCATACAAAGAAATAGTGATTACGTAGTGAAGTATTTTGTAAACCAAGTAGAATAGTATTATGATGGATAAAAAAAATTTGTGAGTCAAGGTGTTGAAGGAATATGTTGTTGGTGGGTATTGTAATAGGGTAACTATTATGTGGTCTCACAACATGCCCCAAGAATAAAAGCTTGGGGACCCAAGAGAAAATTTTTATACAACTCTTATGGTAAAAGCTAGGAAATTGAAAGATCGCCGAAAGTGAAAAGCAAAAGAGAAATCTTAATCAAAGCGTACTTTGTAAAGAAGGTGTTATGGGTATTGGGTACTAGAAAAATTCTAAAAAAGGAAAAAGTTTAATGTGAATTGAATGGAAGGCCTTGGTATGATGTTGGAGTTCTAGTAAAATGGAGGTCCAGTAAGACTGAGTCTGGTAAAATGGAGGTCTGGGAAAGTTCATGGGTAAAGCTGAATACCGGGTACTGGGTACCAGGTTGCAAAGTAAAGTAAAAGCTAAAAGAAATATTTTTGAATTATCTAATGATTCCAACATTCCAATAGTCTGGTATATATATGAGGATTTATAATACACTAGAAAGCTTGCTAATTACATGATATTTTTGCATTAATATTTGAATATTGATTTTATTTACATGAGATGTTATAAATGTTTCTTTCTTTAAAAGGGATTTAATATGTGAAATTTGTGATTGCAAGAGATCTGGATTGTGATGCAAAGTTCAGGTATGGATGGTCAAGAAAATTTGAATCGAGGATAGAATTACATTCAAACCAGTTTGCTTATCCTGAGAGGTTATAATGCAGAAGGCTTTGAGTCCACCGAAACATTAAGGATCTCGGTATTTCACATATAGTGGAAACAAATTCCAATATTTGGGAGAGCCCATTCCCAAGAGAACTAGAACCAAAGCCTAGTGATGTGTAGGGGGTGAAAATTTCACCCAATCATTCTAAATGTATGGGAGGCTCCTACACACTATCTTGATTCAAATTATTTTCCTGGAGAAACTAATAGAGTAGAACCCAAAGAGCTTCAATGTGCAATTGGAGTTGAATTCGTTGACTTCATATGCAATTCTCCTATTGGTCACAATATTCCATGTGCCTTGATGTAATTGGTCACGTAGATTTCCTCTCATGTATTTGTCTTATCCTATCTAAGCCTCGTGTTCTATAAAAGGTTAGAGGATACCTTTCTTTCATTTTATGTTTAGAATTTGTGGATTCTGGAAGAGCATAAACTTTTCTCAATTTGTTCTTTTTTCCTAGTTTTTGGATCATTTTGGTGTAAAAATTTGTATGCACATAGACATTGATTAATTTTAGAGCTTACTAGATAGCTATCTATCTCAGTATCTTTTGTAGCTAGTTTTACTCATTCAACCAAACAAGACTGTATGCTACGCCATTTAAGGGTGCATACAAAAACTACTTGGTGTCCAAACAATTCAAACCTCTTCAAAATCTCATACCATTTTATATGTAGTTGTGAATAATTCTAGTGAAGTATAAAGTGGTTTGCTCCATTTTAATTGATTCTTTGGGGTATGCATGGAGAATAACTGGGAGCACCTTTTTATTAGTATTTTGAAAACTCAATATCTAATATAATTCAATACTATAGAAGTCCCTTTTAGATTAACAACATCATCACATCAAACTTGAGAGTGACCCTATTGCAACCATGACTTGGTTATCAAAGACTTGGGATGAAATTGAAGCCAATCTTTCTCTGTAAAAAGTAGAATTCATGTTAGGTTGTCTTGTTTCATATCTTTCAAGAAGAATAGTCCTCTTCACGGTCTTTTCTATGAAGGTATTATTTTACCTATTCGCTTGTGAGTGAAACCATCGTCAACAAGAGCTTGGGACTAGAAGGAGGGCCACCATTGTCACTATCATATGTTGAATTATTAGTTTTTAGTTTTTTTAAACAAGAAGTTTGCAAAGTGGAAGAGAGTATAAACTAGCTTTTCAAAATGGAAGTTGAAAAACTTGGGAAAATTTTTACCCAAAGATTATGTCCTTTGAGTTTATTCACCTTTGGTAAAGTCATCGAGTGTAGAATTCATGATACAATTGATCATGGTGAAATCAATTGTGATTTTTTTTTAACTAGGGTAAGTTTAGCCATATGTAAAGTGATTTTGTTAACATAAGAAGTTTTAAATGCTAGAAGAAGAGGAACATTAGCAAGAAAAATGTTCAACCCTAGTGAAAGTGGAAATATTAAAAAATTAACTGACACATCAAAACAGTTAGAAAACCATGAATATTATAAATAAAATCCTAACATTTTGCAGGAAGGTAGGTGAGCATGCCAAGATGCAGAGATATTGCATCAAAAAGGAGGTAATGACATGGATGAATCATCATTCTCTCTATACGTGGAAAACGTAGATAACAAGGAGCAGGAAAATTGAGCAAGAAAAGTGTGTTTTGTGCTCCAAGTAGAAAATTCACAAGTTATAAAAGGAAATTTTCCTGATTTCATACAAGATATATAATATCAAGCTTTTACTTTTTCTTTCTATAATAACAATATAAATAGTGATATATTTTGGTCTAGAAAAATGCAAAGTGAAGATAGGGCCGAAGACATGAATATTTTCAAAGGAGGAGGAAAAAAAGAAATGGATACAACCGTTCATGAAGATCGACTAAGGCTAGAGGAAGGTAGAGTATTGCTGCATCAGGTCAAATGTGTGCAACTGATCTTTAATGAGATCATTTTCATACATATGAGCCAAGTTATTGGTAAGTACACTTTTGAATTTATGATAATCAAACATAAAAAATTTAAAATAATTCATTGTTGCAGTAGGATAGTAGAAATTTTGTTGAAAGAATTTAAAGACAAGCCTATTGTGATTTGTACCAAAGCTATAAAATAAATAGTCCTAGAAATTGAGAAAGATTGTTTTATTAGGATTAATCTTTTGTTATGGTAAAATTAGGGTAGTTAGGGTTTAATTTTCTTTTTTGTGGGGTTTTTTTTGTTTTTTTTGTTTTGTTTTGGCTTTTTTTCTTTCTTTTCTTTTTGTTGTTTGGCCTAGAATTAGCAAATTCTGCTTAAGATTTATCTTACACATGAGTTAATCTAAACATTTATATAATTGAACTATGAAATGTAAAATGATAAAACCATACATATTAACACACACTTTAAGGAACACAAAATATATATATGTGTGTGTGTGTCTCGTATATACGTGAGGTACATTGAAACTCCTCTTTTTAAAAGATCAAAAAGTCAAAAAAGAGTACGCAGAGTTGCAGAAGATAGTAGCCATTCCATCGACATGGGATGCCTCATCTATCAGGGCTAAATACCCTATGTAGGAAAGCTCTCGGTGAACTTCAAAGTCTCGAATATGGAGGTCAATAAGGAAAGGCCGAAATGGAACCACCTCCCCACGTTCCAGGAACTGAGGAATATCATCCATGGAGGGAACCCCTATGGTCGAATGTGCAACAAATAAAATCAAATCCACATTCTCCAAATATTTAGGCCTCACTATCAAATTAGCAGCTGAGTGAACATCTTCTATACATAGCCCAATATCTAAAATAAATGTTACAAAATGAGAAGCTATATCAGAATAAAAATAGAAGTAGTGGTTGGATTCAACATACTTTTCCCCAAGGACCATGCACAAGTTCAATACAGTGAAATTGGAAGTCCTAATGAAGAAGACCTTTTCAAGCCTTTGTGGTGCAATACTCCCTAAGAATACATTCTGGCAGTGAGAGCAACCTAAGAAAATTAGAGTATCCATGGCTAAGAAGCAAGAAAAGGAATGCACAGAGAAAACTATAGAAATTAAACAAGAAAGTTAAAGAGAAAGTGTGAAGAATTTGGGAAGGAACGTAGAATTTGTAGAAAATTGTGAAAACGGCGGTACATAGTTGCCTCAAGTAAAGTCTTGGAAATCATAAGCAAGGTGGCAATTGGATAATTTTTATCATAGTTAAAGGTTAAATAAAATTAGTTCTTTGAACATAGTTGGAAATAAATTTCTTCAAATTGTTCAGTATGAAGATTACGAATCAAAAAAGTTAAATATTTCAAAATTAATAGTGGTCATTTCACATATTTTTAAGAGTCATATTAATTATGGAGGTGCTTATGTGTGCGGAATGTAAAGGAAAATGAAGTTGGTAAGGCAGTACACATCATCACCTAAATAAGTTGAGAAGATCATACGTGCGAATTCAGGTGTGTGAATTTAATGTAGAATAATGTGATCATGTTTCAAGGTAATCATGACATTCTCGATCCATTAATGAAGAGTAGCACTATCAAATAAAAATTGGAAGCAGAAATTTTAGCAGTTGCCATAAAGTTCAATCGGAAGGGTGGTAGCTAATTTTTCTAAATTTAGATTTAAATTTGGTGATTAAGTTGTTTGTTGCTAAATTTTAATTTATACATATTTTTTTAATAGTAGCAAGCTATAGTTAGGTAGGATTTGGAAAAAATTAGTGAAATTTAGATGGAAATACTCACCTATAGGGAATTATTCAATGAGTTTTGGGAAGTAGTGAATCGATGAAGGGATTTGCATTGAATGAATTTAATCAAAAAGTAACCTTCTCTACCATTGTAATTCCCAATCCAATAGCGGAGCTTCATTTCCTACAAGTTGATAAAAGAGCTATTATTGAAATATCAAAAGAGAAAAATGAGCTATCATTGCTATATCTATAAAGAGAGAGAGAGAGAGAGAGAGAGAGAGAGAGAGAGAGAGAGAGAGAGAGAGAGAGAGAGAGAGAGAGAGAGAGAGAGAGAGATGAAAATCAACTCTTTAGGCTATCCAAATAACTCTACTGAGGCTATGGACACTTGACCAATAGAAGAGCTATTCTTGGGGGAATTACAAAGATAACCTTGTGAGAGCTATGGAAACTTGACTAGTAGCAAGGCTCTATACCTACTTGGATTTGGAGGATTACTATATTACATAGTTTAATGTTTATGAACTCATTCTTTTCACTAAGTTCCAAAAATGGAATTAATTAAAGCACACACAGATATTTCTCATGGACTTTTAATTTTTTACGCCTAAATCTAAGGAAAGGTAGAATTTATTATTTTTAAAATATGTATAAGTTTTAATTTACAACTGGTGATTTAATTTGAAGTTTAATTTTAAATTTGGTTTTATTGGTTGCAAGTTGTTGTGTGCTCTCACAACACACCCCAAGACTAAAAGCTTGGGGACCCAAGAGAAATTTTTTACACAAATCTTATGGTAAAAGCTAGCAAATTGAAAGATCATCGGAAGTGAAAAGAAAAAGAGAAATCTTGATCAAAGAGTACTTTGTAAAGAAGGTGTTATGCGTATCGGATACTGGAAACATTATAATAAAGGAAAAAGTGTAATGTGCATTGAATGGAAGGCTTTGGTCTGATATTGGAGTTCCAGTAAAATGGAGGTCCAGTAAGACCGAGTTCGGTAAAATGGAGGTTTGGTAAGAAACCAAGGTCCGAGAAAGTTCATCGGTAAAGCTAAATACCAAGTACCAAGTATTAGATTGCAAAGTAAAGTAAAATCTAAAAGAAAGATTTTTTAATTATCTAATGATTCTAACATTCTGATAGTCTGGTATATATATGAGGATTTATAAAATGCTAGAAAGTGTGTTAATTATATGACTTTTTTGCATTAATATTTGAATATTGGTTTTATTTACATGAGATTTAATAAATTTTTCTTTCTTTAAAAGGGATTTAATATGTGGAATTTGTGATTCCAAGAGATACGGATTGTGATGCAAAGTTCAGGTATGGATGGTCAGGAAAATTTGAATGAAGGATAGAATTACATTTGAACTGATTTTACTATCTTGGGAGGTTATAATGCAGATGACTTTGAGTCCATTGGAACATTAAGGATCTCAGTATTTCACATACGGTGGAAAAAATTCCAATCTTTGGGAGATCCCATTCTCGAGAGAGCTAGAACTAGTGCCTAGTGATGTGTAGGGGGAAAAAATTGCTCCCCATCATTCTGAATGTATGGGAGGCTCCTACACACTATCCTAATTCAAGTTATTTTTCTGGCGAAATTAATAGAGTAGAACCTGAAGAGCTTCAATGTGCAATTAGAGTTGACTTCGTTGAATTTAATTGCAATTCTCCTATTGGTCACAATATTCCATGTGCCTTGATGTAATTGGTCCCTTGATTTCCTCTCATGTATTTTTCTTATCCTATCTGAGCCTTATGTTCTATAAAAGGCTAGACGATACCTTTTTTTATTTTGAAGTTCAAAATTTGTGGATTCTAGAAGAGCATAAACTTTTCTTAGTTTTGTTCTTTTTTCCTTTTTTCTAGATCATTCTGGCATAAAAGTTTGTATGCATGTAGACATTGATTAATTTCAGAGCTTATTAGATAGCTACCCATCTTAGTATCTTTTGTAGCTGGTTTTGTTCATTTAGCTAAACAAGACTATATGTTGCACCATTTAAGGGTGCATACAAAAACTACTTGGTTTCCAAACAATTCCCCCTTCTTCAAAAGCTGGCACCATTTTATATGTAGCTGTGAATAATTCTGGTGAAGTATAAAGTGGTTTGCTCTGTTTTAATTGATTCTTTGGGGTATGCATGGAGAATAACCAGGAGCACCTTTTTTAAATTTTTTTAGTATATTCATGCTTTATTTTAAAGCAGATATTTAAATTTCTAAAAATGTTCCAAAAAATAGATGAAGGAATGGAATTTTATTGAAAATATTTTAAGTTTTCTATGAGATTGTTGAATGCTTAATGCTAAATCTAGTTAAGTGATAGCAAAGGATTATGCTAATGTCATGGAATTTTATTTCAAATAATTTGATTTTCATGATAATTGTCTTAATGAATTACTTTGAAAACTCAATATGTAATATAATTCAACACTACAAAAGTCACTTTGAGATTAACAACATCATCAAATCAAACCTGAGAGCGACCCTAGTGCAACCTTGACCTAGTTATCAAAGAATTGGGATTAAATTGAAGCCAATCTTTCTCTATCAAAAGAAGAATTAACATTATGTTGTCTTGTTTCATATCTTTCAAGAAGAATAGTCCTCTGCACGGTCTTGTCTATGAAGGTATTATTCACCCTATTAGCCTGTGAGTGAAATTGTTGTCAATATTAACCCCCTAAAGTTATATCTCTTATTTCATTGGAGATTGTTCATTAAGACCATGGAGGTTTTCTCCAGTGAGTCTGTAGCAAAATTAAATTTCAATGAGGCTATAACCAATGAGGTTTCTTATTTTTTTCTAGTGAGGTTGTAGCCAATGAGGTTTCTTTTTTCTTTTCTAGTGAGGTTGTAACCAATGAGGTTTCTTGTTTAAGCCAGTGAGGCTATAACTAGTGAGGTTTCTTGGTTAGCTAGTGAGCCTCTGTAATCAGTGAGATTTTATTAAGCCAATGAGTCAATCTTTTTCGAGTGGTTTTTCTCCCTATAAAGGGTTTTCCACTCATAAGCATTGTGTTATGGTGTCTTCAAATTTTGTGATCTTCTTATGTTATTTATGTTCATTCAAGTTAGATAGCTTTGTATGCATAATGGTACACTTGATAATTGAACAATTCTGAAACTTGCATTCTACATGTTCAAAGTTGTGAAAGATTAATTTAAGTTCATTTTAATCTATCATACCATTGATTCAACCCCCCCTCTTAATGGTTACTCCAATAGGATTCTTGTATGGATAATAGTTGAGTGCGAGTACAATATTGGCTATGATTATGGTGTCATGGATATGTAGGTACATTTGGTCATTGGTACAACATGATCATGTATGTGGTTGTTTGGTTGTGATTTTTGTGTGTGTTAGGAGGTTGTTCTTATCTCCTTGATGCTTGATTATTTCCTTGACTATGGTTACTCATTTGTGGACATGTTTTGAAAATTAGATCTATGGTTGATTTGGTGTTTTTATTTTGATGTTCACATGATTATCTTCTTTGATATATTTCTTTGAAGGTTACTAATGTGATGATGAGTTTGCACGCTTCATTTTTGGTATCTATGAGTTTTGCAGGTTATGGATTAGCTACACATTTTCTTACAATGGGATGACTCGATGTGGACTATCTATATCCATGAGATTATTTTAGTGTTGATGTATAATTTATTAGTTGTCCTTGTCTATGGTCATGTGTGCATTGATATGTTGATTTAAGATGAGAGGATGGATGGTTAGAGTACCTAATAAGTCAATTCAGTGGACTTGTAGCATGTTTCTTTATCATGATGTCATGATATATTGTTACTTCATTGGTTACACATTTTAGTGGGATATTTTGATAGTGATGACTTGGAAGTGTAAGAAATTGGTTCCTAATTGTTTAATGGTAGTTGTATGGATATTCTTAGCTTGGATATCTTTTTTGTACTTGATATTGATCAAAATTTCAGTCATGTGTGTGGAACTGGATGATCTTCATGGAGGAGATGGTTTTCAGGATACCATGTATAGTTCAATATCATGATTTAGTATGAGTTGTTGGTAGAGCTATGAAGAACAAAAAGAGATGGGTAGAAACAAAGTGCACCTAAAAAAACCTATGATCAATTTGAAATGTCTGGAATGATGATTGGTGATTTCACTTAAGCCAAATAGGACTTATTTGCCACCTATGGCGAATAAATCCATGTTCTGATGAAAATCTTCGAGAATAGGTTTTTGAGTGTAGAGAGCTAAATTCTAAGAAAATCATGTTTTAGGCCCATAGATATGACTCATTTTCCAAGCATGGAAAATCGGTCCTCCTTTAGGGATCTAAAAGTCAAAGGTAGAATCTATATATTCAAATCTACAATTTCACCCTCTACAGGTGTCTGCTTCAGAAAATGTCAGGTTTGGGTTTGAAAGTGACATTTTCTTGATGATTTGACTTGAATGAAGAGGAGAAGACTTGAACAACTTAGAAATGAAATAATCAATGATTCTCAAGCTTCCAATAATCCTAAATCTACATACAAACAAGACAAGAAGAGAAAATATTGATTGTTAAGGTATGGGGGTTTGCCTTGGTCAAAACCCTTTTAGGTAATTAAACCAGAATGATGAAATAAATGAATAAAGAATGAAAAAATGGAATAATCTACCTTACAATGATGATTTATCTTGAATTTCTATAGCAATACATGTATAATCAACCCTTAAATGCTTTAGAATGCTAGCATGAAGACTTCTAATGAAGAAACCCTAAGTTGCTTGAGAAAATGGATGATGAATGGATAAAAGATGTAATAATGAATGGATGAGATGTGTAATTGTTGTAAAAAGAGGGTAAAATTTTTTATTTATACAAATCTTGTGCCTTAGTAACCTTTCATACATCATCGCAGACCAACTTGAAGCATAATTTTGAATAAAGCTTGAAAGAAATTTGAAATATTTTGAATTTTGGAGCCAAGTTGGACTCATTTTCCACCCATGGAAAATGGGTCCTGGACCTAGGATATAAACTTAGGTGTCAGTAATTAAATGTTATTTAATGTTATGAGTTGGGAGTATATAAAAAAATACACTTAAATAAAGTTTATGAGTATATAAAAAGGTCAAATAAGACATGAGAAAGATGTGAATAAGAAGAAAATGCCTAGAAAAGTGTGAATCTTGATTACAAGACTTAACAACACTTGAAAATAGGACTAGTTGATGTGTAAAAAGATGATTTTTAGGTGAATTATATTAAATAGAGTCTAGAATAATGTAGAAATATTTTACAATACTTCATAACACATTCACAAGACTTCAATATTTACATTTTATTTAATTTATAAAGGTCTAAAACTTAGTGTGGGTGCATAAAATGCCTCACAACACCTAAATGGGTATGTGTAGGATCATGATGGGCCAAAAAGTGGCAATATGATGGGTATGTGGCTGACAACTATTTTTTTAGCCAAAATTGATGAAACGAAAAGGGTTTTTAAAAAAGATTCTCAGCTTTCCACCAATATAAATTATGATCTACTTTGAATTTAATAAGTAATTATTATTCATTTTCTATTCAAATTATGACTAAAATCCTGATTGATAGGATGATTGAAAAACATCTATAGCTTTCAAATAATATCACATTTTTTGAATCCAAGACATGAGTCACATTCTATGCTTCACATACTATAGGATTAAAAAAAGAAAAAATTAATTTCATGAAGTTTTGACCAAGTTAAGGTGGTCAAACATATGAGATTTTATATTTTTTAAAAAGTTATAATAAAAAATTCATAATTAATTATTTACTTGGAAAATAATTACAAAAAAATATGCATCACATTGGGGCATGAGTCCTCTACCTATATATAAAATATTATAACAAAATATTATCATTTTATTTTGGTTAGGGTGGTGATAGACACATACTTATTTTTTCCCTAAAATTTAAGTACCACTGCATTGAAATTTC
Source organism: Sequoia sempervirens (assembly GCA_007258455.2). Taxonomy (NCBI): domain Eukaryota; kingdom Viridiplantae; phylum Streptophyta; class Pinopsida; order Cupressales; family Cupressaceae; genus Sequoia; species Sequoia sempervirens. The sequence continues at coordinate 140,915,013 of VDFB02256132.1, forward strand.
AAATTTTCACCAAATAGATTTATTTTTTTAAAAAACATACCTAGTAGTTTAGAAACTACATTCAATTTGCTACAGATTCTATTTTTACACATTTTTGAAATAATATAGATAACTTATTCAAATTTTTACATCAAGTTGCCTAACTCTGATTATTTTGAAATTTTTGCCACTTAAGGGCCTTTTTTTTCCATGATGATCCTACACATACCCAAATTAAGGCCTTAATAAGTCCATTTATCATGAATTATCTCATGTCAAGCAAATGGTCCTTTTTTATATGGCACATTAAGCCCCCACTTTAGTGAGAGGATGAATCTACTTCAAATTCACACTAAAGCAGACATGCAAGAGAGATCCACATGCATGCCAAGCCCCCAGGATACAAAATCATGCAAAGGAAAGGAAAAAATAAAGATAAGATGGAAAATATGTACTCACTCTAGGCCTACAAACTTTTACGTCATCCACAGGGTGAGAAGGGCCAAAAACATAAAGAAAAGGAAAAGAGTAACATATGCCAGTTGGCATGCACTCACAAACACAAAAGGTGGCTATAGGGAAAGTCATGCCGCTAGTTGGGATTCCCACCAAGCCAAAGTTATACCTCCTGGAAAATTTAACAAGTAACCACAAACAAAAGGAAATGTAAATGCTAAACTTTAAACAATATGGCACTATAGGCACACACGTTGTGTTATGCAAGGTGGCCAAGAAATACAACAAAAAAATGCAAAAATGTAATAGAAAATTTACTCAAAGGAATTTAGCTTAATTCATGCAATGTGTCACCTCAAGGAACATCATTCCCAATGCATCCAAGAGAGGGAATTTCAAATGATCTCATCTTGTTTATAAGAGGAAAAATGCAAGGTCTCATTTTGAACATCATTGTACCTAATGCTTCCAAGAAATGAAATCGCATGAAAAGAAAATCACATAATGAACATGCAAGTGGTGATGTATTCCCCCACTTTAAAGTAGTTGCGAGCACCATTATTGAGAGCAATTTCTTTAAAGTAGAAGAGAAAGAAGACATGAGAGCTAACTCGAAAAGCCCTATCCCAAGTCATATGTTTCCAATAAGCTATGTCATGAAGAGAGAATAATATGTCAAATGCAAAACAACCTAAGACATGTCATCCACATCTTCAAGCTTGCTCTTATGTATTCATGGAAAGTTAATGACAAGTGACATATGAGGACAAGGCTACATAACCCTTTTCCCCCACTTAGTGCAGGACAGAAGTGAGCCGAAAGGATTAATGAAATACATGTGAGAGTTAAGATCAAGAGGAAATAGATGCCCCCATGTAGGGAAGCATACCAAAGTACTGAAAATATTCTATTTTTCATCTCAGAGCATGACATTCACTAGTGGAGTGACTGTGAACTCTATGATATGCACAGTATGAATTCATGGAATAACATATCTATTGAGTTCTTAGAGGGAGAGTGATTAAGTTATAATGTAGAAGACTTGAAAATATACTTTATTGATCGATAGGAAAAGAAATTTCTTTCATAGAAGAGGATGTCCTACTTACACAAGACTCAAGAGATTGTGAAATGTTGTCTTCCTCATGAGAGGAGTAGGTGAAATCTAACAAAGGAAAATCAGGAGTGCTTTGTGAGATGACAGTGTGAGTGTTTTGAAATGGAGTACATAACTCCACTAGATGAAACTCAAGAACCACTTGGTTGCCACAATCTAGGGCCATGTTATTCTCCCTAGGAAAAGCGTTTGTATGGGAACAACAAGCCACATCCATATGACAAGGACGATATTGTTCTTGCATAATAACCTCATTACCAATAGGGGAATGATTAGTAAAAGAATAATGAGGAGAGAAAAAAAAAATCATTTAGGGGAATATCTATTGTCATTAAAGCATTATTATCTTGTTCCATATTATCTACCCTACAAGGAGAGCTTGTAATATGCTCATCTAAGTTTGAGGTAGGTTCATCACAAGTCGAGGAGGAATCAAGAGAAATATCATTATGATTTTTAAATAGATCTTCCCAAGGGATAGGGACATTAGGGAAGGGAGTATCTAATGTGTCATAATTTGTAATATGAATATCTTATAATACCAAAATCAATCATAGATTTTCAGACCCAATAGACTCTCTAACTCTTATAACGTTTTTCACCTAAGAGGATAGAGATTAGATCCAAAAATGCTAGTAGGTTCATTCAAATTAAGATGGAAGGGATGTGTATGATGGAATTAGAGATAGATGGAATGAATTAAATGCAACTAAGCTAAACAATTTAATGATTAAACATGCAAAACTAATGAAACATGACTTGTTTGAAAACACATAATGATATGCAAAAACAAACTAAATGAATGAAATGTGCAGAACAAAAAGAGATGGGTAGAAATAGAGTGAATTTGGACAAATTTTGATGAATATAAAATTTCTATAATGTTTATTGGTGATGTCATTTAAGATATATAGGACTCATTCGCCATTTGTGGTGAATCAGTCCTTGTTTTGATGAAAATCTTCGAGAATAGGTTTTTGAGTGTAGAGAGCTAAATTCTAGCAAAATCTTATTTCAAGCCCACAAATGTGACTCATTTCCCATGCATGGAGAATTAGTCCTCCTTCAGGGATCTAAAAAGTCAAAGGTAGAATCTGTAGCTTCAAATTTGCAATTCCACCTTCTATAGGTGTCTGCTTCAGGAAATGTCAGGATCGGGTCTGAAAGTAACTTTTTCTTGATGATTTGACATGAATGTAGTGGAGAAGACTTGAAAAAATTATAAATGAAATATTCAATGATTCTCAAGCTTCCAATAATCCTAAATTTTCATACAAACAACACAAGAAGAGAAAATATTGATTGTTAAGGCAAGGGGGTTTGCCTTGGCCAAACCCCTTTTAGGTAATTAAACCAAAATGATGAAATAAATGAATAAAGCATGCAAAAATGGAATAATCTACCTTAAAATGATGATTGATCTTAGATGTCTATAGCAATACATGTAGAATCAGCCCTTAAATGCTTTAGAATGATAGCTTGAAGACTTCTAATGAAGAAACCCTAACTTTCTTGAGAGAATGGATGATGAATGGATAAAAGATGTAATAATGAATGGATGATGAATGGATAAAAGATGTAATAATGAATGGATGAGATGTGTAATTATTGTAAAATGAGGGAAAAATTACTTAGTTATACAAATATTATGCCTTAGTAACCTTTCATACATCATCATGAGTTGACATCAAGCATAATTTTGAATAAATCCCAAAAGAAATTTGATATATTTTGAATTTTCGAGCCAAGGTGGACTCATTCGCCACACAAGGAAAATGGGTCGCACCTAGGACATAAAATTCGGTGTCAAGAATTAAATGTTATTTAATGTTATGTGTCAGGAGTATATTCAAAAATACACTTAAATAAAGGTTATGGGTATATAAAAAGATCAAGTAAGACATGACAAAGATCTAAATAAGGGGAAAATGCCTAGAAAAGTGTGAAACTTGATTACAAGAGTTAACAACACTTGAAAATAGGACTTGTTGATCTGTAAAAAGATGATTTTTAGGTGAATTATATTAAATAGAGTCGAGAATAATGTAGAAATGTTTTAGAACACTTCACAAAAAATTCACAAGACTTCAATATTTAAATTTTATATAATTTATAAAGGTATTAGACTTAGTGTGGATACATAAAATTCCTCACAACACCTAAATTAAGGTCTTATTAAGTCCATTTATCATGAATTATCTCATGTCAAGCAAAGGGTACTTTTTTATACGACACACTCTTGATACTAGTTTACATTTTTGGCATGATATGGGTTCTCTTGAGACCAGGATGTATGCATTGTTGCATGTTATCTCTTAGGAGGAGATGCTTAGATCATGATGTCATGATAGGTTCTTGATTTTGTGGTTGGATCTTTGACATTGATGTTGTTGGTTCTCTTGGTATTGAGTACATGATGATTTGCTTCAATACTTCATGATGGTTCTATGTTACATTGGATTTTTGAATGTATTGATTAGTTATAGGTTCTTATGGATACTTGGAGACGTGGGTCAGGTTGGAGTTCTCTTGTGATTATAAATATTTTCTTTAGATAGTTACTCTTTGGAGGTTTTAGCATGGAGATCAAGGAGATTTCACCTAGATATCATGGACCTGAGGTCATGATGGACCGATAGAGGAGATTTTTCTTGGAGTGAGTCATGATGACTTGGTTATCTTGGAGGAGCATTCTCATTCCCCGCTCTTGGTCTACTTAGTGGTTTATCATCTAATAGGTATTGCCCATCCCATTTGATGTGTTTATGTTTCATGCTTTGATTTCTCATGGGAATGAGTTGAGTCATGGTGATTGATTTTAGGACTCATTTGAGGATTGTTTAGAATGAGTTTATGTTGCTTTATCTTTCATAGATGTGAATCTTGAGCTATGGATAATTAGTTCTCGAGGATTCATTTGAGAGATTCTTGGCATGGTTATCTGCTTGTGTATTTTATTTTATGTTATCATTCATTGATGAGGAGTTTAGGAGGTTTTCTATGGGTTGGTTTCTTGAATTAGGAATGGATACTTTGAGTTTGATCTTCTTGGGTAGAGAGGCTTACATCCATGATGGAATTATACATGATTCATATGCTATATTTATTCTAAGAGATTGAATGTTTTTTTCAGTGTTGTTGAGGCTTTTCATTTGGATTTGTTAGAAGATCACACTTTAAGGTGTTGGCAAAAGAACATATTATGGTTTACAATTTTTTTGTCTTCATTCTATGGTCCCTTCTTGGAGGTTCACTTTAATATGATTTGAGAGGATGGTGGAAAAATGTTATGGGAGAGTATATAGTTGTTTGTGATGCATGTGTAGATCATCGTTATTGTTCTTGGCAATTCATTGTTGATTATTTATCACACCTTGATATTGTGTCAAATAATTGATAGAATTGATATGCTTTGACACTACATGTAGTGGGAGTTTCTGGATATGTATGTTCATAATTAATAGGTTTGATACAAGGAAATTGTGATTGTGATTAATTAGTTACATTTTTTTTTGGCATGAGTTTATTGATACTATTGATACCTAAGAGGTATGGATGGTTGGATGTATTAGAATGCTTTTTGGATGCTATTTCCGATCATTTGGGTTTTCATCTATAACAATAACTTGTTTGGATCCTTTGTTAACACCTCTATTTGATACTTGTGTGCTTAGATTGGTGCATCTTTACCTTGTCATATTCCTCTTCTTCCATAGGTGGCATGTTGGAGAATGAGAGCAGTTCCAAATTGAGATGGTCATCACTTTGGTCTTATTCTATTGGCCCATAGTTATCGTTGCATGAAAATATCGACCTATTAATGCCTAATACAATTGCCAGAGTTAATGGATCAATGGGACGTGGTTAGTCCATGTCACGAATCTTGAGGGGAGTGTTGACCATATGCCAACAAACCCCCCCTCAGTGTTACCCGAGGGGATTCATATTAGGAATTGCATAGAGAAAATATCAATTAAATGTGAATAAAGATTAAATAGAGGAATGAAAAACATAGAAATAATAATAGTAAGAGACAATTTTTAATAATGTGGTTCACCCAAACTTAGGTTACATCCACCAACAAAGAGTCCAATATTATTATCCATCAAATCAAACCGATTACAACCAGTAATCCTTGAAACTCAATACTACTACAAATGCTACAATACAATATCAACGGAAACCCTAAACCTTAGCATTTTATCAAGACTTATGTTAGTTACAAAAATAGGGTTTTTATGTCAGCCAGTAGAAAAATAATGCCTGACGCCTGGGTATGTGTGGGATCATGATGGGCCAAAAAGCGGCAATATGATGGGTATGTGGCTGACGACTTTTTTTTAACCCAAAATTGATGAAATGAAATGGGTTTTTAAAGTAGATTCTTAGCTTTCCACGAATATAAATTATGCTTTACTTTGAATTTAATAAGTAATTATTATTCATTTTCTATTGAAATTATGACTAAAGTCTTGATTGATAAACTAACTGAAAAATATCTATAGTTTTTGAATGGTGTCACATTTTTTGAATCCAAAATATGCATCACATTATATTCTTTGCATAATATAGGATATATAAAACAAAAAATAAATTTCATGAAGTTTTGACCAAGTTAAGGTGGTCAGACATACAATTTTTTTATATTTGGGTATGTGCAGGATCATGATGGGCCAAAAAGTGGTAACATGATGGGTATGTGGCTGACGACTATTTTTTACCCAAAATTGATGAAATAAAAAGGGTTTTTAAAGGAGTTCTCAAATTTCCACCAATATAAATTATACTTTACTTTGAATTTAATAAGTAATTATTATTCAATTTCCATTCAAATTATTACTAAAGTCCTAATTGATAGGTTAATTGAAAAGCATCTATAGCTTTCAAACCATATTTTCAATCCAAAACATGTGTCACATTCTATGCTTCACATACTATAGGATTAAAAAAAGAAAAATGAATTTCATGAAGTTTTGACCAAGTTAAGGTGGTCATACATACGATTTTTTATATTTTTTAAAAGTTGTAATAAAAAATTCATAATTAATTATTTACTTGGAAAAAATTACAAAAATATATGCATCACATCAGGGCATGAGTCCTCTACTTATATCTAAAATATTTTTAAAAAGTATTATCATTTTATTGTGGTTAGGGTGGTCAGACAGACACCTACTTCTTATTTTTTCCTTGGAATTTAAGTACCACTGCATTGAAATTTCAAATTTTTATCAAATAGATCTATTTTTTTAAACAAACCTAGTAGTTTAGAAACTACATTCAATTTGCTATAGATTCTCTTCTTAAATATTTTTAAGATAATATAGATAAATTATTCAAATTTTTACGTCAATTTTCCTAACTTTGATTTTTCTAAATTTTTTGCCACTTAAGGGCCTATTTTTACCATGATGATCCTTGACATACCCATTTTTGAAAATTTGTAATAAAAAAATCATAATTAATTATTTACTTTGAAAAAATTACAAAAAATATGCATCACATCGGGACATGAGTCCTCTACTTATATCTAAAATCTTATAAAAAAATATTGTCATTTTATTGTGGTTAGGGTGGTCAGACAAACACCTACTTCTTATTTTTTCCCTGAAATTTAAGTACTACTGCATTGAAATTTCAAATTTTCACCAACTAGATTTTTTGTTTTTAAAGAAACCTAGTAGTTTAGAAACTACATTCAACTTGCTATAGATTCTATTCTTACATATTTTTGAAATAATATAGATAATTATTTAAATTTTTACGTCAAGTTGCCTAACTCTAATTTTTTTTATTTTTTTTCCACTTAAGGGCCTATTTTTTCCATGATGATCCTACACATACCCACCTTTATAAAATAATAAAAAATCCTAGACCCTGTAAGGGGTGTTGGCCCTTGACCCCGTCTTGGGGGCGCTACCCCCAAACCCCCATTAAATAATTTGGGGGGAAATTGCATCAATAAAAGTGGGGAAAATTTAACCTCCAAGTATGATTAGGCTCCACATAACAACAATCTCCCACTTGGAGACTGATCAGACGCCACCCCATATCATCTTCCACTTAGAGACTGATCATAACACCACTGAACTTGTAGCATGCACTAGAAATAAGCACCCTAGACCTTGTTGTTCTAATTTTATTGCTTTTAGTCATGAAGACCAACTAATTCTGAAGAGGAGCTCAGCTTCTCCCTTGGCCCTGCCTTTGTAAACATATTCGCTGGATTGTCATCTGTATGTATCTTTTCCAGCCTTAACTGTCCATCATCCAACACTGACCGAATGAAGTGATAACTCAACTATATTTGTTTGGTCTTTGAATGCAAGACAAAATTATTTGCAAGATGTATGTCACTTTGGCTATTTGTAAACAAATAACTATTGGCCTATCATTTTCCAAATTCTTCCATAAAATATTTCAGCCATATCATCTTCTTCCTTGCCTCTATTGCAGCTACATACTCTTCCTCCATGGTGGATAAAGCGACCACCTTTTGCAACTTGGAGATCCAACTCACCGCTGTCACACCTAAAGTAAAGACATAACCTATAGTACTCTCCCTGGTATCAATATCCTTTACCAAATATGAGTCGACATAACCTACTAAATCAGTATTAGAGCCCGTGAAACATAAATGTTTATTGGATGTACCTCTTAAATACCTGAGAACCCATTTTATTTCATTCCAATGCCCCAATCCATGATTACTCATATACTTTCTTACAACTCCAACAACATGTGCAATATCTGGTCTCGTGTAGACCATAGCATACAATAAATTTCCTACAGCTAAAGCATATGGTACCTTAGACATTTTTTCTTCCTCCTCTTGTGTCTTTGGACACATTTCCTTAGTCAATTTGAAATGACTAGGAAAAGGTGTGCTGATAGCTTTTGCATTCTCCATGTGGAGTCTCTACAACACCTTTTCAACATAAGGGTATGTGAAGAATCATCATGGAAAAACTACGCCCTTAAGTGGCGAAAAATTAAAAAAATCAAAGTTAGGCAACTTGACATAAAAATTTGAATAAGTTATCTATATTATTTCAAAAAATGTAAGAATAGAATCTGTAGCAAATTGAATATAGTTTCTAAACTACTAGGTTTATTTATTTATTTTAAATCTATTTGGTGAAAATTTGAAATTTCAATGCAGTAGTACTTAAATTTTAGGGAAAAAATAAGAAGTAGGTATCTGTCTTACCACCCTAACTACAATAAAATGATAATATTTTTTTATAGATTTTATATGTGTAGATATAATATTTTTTATTACAACTTTTAAAAAATATAAAAAATCGTATGTCTGACCACCTTAACTTGGTCAAAACTTCATGAAATTCACTTTTTTTAGTCCTATAGTATGCAAAGCATAGAATGTGATGCATGTTTCGGATTCAAAAATTGTGATACCATTTGAAAGTTGTAGATGTTTTTCAATCAGCCTATCAATCAGGACTTTAGTCGTAATTCAAATAGAAAATGAATAATAATTATTTATTAAATTAATAGTAAAACATAATTTATACTAGTGGAAAGTTGAGAATCTTCTTTAAAAACCCTTTTCATTTCACCAATTTTGGGTAAAAAATAGTCGTCAGCCACATGGGCCATCATATGATCACTTACATATCACCACTTTTTGGCCCATCATGATCCTGCACATACCCATAACTAGCCTAAGATAGAGTCAATTTTATTTTCTTCCTATCTCTACAAATTCTCATACCAAGGATTTATTTTGCTGCCCCCAAATCCTTCATATCAAATAATTTTTCCAACTGTTGATTTAACTCACTTATGTGATCCATGTTAGACCCTGCTACAAGCATGTCATCAACATATAAACATAAAATAATGTAGTTGTCATTATCCAACCTCCTAAAATAAACACAATGGTCAAAATTACACCTATTATAGCCTTGCTTAACCATAAAACTATCAAATTTCAAATACCATTGCCGAGGTACTTATTTCCAACCATATAAACTCTTCTTCAATCTGCACACCAATTTCTCCTTACCTTTGACCTCAAATCTTTGGGGTTGTTCCATATATATATCCTCCTCTAAATCACCATGGAGAAAGGTAGTTTTCATGTGCATCTAGCTATTCCAAATGTAAATCTTCAGTAACCACAATACTTAAAATAGTACAAATAGAAGTAATCTTAATAACTGAAGAAATTTTTTTAGCAAAGTTAATGCCTTTTTCTATGCAAATCCTTTGACAAATAACCTAGCTTTAAATATGTTCTTACATACATCTTCCTCTTTCAGCCTATAAACCAATTTGTTTGGTAAAGCCTTTTCACTTGCAAGCAACTTGCGTAATTCCCAAGTATAATTTTTCAGCAAGGAGTCCATTTCTTCTTCCATTGCATGCTCCCACTAGACCTTTGTATCCACCTGCATAGCTTCATCATACCCTTCAATTTCACCAGCATCTGTTAATAAAATAGAATACAAAGAGGGACAAAACCTTTTAGGAGGTCTAGTTAGTCGTGTTGACCGTCTAACATTCATTGGAGTTTGTAGTATTTTTTGTTGCTATTGTTGCAGAGCATGAGGAATCACTGGAATATCATTGTTTGATATATCATCTAGCACTACATAATCATTTTCTTTCTTCTCATGATGTTGCAACTAATCGTTGTATAACACTTTCTCATTAAATATGACATCCCTGCTTCTCACAATTTTTTGATTTTCAAAATCCCAAATCCTATGACCAAATTGATTAATACCATATCCAACAAATATACATTTCTTTGATTTTTCATCAAGTTTGGTTCTATTTTCAGAATCTACATGTGAAAATGCTTCAGAACTGAAGGTCTTGAGAAAAGAATAACTCACCTTCTTACCTTTCCATGCTTCCTCTGGAATACCACAATCCAAAGGATTAGATGGACCTCTATTAATTAAATAACAATAGTGTTGCTAGCCTCTACCCACATGTTTAAAGGAAGCCCAACATGCAATCTCATAGTCTGTGCATGCTCCATTATTGTTTTTTTCATGCGCTCAGCCACTCCATTTTCTTGTGGAGTCCTTGGAACCATTTTATGCCTATGAATTCCATTAAAGGAACAATAATCCTAAAATTATTTGCTCAATACTCACCACCATTATCAGATCTAAGAAATTTTAATCTTTTACATGTCTCATTCTCAACCAAGCTTCTCCATTTCTTAAATGTTTCAAATACATCAGATTTATACTTAAGGAAATAAATCCAAACCTTCCCAGTTTTATCATCTATGAATGTAACATAATAGTGAGAGCCACTGAGAGAACATACCTAAGTTGGTCCCCATAAATATGTATGTACAAGCTCCAACTTTTCATCTTTCTTTTGCTTCCCATCCTTGAGAAAACTAACTCTCTTTTGTTTTCCATACACACAACTTTCACATAAATCCATATTAAAATGCTTTAGACCTAGTAAAAATTTATTAGAATGAAGTAACTTCATACCTTTTTCACTCATATACCCAAGTCTGTTATGCCATAGTGTCGTCTCAAAACCTACAACAACTGTTTCAGTCTCTTCCTGTGAATCAACAACAACTGTTGTTGAACTTGTTTGTGTTTTCTCTACAATAAATAAAGTAGAAGTAACAATATGACCTATACAAATATATAAGGTACCTACTTTTACACTTTTTGCTACTATTAAGGAACCCTTTGAAACCTTCCAATTTTAATCATTAAAATTAACTGTGCAATGTTCATCACCTAGCTTCCCTATTGAAATTAAATTCCTACTTGGCCTTGGAATGTGCCTTACCTCTTGAAGTACCCAATGATTCCCATTCTGCAACTTAATCTTAATTCTTCCCTTTCCAACAATCTAATAGGGTTTGTTATCTCCCAAATAAACTAGCCCAAAATCCCCTTGGACATAATCAAGAAAATAATTTCTATGGGGCGTAGCATGAAATGAGGCCCCTGAATCTAAAACGTATGAATCATCAACATTGTCAAGGGAAAGAATAAAATCATCCTCATCAGATTTGTTACTTACCATATTTTCCTCTTTACTTCCTTCCTTTTTGTCTCAATCTTTATTTTTCTAAGACCAACAATCTTTCTTTAAATGACCCTGCTTACCACAGTACTAACAATTCTTCTTGTCTCTAGATTAGGACCTTTTGTGCTTTGATTTTCCTCATGACTTCCCATGACTTCCAGAATCGTTTCCTCTCTCCTTTGTTTTCCCCATCTTTCTACATTAAAAACAATGCCTGATGTGGATGTTCCACCTAAGCTTTTCCTACAAATTTCCTCACTCAAAATAACACCAACAAGATCATCAAATTTCAATGTATTCAAGCTAGAAACAAATTTTCTAACAACCATTACCAAGCTATTCTAGCTTTCAGGCAAAGAACACATAATCAAAAGAGCCCTAACTTCTTCATCAAAGTTTACATTTAAAAAAATTAATTGACTAGTAACTATATTAAACTCATTTAAATGATCAACAACTGACCCACCTTTTTCCATTTTCATATTAAATAAACACTTCATAAGAAGTACCTTATTCAAAGTGGAAGCATTTTCATATAACTTCTCCAAGGTTTCCATCAACTCTTGAGTTTTCTTTGCTATTGTAATATTGAATGCCACCAATTGTGCAAGGCATAAACAAATGGCTATCAGTTACTTTTTGTCTAGAAGATTCCAATCCTCATCACTCATTGTTGTCAATTTTTTGGCTATTCCTTCCAATGGCCTCCATAAATCCTACTGATAGAGATAATCATCCATCTGCATCTTCCATAATTGATAGTTCTACCCATTAAATTTATCTACCTTCGATTTACCCTCGTCCACCATTGCTCCCACTTATTCGTGAGACTCCCACTCAATCATGAGACTTTCCTATAGATGATAATCAAACACAGGCCACTATGATACCACTTATTAGGAATTGAATGCAGAAAATATCAATTAAATGTGAATGAAGATTAAACAAAGGAATGAAAACACAAAAATAGTAATAGCAAGAGACAATTTTTAACGTGGTTCACCCAAACTCGGGCTACATCCACCAACAAAGAGTCCAATATTATTATCCAACAAATCAAACCGATTACAACTAGTAATCCTTACAACTCAATACCACTACAAAGGAAACAATACAATATCAACAAAAACCCTAACCCTTAGCCTTTCATTAAGACTTATTTTGATTACAAAAATAGGGTTTTTATGTTATCCAATACAAAAATAACGGCCGACGCCTTTATAAAATAATAAAAAACCATATACCCTGCAAGGGGCATTGCCCCTTGACCCCTTCTTGGGGGCTCTACCCCCAAACCCCCATTAAATAATTTGGGGGGAAACCGCGTTGATAAAATTTGGGAAAATTTAACCTCCGAGTCTAATTAGGCTTCACATAACAACAATTCAAATCTGACACCTTTGGCTCTAATACCACTTGTTGTTGTTGGCCCATAGTTCTCGTTGCATGAAAAGATCAACTTGTTAATGCCCAGTGCAACTGCTAGAGTTAATGGATCCACAAGAGGCGGTTATTCCATGTCATGAATCTTGAGGGGAGTGCTGACCATATCCCAACATATTCCAGGTATCTTGATGAAGCATAAGAGCATCTTGGAGATTCATGCAGTTTCATGTATGGCTATGATGATGTATTTCATCGATTGATCCCTTATGCAATGTATACGACAAGTGGCAGAATGTTGGGATATGGTGATGCAATCCATTGCATAAAATATTATATTATAATATTGTAATTAAATAATTACTTAGATGTGATGCACCTAGGAGGTGTGGTTAATCACACTAGGTAATTATTTTGGGACCATTTTATTTTGTATTGTAACAATGTATTGTCATTTAATGTGTGGGAGACATGGGATACTAATTTAATATTAGGAAATAATTAATAAAATGAAAACTTAGTACCCACTATTAAATAAGGGCTTAGTGGTTTTGTGGTACATGATTTTATCTTACCACTTTGTTGTATTTATGTGAGCTTGAGTCTATAAAAGCAAGCACATCTTTATTGGTTAAGTTTGGATGGGTAAGTAGGTTGTCATTATTGAATCTTTCTGAGGAGTGCATATGTGAATCATGGCATAGGATGTGTGGATTCATGCTTGGAAAAATGTAGGATGTATTGGAGGGACTTGATGCTTCAAAGGTATTCATTGTAACTGTTGTAATGTTTTTTTCTAATAATAGATAAAGTATGGGTGCTTTTGGAGGTTGGGTTTTTCCCTCTTGACAGTTTTCTGAGGGTATATCTTGTGGTATCTTGTGGCTTACAGTCTATTTGATATATGAATTATCATTACTTGTATGCATGTTTATCTCTAATGGGGTTATATAGGAAATGGATTAAGATTGTTGGTATTATGCATTATTTCCTAACAAATACCTAGGTGGCCCCACAATAATGGGTTATAGTTTTTTGAACGAAGAAAATCATATTTTATGGAAAAAAAATTTAGGAATACCCTTCTTTCAAAGGGGGGGCTCTAATCGAGGGGGTTTGTTCAAACACCCCATACGCTGGTCAAAGGGGTTATCTGAACAAACCCTCTCCAAGTTTGTGTCATTTAAAAGAGCTTTGTGAACATGTTGGTTTGGGCTTCATTCAAAACCTCCTTTCAATCAAAGCCTAATTTTTCCCTCTCTAAACATAGGAATGAGGTTTGGTGAATCATTTTTCCGCATGAGGTTTGGTGAATCATTTTTTTGTGTGAGGTTTGGTGAACATCATAAACAGTGTCAGTTTTTAACAACAGTGTTATTTTCATAACACCTGTAGAGGTGATTTCTAGTAGTAGAGGTGAGTTTTGATGAAAGTGAGGCAAATAGTGGCAAACAAACAACAACCATCTACATGAAAATTATTTTAGCTCACAACCAATATTTTCCTTTAAAAGGTTGCAATAATATTCTCTAGAATGAGTCAAGTAGCCCTAAAATCTCAATGTTGTCAGATGCTTAATTAATAGCAGGGGCACATTGAAATGTGGTATCCCTATGGTGTTTATCATTTGATTTTGTTAGGGTTTAGGTTTTTTTTTTAATATAAGATACAATTATAGAAGAATAGATTCCACTATTAAATAATCTATTTATCTTTTTTCCATGTTCGGGTATGTGTAGGATCATGATGGGCCAAAAAGTGGCGATATGATGGGTATGTGTAGGATATCTGGTTGGCAACCTTTTTTATCCAAAATTGAGGAAACAAAAAGGGTTTTTAAAGGATATTCTCAGCTTTCCACCAATATAAACTATACTTTACTTCGAATTTCATAAATAATTATTATTCATTTTCTATTTGAATTATGACTAAAGTCTTAATTGATAGGTTGATTGAAAAACATCCATAGCTTTCAAATGATATCACATTTTTTTAATTCAAAACATGAATCACATTCTATGCTTCACATACTATAGGATTAAAAATAAATCAATCTCATGAAGTTTTGACGAAGTTAAAGTGGTCAGACATATGAGTTTTTACATTTTTTAAAAGTTTTAATAAAAAATTCATAATTAATTATTTACTTGGAAAAAAATTACAAAAAAATATGGATCACATCCGGACATGAGTCCTCTACTTATATCTAAAATATTATAAGAATATATCATCTTTTTATTGTGGTTAGGGTGGTCAGACATACACTTACTTATTTTTTCCCTAAAATTTAAGTACTGCTGCATTGAAATTTCAAATTTTCACCAAATAGATTTTTTTTTTAAAATAAACCTAGTATTTTAGAAACAACATTCAATTTGCTACAGATTTTATTCTTACATATTTTTAAAATAATATAGATAACTTATTCAAATTTTTACGTCAAGTTTCCTAACTCTGATTTTTCTAAATTTTTCACCACATAAGGGCCTAATTTTCCATGATGATCTAGCACATAACCATTCCATGTCGAAATGTCTATAGCCCTCAAACCCCTATCTCTAGCCCTATCCCTATCTCCAATGGTTTTTTGGGTACAACAAGACAACATAGTCTCCAAAAGTCTTCAAAATTCCTAAATGTTTTAGAAATGTGTTACAGGAACAAGAAATGCCACTAGAATGTTTGGTTGTCCCAAGGCAACTGGGGACATCTCAGATGTTCCTTGACTATTTTTGTCACCAAAAAAGTAACCTCTCTACTTTTTCTAACTCGTTTGGGACTTCCTTGTGTTTTTGGTGTAATTTTTCCTTGATTTAGTGTTGCAACAGGGATAACACATTCACATTAGGTCTTGGGCCCTTGTGAAATAAAAGGATTTAAATTGTACCTTACCTAAGTGTTGTAAAGTGTTCTAACACACTTTCACACTTTTCTAAGGTCTTATTAATGTATTTCACCTAAATAAATTCTTTTCAACATTTACCAAGCCTTATTTTAAAGTGTTGGGACACACTTTCACACTTTTTGAGGCTTGTCATTAATAATTGGGCTTTCTCATGCTTTAATTGGCCCCATTTTGCATCCACGGGCCTTATTTATGTTTACTTTTGAGAATAATGCTGACAAACATCATTTAAAACATCAAAGTCCCAAAACCCACCTCAAATTCCTAAGGTGGGAGTCATTCGCCATTTTGGGCAAATGAGTCCCCTTAAGTGGAACCCATTTTCCCAGTGTGGTGAATGAGTCCCCTTTAGCTCAAATTCTAAATTTAATTTAAAATTCTGGTGGGTTTTTATTCTCCAATATCTAAGTTCAGCCTATAGTATTGTAATTTTGGGAATTATTACATAATTGAGTATAAATACAAGGTTCTTTCAGTCATTTCATTCTATCAAGCAATCAAAGTATTCAAGCATTTTGTTCACAAGATCATTTGAGAAACCACAAGAGCTTTCAAGGCATTTCAAGGGAATATTATCAATCTTTCAAGAGAATTTTCAAGTGTCTTCCATCATGCTAAAGATTGTTTGCATCATGTTGTTTTAGACCTAACAATTGTGGTGTAGGATTTGTAAGCATTGCATTCAAAATCCATCAATATCAAACTAGAGATCAGGTCTACATCCATTAGAGCCATAACAAGTTACATGTTTGCAGCATCTTATTACAAGGGTTTGGTGAGTTGTAGCACTATCTTTTTTTCATTCATCATTCTCTTTTCATATTTCATTCTCTTTCAAGGTTTAATTACAAAAAAGGAGTTTGACCAAGTAAAACCCCAATTCACTAACCCCACAACATCTTTCCCTCTCTTCACATGTGATTTGAAAATTTAGGTTGTAGATTTTTCAAGGGGAAAGATTGCAAAAATTTTCATCAAGTTGTAAGAGCAATTCAAAGTTGTCAAAGTTGCAAATAATCCTTGGAGAAGCTTGGAAAAGATCTATGCCATAGAAAAATGGCCCCTTGTCATTTTCATGGCCTTTTAGGTCTTGTTTCATTATTTTTTACATATTTTTCATTAATTTTACTATATGCTAAAAATTGATTTAGAAAAGTTTTGATGAATGCAAAACTAAAATCTATGTGATGTTTGAAAACACAGTGAAGTTTGCAAATAAACCTTAAAGAATGAATGAAAATGCAAAATTTATCTAAACAAAAGGCTATTTTCAAAATGTGTGCACCTAATAACTAACTAAGAGCTATAAACAAAGTTTTGGAAATGATTGAATCTAAAAATTTTGGCTGACTTGAACTCATTCACCACCCATGGCGAATGAGTCCATAGTCAGGACTTTCTTCTGTGTAAAACCTATTTTTCACACCCTGTAATCTGGATCTGAATCTAACTCCACTTTATGCTTTAGGGTGGACTCATTCACCAAGAATTGTTAATCAGTCCACTTTCTAATTCCTGCAAGTACAAAACTTAGATCTGCACCTTAACACTTGTACAACAATTTCTAATGGAAACCCAATCTCGGATCTTGAAAAATTCTTGCAAAACAACTTGAAATTGTTTTTCTAATGGAGGGTTTGCCTTAGTCAAATCCCTATATGGTTAATTAAACCTTTAATAGAAAGAGATTTAAATGAAACCTTAGCCTTAGATGTATTAAAGACTAGGAAAGACTGAATCAATGACAAAAACCCTATTCGATTGCTCTAGAATAGGACATGCAAATGATAAACAAGGTGAAGCAAGATCTCAAACCCTAGAAATTTCACAACACTTTAAAATTTTATTAAGATGACATGCAAATGATCAATATGTAAATGCAAACCTTAATTTGAAGATAGGATGAAAATGGTAGATGGAAGCACTAGGAAACCAAGTCCTTAGGCATGATTCAGTGGCTAGTTGCACCTCTCCACTCTAGATTTCTTCATGAATCACAATAGGCATCCATTTTTAAACCTTTGCAATGTAAATCCTTGATAACAAAGTGAGCTTCAAGACCTGCAAAAACCCTAGTTTGTTGTCCTAAAGCTTCAACTTTTGCTGATACAAACTTATTATATAAAGTATCATTTATGAATTGCTCTTGAGAAAATAATGAGAGATAATGAAAATTGGAAAAAAGATTGTATAAAATGACCTAAAACAAGTATTTATAATCAATCACAACTTAATTTCCCATTAATTAGACCTAAGAGGCCGACATACACCGAAAATGAAGCAAAATTTATTCATTTCCCTCTCAAATTTGAACTTTCCCTTAAAAGGGGACTCATTCTCCACCCTTGGCGAATGAGTCCACCTAGAGGGGACTCATTTGCCCAAGGTGGTGAATGGGTCCCACTACTACTTTTTAGGGTGGTTTTGAGATATGATACTTTTAAGTGTTGTTTGTCAGGTTTTTTATGTTGTTTCTCAAGTGAAATGGGCCTCTACATCAAAATTAATAGGTCAAAGGGGCCTATAAATGTTGTTTCAAAGGAAAAATGATGTAAAAGGACTCAAAAGTAGGTCTACTCATGCATGAAATTTCCTCTTTTCTCAAGAGGAGCCAATTTTCTATGGCACACATTTATTTCTATTGGGTTTGATTACCAAAGTGGTGTTTGACCAAGGCAAACCCCTATTTGCTAACGCTCAAAATTTTTCCCCTTTTTGCATTTGTTTGCAGCCTTTGTTTTGTAGATTTAATAGGTCTAAAATATGTTGATGAGTGGAAATCAAGTCAACAAGGTTCTTCAAGTCAACTTATTTCTAAGTCATGCTTTTTGAGTGATTTATATCTGCTTCCTACATAATTGACTTCGACAACCTGACATTTAGACTTTTCCAAAT
Source organism: Sequoia sempervirens (assembly GCA_007258455.2). Lineage (NCBI taxonomy): Eukaryota > Viridiplantae > Streptophyta > Pinopsida > Cupressales > Cupressaceae > Sequoia > Sequoia sempervirens. Next base: position 140,933,789 of record VDFB02256132.1, read on the forward strand.
CTGGTGTTGCAATATTGCTATCTAATTTTCAACCCTTGGTGAATGAGTCTCACCTAAGATTAGAAAATTTGTATTTTGTCAGATTCTGGATCTCGATAGTCAAAAATTAGTTCTTGCTCATTTTTCACTAGTAAGGGGACTGATTCACCACCCTTAGTGAATGAGTCCCACTGTGAATTTTAAGTGACATCATTCAACATTCCAAATAGCTCAACATCATTAGTCTTTGTCTAAGTACACTCAGATTCATCCATGTTATCTTTGTTTTGCATATTTCCTTTAGTTTATTCACTATTTTCATATCACACCATGTTTTCAAACATTGCATAAATCTTAGTCTTGCATTCATTTAGATAAGCTTCATTCAATCAATTGCATTTAGTTAAGTTAATTTAGACATAACATCATCTATCATTCCATATTTGAGTGAACTTTCTAGGTTTTTGGACTCCTCATCTCTCCTTTTTAGGTGAAAAATCTTAAGAGTACTAGAGATATCTAAAGTGACAAAAATCTACGGTTCAAGATCTATAGGTTGAATTTAGGAATTTCATACCCGAATCTGAATCAGGAACAAAAGAGTAGACTGAGAGGCACAAAATCCACTTCAAAATTTCCAAGAATCCAGAAGTGGACTAATTTTCTACTGTTGGGAAATGAGTCCCACTATATAGGCCTAAATAAGATTTTTGCAAATCTGAGTAACCATTTGTTTGAAACCTGTTCTAGCATAGTTTACCCAAAACTAGACTAATTCACCCACTTGGCATATTAGTCCCAATTGGCATCAACAAAAGATTTTCTAGGATTCTAGAGCTCCATCCTACCCTTTTCAGTTTCCCAGGTGCACATTTCTAGTTTTATAGCTTTACATTACATTTTACTTGCATTTCTAGGTCATTATGTATATCACACCGTGTTTTCAAACATTTTGTCTTTTCCAAGTTTATTCTCGGTGGTGAACCCCTTTTATTTCCTCAATCCTTTCCCAGTATACCTTATTGTCATATCTCTCATATCCTTCATTGGGTTGGGTTCTCTATGGTGTCCTTGAGTGTGAACAGTTGGAAATTGGATCTCTCTCCTTGTGCCTCATTTGGTCAAGGAGGTGTAGCAGTCCACATTTCTAAGTGTTAACAACTGTATTCATGTCTAAGAAATTTATTTTTGTAGGGAGTATTTTACCACATCCAACATGAAGAGAAATTCCAAATTTTTCCTAATAAAATAAATTCATCACTTCCCAACATATAAAAGATTGTGATGTTAATAATAGGAGTAAAATAAGACTAGACTTGCAGTTTATCTTGGTGATATACCACTTGGACCTTTAACTAAGGTAATTTTACATAATGATAAATGCATGCCATTTCTATAAATATTCCATCTTCAACACAAGCATATGTTCATTTGTGTTTGGATGGGATTATACTAGTATGTTGTAAATACAATATATGCTTGTGAACCTTATTTCTAGATGATTTTTTAGAGTTATTCTAGATGCATATATTTATCTAGTTGGTGGTTGTAGAGCCTAAGTAGTTTTTCCATTATTATCTTTTGCTTTGAATGGGGAAGAGAAGAGTTGGGAAATCTTCTTAAGATATTTAATGGTAAATAGTACATTTTGAATTAACTTACACAAAATATGTCAATAGGATAGTTGGAAGCACATATACAATACAATTAACTTATTTTCTCCCTTTTTAGAGAACTCAAATGTGCTTAGCACATTATTCTTCCTCACATTGGTGTTTATTGATATTTTTGCAAATATACTACAACATCCAATTGGAGATTTGACAGTGAGCCTCTATGATACATGCCTTAATATATTTTTTTTGCAGTGAGGAACTTGAACTTTAAAATGAAAATCATATAGGTTTCAACCAAAGAATGCAACATGGAAACCTAAGCATTTAAATCATGAATGTTGGTAGAAGCCTATGACAAATGATTACTGAGATACAGACTATTGTGTGTGACTAGATCACAACAACAATTATGAGATATTGCAATTATAATAGTGTGATGTAGAGGATATATTTGAGCAAGGATGATGGGAGTCTTTTGTATGCATGCTTTTTCCAATGTTCTTTGAGCTATATGATCTGTTAGATGATGTCCTATAATATAATTTTTTTCTTCTTCTTGAGTTTAAGCATGTGCTTGTCTATGTAGGTTGAATCATAGACATACATGGTCATGTTCTCCTTGCTATTAGTCACGCCATGCTCCAAGAGAGTTGAATTCATTTTCATTTAAATACCAAGTATTTATTGTTAAGTGAAAACATTGCAGGTCTAGATTTGTCTTGGTGTAGTGTTGAAAAATGTTGTCAGTGACATTTTCACACTAGTTTGGGACCTTCTTGTAAAACTAAACTTAATGATGTCTTGACTTAGTATTATAATGTGTTTAACACACTTACATTAGGTCTTGGGCCCTTGTGAATTAAACAACCTTAATCATGTCTTATTTAGAGTGTTGTAAAGTTTTGTAACACACTTTCACACTTTTCTAGGGTCCTATTAAATAGTTGGGCTTCTTTATTCTTTAATTGGCCTTATTTTGCATCCACAAGCCTCATTTAATGCATCTTTTTGAGGATAATCCTAACATAAATCAACATACAATCATAATTCAGGTGTTTTCAAGTTGTGTGGCCCAGATTTAATGATCTAGGACTCATACGCCACCATGGGCATATGAGTCCCACCTAGTGTTTTGGGTCCCAATCTAGATTTTACACCTTTCAAAGCATTTTTTAAGTTGGTCCCATAAATTATGCATAGTGGGACTCATACGCCACCTTGGGAGTATGATTCCCATGTGGCCCAAAATCAAAATTAATTCAAAATTTTGGCTAGATTTTATCCTCCTAGATTTGATGTCGACTTGTAGTGTTGTAATTTTGGTAATTTCTGCATAATTAAGTATAAATATAAGTTTCTTTCACTCATTTTCACCTGAATCATTCAAGTATTCATGCATAGAGAACGTTTGAGTTCACAAGAGCATTCAAGTGTTTACAAGATAATTCAAGTGTCTCCAAGGGTAGATTATCAAGCATTTTAGAGCATTATTCATGTATCAAGCATCATGTCAAAGTATTCATGCATCATATTTGTTTTTGAGCTAACAATTGTGATATAGGGTTTCATGATTCAAGCTAGCATTTAACTCAAGATGTATCACATTCAAGCGAGAGTCAAGATCTACATCCACTGGAGCCATTTTGGTATGTGCAAGATCATAATGGGCCAAAAAGTGGTGATATGATGGGTATGTGTAGGGTATGTGGTTGACGACTTTATTTTTACCCAAAATTGATGAAAAAAAGGGTTTATAAAGGATATTCTCAACTTTCCACCAATATAAATTATGCTTTACTTTGAATTTAATAAATAATAATTATTAATTTTCTATTTGAATTATGACTAAAGTCCTTATTGATAGGCTGATTGAAAAACATCTATAGCTTTAAATGGTATCACATTTTTTGAATCCAAAACATGTTTCAAATTCAATGCTTCACATACTATAGGATTTTTAAAAAAAGTAATAATTTCATGAAGTTTTGACCAAGTTAAGGTGGTCAAACATACGAGTTTTTATATTTTTTAAAAGTTGTAATAAAAAATTCATAATTAATTACTTGAAAAAGAATTACAAAAAAATATGTATCACATTGGGACATGAGACCTCTACTTATATTTAAAATCTTATAAAAAAATATTATCATTTTATTATGGTTACGGTGGTCAGACAGACACCTACTTTTTTTTCCCTGAAATTTAAGTACTACTGCATTGGAATTTCAAAATTTTACCAAATAGATTTAAAAAAAAAAAAAACCTAATATTTTAGAAACTACATTCAATTTTCTACAAATTATATTCTTACATATTTTTGAAATAATATAGATAACTTATACAAATTTTTATGTCAAGTTGCCTAACTTTGATTTTTCTAAATATTTTGCCACTTAAGGGCCTATTTTTTCCATGATGATCGTACACATACCCATCTCATACATGTTTTCAAAACTTTATTACTAGTGTTTGGTGAGTTTCAACATCTTATTTTCTTCATTCATCATTCTCCATTCTTATTTCATTCCATTTCAAGCTTTGATTACCAAAATAGGGTTTGGCCAAGGAAAACCCATTTCTACTAACAAAACAACATTTTCCCCTCTCTTTAGTGTGTGATTTGTAGGTTTAGGTTGAAGACACTTTGAAGAGAAAGTTTGGAGAAATTTTTCAAAGTGTTCAAAGTTATCAAAGTTGTCACCTTGCATTGGAGATACTTGGAAGACTTCTACAGGTTGTAAATTAGGGTTTTAGATCTGCAAATCAATTAGGAAGGATAGAAAAGACATTAAAATGTAGATTTAGACTTTGAAGCTTATGATAATACTAAATGGATTGATATGCTAGTTCTGGTGTATGAGTCCTAGTATAGGTCATTTTTCATGCTTTTGCAGTTTTAGACACTCGTTTGCTAGATTCCTGTTTCTGTACAGAAACCCAAATCTGGGACTAAATTCCCCAAACTAGCATATGAGTCCTAACAGGATTTAAAATCATTTTTTTCAGCATTTCATGCCTTCATCCAGTCATCTTGTGATTTCTAGGTGTACATATTTCATCTTGCAATTTTTTGTTCTATTTTACATGCTTTTCTATGTCATTTAGTGAAAGATTGCATCATATTAGGGTTAAGCATTACAACTTGAACTTCACTTATCTTTCCAAGCCCTAGCTTGGTGGTGAATCCCTCATTATTTTACAATTAGACCTTAGGACAAACCTATTGCAAGATCTCTTTCTCCTTTGCATTGAGATCTCTAGGGTTATCCTTGAATGAGTGTTTGTTATTCTATCTCTCAAGCATAGAACCAAACAAAATTTGACCTTTCACTTTGGTGAAATTGCATTTAGAACATCATAACTTTGATTTTTGTTGCATCATCATCCTAGATCTTTCTTGCATTAACATTGCTTTAGGGTTTGCACTAGTTAGTTGGTATTCTAGGGTTTCTAATTCTTGCATTAGAAAAAGTGCATATAGGTTCCATTTTTTCACCTAAAATCATTGAAATTCATATAAAATCTATATTTTCATTTATTTTACAGATCATACAACATAAAAAGCATAAAAATCGCTTGAAATTTTCTATTTTTTTTCAAATCCTCATTGGGACTCATATGCCCCTTTGGGCAATTTAGTCCAGATGTTGATTTTGAAATAAATTTTCTACAATTCAAAACTCTATTTTTGTACTCCTATTTTTTGTGGATACCTTTCTATTTTAGTTTATAGAGTTTATGTTATCTTCCTTTCATTATACTTAGCTTAATCTGCATTATCTTTCATCTTGTATTTAGTATCCCTTGTATGATTATTTGGTGTCCTATTGATAATACTATAGCGAGATGAAGTTTGAGACTCATGTCATCCCATGATAGTACAATCGTTGTGGATCTTGGGTTGTCTAGCTCTTTCACTCCTAGTATTGACACTAGTACACTAGGTATGGATCATAGCCTTAACACCTCTTTGCCTTCAAGTAGTGTAATGCAAGAAAACTTAATTCAAAATCTTAAAGATTTAGAAAACCCACATCAAGTGAAAAATGACAACATTTCAACTACCACCAACCATAACATAGATAGCATTCATCGAATGCTTGAAAGTGAAGATGGACTTGACCTTGTGAGAAACATAGTTGAAATCTTTGTAAAATACTTCCCTTCAAACACTAGTTGTCCTTTACATACAAACAATGTCACAAGCCAAGGAGGAATTCAAATTCCTCCTCCCATAACAATTGCCTCTATTCCTACCTATACAAACCCTGAAGTCACAAGAACAATGCAATTGACTAGTAATGTGATTCCTTCCTCGAGTATTTCCACTAGCATCCCTCATACCTTTGTGGCATCACACATCATATCTCCTACCACTTAACCACCTATAAGAATTCCATTCACTTTCCCCTAGAACACATATTCCCCTTCACATTTTTCACCTCTATCTCATAAAGCAAGCAATGAACCTCTCATTAATCAATTCTTCCAAATCATTTCATCTCTTCAAAATCAAGCTTCCACCATAAAAAAAAAATCAAAATGGCCCACCTACATATTATGTCAAAAGCAGTCCATTATCCTTGGAGATATAGTGAACACCAATGCCACAAGGTGTAAAGGTGCCTAGATTCAAAAAATATGGGGGGGAGGGAGATCATTCTAACCATGTTGCCACCTATGCTACCTTATGCAGTGACTTTTTCCTTTATTATAAACTCTTGGGTAAGCTTTTCCCTAGGTCCTTGAAGGATACTACCTTAGAATGGTTTTCTTCTTTACCAAACAACTCAATTCATTCATTCAATGAACTTGTTGAGGTATTTATAAACCATTTCCAATTGCATATGACTCCTAAGATGACATTAGCCAATTTGATGAGATGTAGGTAAAAGGAATAAAAAAATATTACTGACTTTATTTCATATTATCAATTGCTTTATTTCCAACTCAATGTCAAGGTTTTGCAATCCTCACCTTCAAAAGATGTTCATAGAAAAATTTCAAACTAAGATACAAGATAAGCTTACCATCATGAAATTTCCCTACTTCATGCACTTGTAAACTGCCCTCTATGATTATCAAAAATTAGTTAGTAGTCATGATGCAAAGTCCACTTCTAGCTGACCTAAGAAGTCCAAGTCTGCAAACCAAAACAATTACCAATCTTTTAGAAAGTAGAATAAAGGATTCCTTCAACTTCATCCCCCTCAAGAAACAAGTCAAAATACCAATACCCAAGTATTTTTCATAAAAACAATGTTCGATACAGTCCTTGAACTATGGGGAACACAAAAAGACAATTCAATCCCTTACCCAACACCCTTCATAACACAATGTCCCAACTTTTAGAACAAAAAAAGATCACCTTTCCTCTCGTTAAAACACTGATCCTAATAAACCTTTGCCTCAAAACTTTAGATCAAATGCTTATTGACATTATCATCGATAAGGGTATGTGCAAGATCATGATGGACCAAAAAGTGGTGATATGATGGGTATGTGTAGGGTATGTGGTTGATGACCTTTTTATACCCAAAATTGATGAAAGGAAAAGGGTTTTTAAAGGAGATTCTCAACTTTCCACCAATGCAACTTATTCTTTATTTTGAATTTAATAAATAATTATTATTCATTTTCTATTTTAATTACGACTAAAGTCCTTATTGATAGGCTGATTGAAAAACATCTATAGCTTTCAAATGATATCACATTTTTTGAATCTGAAACATGTGTCACATTCTATGCTTTGCATACTATAGGATTAAAAGAAAAAAATTAATTTTATGAAGTGTTGACCAAGTTAAGGTGGTCATACATATGAGTTTTTATATTTTTAAAAGTTGTAATAAAGAATTCATAATTAATTATTTACTTGGAAAAAAATTACAAAAAAATATGCATCACATCGGGACATGAGTCCTTTACTTATATCTAAAATATTATAAAAAATATTATCATTTTATTGTTGTTGGGGTGGTCAGATAGACAACTACTTATTTTTTCCTTGAAATTTAAGTACTGCTGCATTGAAATTTCAAATTTTCATAAAATAGTTTTTTTTAAATAAACCTAGTAGTTTAGAAACTACATTCAATTTGCTACAAATTTTTTTCTTACATTTTTTTGAAATAATGTAGATAACTTATTCAAATCTTTATTTTCAAGTTTCCTAACTCTGAATCTTTTGAAATTTATCACCACTTAAGGTCCTATATTTTCCATGATGATCTTGTACATAACCATAAAATGGACTCAATATGGAAAATTTTAATCATCTTAAGCATCTTGTGTAAGACCTCATTGATTTTAGTTGGATTTCCATTAGAGGTGGTAATGATCAAGGAAATAAGTCTATTGCCCCTCCTAACAAAAACTTGCAAATCTTTACCAACCCCATGCTAAAACAAAATATTTCATTTTTCAATGCTAATGAAACTACAAAGACTGATGTGATGAATGTTGACACAGATGATGAGAAAATAGATACAATTCAATAAAGTTCTATGGATACTGATCAACAAGAACAAAATCCTATCGATGGTTTGGTTGCATTGGTTGAAACTCAACATCATAACGGTTGAACTAAAAAGCCTCTTCAGATTGTTTTCTCCTCACACGATATACTTAAACATGCACTTGATGGTCCTCTTTACATAGCCAATCAAATATATGATAAGCCCACTAATGGGATATTAATAGATCTTGTCTATGGAGAGAATGTGATCATAGAGGAATTCTTACTTCTACATGAACTCTATCAAGAAATCTATGATAAACTAAAAGCATGGATCAAGACACAAAATGGTTTTTCTTTCCCTATGATGGGATTGATCACCTTTCCTTTACAAATAGGACTGAAAAATATTAGATACCTCATTCTCCATCATTCTACAGTTGGACCAATTTCGTGTGAAGCTAGGATATCCATGGCTTCACTCCATGAATATCCTCTCATTAGTTGTACATAAATGCTTAAAGTTTCCCTTTGAAAATGAATTTTTCACTGTTCATCATAGTGGCTTTAGTGCTTTGTCTTCTTGTTGAAACTTTTCATTAGATTTATTTTGGCGCGAGCCTATAGAACCTATAAAACCATATGAAGATTTATTTTTAAAGTCTTATCACAAGTTCAAAGAAAAGAAAATAGTAGAAATATCCCTCTGAAACATGCCTCCACCCACCACTGAGCCTACCATCCTTGACAAAACCATAATTCAACCTAAATAAATTCCAAATAAGCAAGACCAACCTAAGATAGAACCTTCACCTACCTCCTACAAAATACCAAGACACAATGAAAGCAATCTCATCATGCCTCCTATAATAAAAAAAGTTTACAAATTCAAAGAGATAGTGGTTAAACAACTTCCCATGGTTACTTTCATTCCTCCCCTTAGGGAAGAAAAGAAGCCTATTGTTGATCAACCCACTCCTACATAAATGCAACTTGAAAATAGAACTAAAAGGAATAGAGGTGCTAGAGAGCATAGGCATAGATATCGTTCCCTTTCTCGTAGGTTAAATAAAGAAAAAAAAAAATCAATATCCAAACTTGACTGAATCAATGCATGATGAATCTACCCCTTCATCAAATTAGAAGATCCTATAATTCTATTGAAACAATACCTAAACCCTTCTTTGAACATTATCATTCAACCTCCTATTGCGATAAATTTAGATGTTGATGATGAGATTGCAAAGATTCATGAACAAGTGCATAGTGAATTGAATACATTGTTGTCCCCTTCCATGAGCTTACATGACAATTCTCCTAAGAAGAGTGTTGAACTTGGTGATGGACCTAGTTCAGAACTTGCTAGTATCCCTTTGGCTATTTTTCCACCTTCTGCATACAATGAAACAATTGGGATGTGGATGACCTACTCGTAGGTTGAATCACATGTGCCTTACTGGTCCTTTGCATTATTATTTTTCTTTTGTGTGATTGCATGTGCATATTGTGATCCCATGTACTATTTTGTTTGATGTATCTCTCTCTTTGTGAAATTCCTCTATTTTTACCTTTATTCTTCTCTATGTCATAAATATTTTATCTTAGCCCTTATCTTTTCATTTGTCTCATATTTTTATTTTATGGATAATGAAAGGCATTGAGACATTCATGTCTCTTCCATGTTGACACAAAAGCTTTTCCTTTATATTTTGTTTTCATTTGTTTTGTGTTTTCCTTCTGGGGATGATGCAAGGTGTAAAGATATTTATGTCTCTTCCATGTTGACTCGAGATTCTTTTTCTTTGTTTTCACTTTCTTTGTGTCATTCTTCCATTTCTATGAGTATTTGGAGAATGATGATAGTTTTGAGATCTCTACAAACATTGTAGCAAGAATATACTAACCCCAAATCCATAGATTCCTTATGTGTTTGTATTTTCATTTTGGAGACAATAATTTTTTCTTTTGCATGACGTAGCTTTATTTGGAATTGGCATAGGGCTTTCTGAGTTGGCTCTCATGTCTTCCTTATTGTTAGCATATATCATTTGCTACTTTAAACTAATTGCTCAAAACAAGGTGTTTAGCAATTTATTTAAAGTGGGTGCATACATTGGCATGATTCATTTTCTTTTTCATGGTTCATAGTGTAGTCTCCTTAATTCATGCAATGTGTCTTTCTATATGTGGTTGAATTTGGGTGTGATGTCCCTCAAGAGAATGATCTCTCTCAACATATTTATTACTCTCAGTGGATTGATGCAACACACTGCATTCCCTAAGTTGTGAATCTTTTATTATTTGATTGGTTCTCTCTTGGAGACAGTGGGCACAATTTTCCCTAAGTTAAAAATCTTACATGAACTAAGCAAGACTCCTTTAAATTTTTGTTATTGTTGAATTTTATTTTTTATTTATATGGCCACCTTGCATAATAAACTTTGCATGCTTGTGGAGTGATCTTGTTTGCTCACAGGTTCCAAGAATATGAAGCTCTAAGTTCATTGTTCTTGAGCTCCAATCATAGGAAGTTTTTCTTGCTGCATCAATCTCGAAGATCATTTTTGCATCACACCTTATAAAAGTTATTAGGAGGTACAACTTTGGTATGGTGTGATGGGAAGCCCAACCGAGATATGAATTTCCCATCTAGCCACTCATGTGTGAGTGTGAGCACATACTAGTTGTTTATGTGTCTCACCTCTTTGTATTACTCACCCACCAGACAACCTAAAATTTCATTGCCTTAGAGTGAGTGAATTTTTTGGACAAACAACCTAGATTTGATCCACATCATGATGGGAAAATGGTTGAAGCTTGATCTAGCCCTTTCATTTTATTTTTTTCTTCATCTTTGGTAGTGTATGCTTGTTCCTTTATGATGCTCTTGATATCATTTTTTAATGTGTGTTATTTTCTACCTATGTTGGTTTGCCATGGAGATCTTGATCCTAGGGGCTTGATCACCCCTCTTGATTGTTGTCATCCTATCTTGGTAGCATTAGTACACTTGGACCCCTCTTGAAGTTAGTTTTTCTATTTTAGTTTGAGTTTGAAGCAAGTTCATCCTCTCACTAAAGTGGGGGCTAAATGTAGTTTCAAAAAATTTCATCGATGACATTTTCACACTTGTTTGGGCCCTCCTTGTAGAATTGAGCTTAATGATGCCTTGACTTAATGTTGTTATGTGTTTAACACACTTACATTAGGTTTTGGGCCCTTGTAAATTAAACAAACTTAATCATTCCTTATTTAGAGTGGTGTTAAGTGTTGTAACACACTTTCACACTTTTCTACGGTCTTATTAAATAGACTTAATAGAAAAGAAAAAGTGTTGGGTTTAGGAAAATGATTAATGGGAAAATGGATACCTTTTTGGGATATCACACTTTTCTCATTCAACCATTCACTAATTTCCTAAGAGTCCTAATCGAATTGACTAAAAACCTCTCAAGGTGAGCTAATTTCAGATCTAAGGACTTAATAAACTCCAAATTAGAAAAGAAAGGGATCAGATTCACCAAAATGATGAATGGGAAAATGGATACCTTTTTGAGATATCACACTTTTCTATTTCAACTATTCACTAATTTTTTAAGAGTCCTAATCGGATTGACTAACAATCTCTCAAGGTGAGCCAATTCTTAATTAGGATGGTCCTAGGAAGGGTTTCTTAAGTTATAATGGGTTTACCACCAAGAAAATGCTTGGAAAAGAAAATGTTTGAAAGCATGTTGTGATATGTAAAATGACCTAAAACTAACAATGGAAGCTAAATGAAAAATGAAAATGATGAAATTATGCAACAGGGAGATGGTATATGTACACTTGGGAAATATGGAGATGTCGCGAGGATTCTAGAAATGCAAGGAGGCTACCAAAATATGTTGTGGAGCACTAAGATGCCCAAGATGGCATATCAGTCCCACTGCTATTTTTTGAGGAAAATGTAGTCTTTGGATCTTGAAAATGGATCTTTGAAAATCTCTAAAAATTGAACCTGGGAGGACTAAGACACCCAAGATGGCATAGTAGTCCTATTTTGAATTTCTACAAACTCTGAATAGGATCTTGAGTGGCAAGGTTTGTACAAGCTTCAAGCTTCTGTACTCACATTATGAAACTTCTGAATAAGGCCTGTAAGTGAGTTTCTGTGAAGATGACAAATTTATAATGCAACATTGCACTCCAAGTGATTTTCAAGTCCACAACTTAGATCTGCAATCACAAATGGGCAAGATGGGAGAAACTTGTTGTTTGTTAGTGAATAAGGGTTTGTCTTGGTCAAACCCCTTGTTGGTAATTAAACCTTGAAATGAAATAGAAATAATGAAGTGACTAGTGAATGAACAACATGCAATACTACAACTCACCAAACCCTTATGAAGTCTACAAACATGTGTGCAATAGATGCAATGGATATGGATCTTGAATGCTTGATAGATAATGTTTGAATTGCTTGCTTGAATCAAAACCCTACATCACAAATGTTAGCACAAGAGCACACATTCAATAGAAGAAAACACTTTGATATGATGCTTGAATATTAAAATGGCTTCAAATGCTTGATGAATCTTCTCTTGAATGCTCTTGTATTTATACTTATCTATGCTTAATATCTCAAAATTATATCACACCAAGCCAACATATGAATTCATTGAATAAAGGAGGCTAAATCCCACCAAAATTTGAATATAAATCTTAAAAATGACTCAAGGAGGACTAAGATGCCCTAGTGGTGTCTTAGTCTCGAGTCCTAAAACCTTGGGGCACAGACACCAAAAAGGGGACCAATCTAGAGAAGCCAAAATTAGGGTTTTGATAGCCTTGGGGGACTAATATGCCCTAGGTGGCATTTTAGTCTTGACCCAAAAAATTAGGGACACACCGATGGAGTCATTAAATTAACATTTATACATTAGCGAATGTCAGGATTAAGCAGAAAAATATGTAATTCATAGCGCTTGTGGAAATAAAATAAGAGAAATTAGGCCATAAAGAAGCATAAGTAAAACAAGGAGGGCACAAAAACGTGTGAAAATGCAAGGGTATGCATTTTACTACACTATAATCCTTATTCAAGTATCAAGCATCATGTCAAATTCTTCATGCATCACATTTTTTTTTAGCTAAGAATTATGATTTGAGGTTCTATGATTCAAGCTAGCATTCAATTCAAGATCTATTACATGAAATAATGGTGAAAATTAGGGGTGGTTAGCTTCAATGTGACCTAAGACAACTAATTTTTCAATCTCTCAAACATTTAATGGTGGTTTTTTATTCACTAAGCCTTAATCTCTTTGTAGTACTTCAAATTGACTAAAATGGTCACAACTTCCTAGTCAAAATTGATATAAAAAAGAAAAACCAATATTTGGATACCCTTTATGGCTTTATTCAACCTATGAAGAAATAAAATATGGTTACTTTGGAAGGAAAGGTTCAAAACTTGAGTGTACTACTCTTGACTAGGTTTGAAGTGGAGCAACAAATTTGTGTTTTTTGGCCATAACTTTCAAACTAGAACTATCTCTAAGAAAAAAAACTTGATTCAAATACCCTTCTAGCCTTTATTTAACATATCTCAAAATAAAGGTAGGTTATTTTGTATGGAAACTCTCAAATTTGGACAGTTTTCCCTCAAATTAGGCTTACTAGGGTTTCAGGCTACCCGAGGTAAAATGACTCTAACTTTCTTAAAACATAATGAATTTATGTGCTAGAAAAAGGATAATAAAGAAGATGCATAATAACACCAATTCCAATAGGTTTTAGGCCATGGTTAGACTATACAAGTCTATGCCATGCTTTGAAACAATAATTTAACATTTAGAAATGTAGAGAATAGAGGTATTTTATTGCTTTAGCTTCCAAAACTTCAACCATCACACCCTTTAACCATGTCTTCAACCTTACAAAGAATTTTAAAACATTTAAAACCATTTTCTAATGGTTCTCAACCAATTTTCCAACTTACAAACATTCAAATTCCTCCATTTACAACTTATGACTCTTTATATTCCATGTTTTACAGCTTTTACAACATTGACAACATTTTGCAAAATTGACAACTTATGTAACTTGACACTCCAACACACCTAAAAACCTAATATGAAATCAAAAAAATTTAAAATGGTCTTAGAAAACATTATTAGATATTAAACTCTAACTTAAACAAAACATAGCATTAACATTTTACCCCTCTTGGGCATGAGAACCTAGGTGCCCCTGCACCATACTCCCAAGGGGAAGAAAAACTCTAGTCCACTTAAGCGCAAGTTTTCTCTCTTTTCCTGTATTCCAATTCTTTGACAACTTGTATTTCACTTCTACAACTTTTCCTAGATCCTTTTTCCTCTTCTTGTACCATCTCTTACTAAGCATCTTCTCAACTTCAAAGTACCAAAATTTGAGTTCTTGTTCTTATGCCTCAGTACCATCATTTATGTCTTGATCTTCATCATTCAAACACAATATGTCAGCATATTCGCCATCCATAGAATCAGAAAATGCAACCATTACCTCCATTTTTTTTGTCACATCTTCTTCACCATATGATGCATAACAATTTGCATACACAACATTCACTTCTTTTTTTTCTTTATACCATTTTCCATGTTCATTTTTCATCTACTACACCTATAAACACACATTTAGAAATATTGTGAGAAATAATATTTTGAGTCTTAAGGGATCCATTGCCTTCAAGTTTTTCTTCTTTGTTAGATGGCTTAGGTTCTTCCATCATCATCAAAGACTCTCCAAGGTATGGTTCTACTGCCCTCTCTTGCCTTCTTCTCTTCAGAATAATCTTCTTGATAGACCATTTAACCTTCTTTTTTATTGGTAAACGCCAACCACTTTCCTGGTTTTATCTCTCAAGCAACTATTGCATATCAAGTTCCATGATTTTGTCCATTTCTTCCATTCTTTTTTATATTTTATCCAAGGCATGCATCAACTTCATTATCTCTTGCTGCACTTTTAACTATTATTTTTTCTCATTTTTTCTCTTTATCTCACTTTTCTCTTTTCCTTTCCCCTGTTTCTTGTTTGGTACCTCCTTACTCTGTAAATATCCATGAACAAATATTCTCAACATTTCCATTATTCTTTCTCAAGCAAGTCTCTTTGACCTTTCTTTCTTTTTTAATCATAATACCTTACCTAGGTTTCCTCCCTTCTTCACTACCCAGTCTTTTCACATCCAAGTTCTTGCTTCAACCTATAAAAAAACAATACACAACAACTCTAAAATATTATCTTACCCAGATCTTCAGGCTCTGATACCAACTTGAGATAGAGAATGGGTGATTATCTTCAATGTGACCTAAAACAACTAGTTTTTCAAGCTCTCAAACACTTAATGGTGGGGTTTCATTTATTAGGCCTTAATCTCCTAGTAGTACTTCAAATTGATTAAAATGGGCATTTCCCAGAAAGAATTGATCTCGAAAAGACAAACCTAGATTTGGATACCCTTTATGGCTTTATTCAACATATAAAGAAATTATATATGGTTAATTTGTAAGGAAAGGTTCAAAACTTGTCTATTCTACTCTTGACTAGGCTTGAAGTGGAGTAACAAATTTATGTTTTTTGGCCATAAATTTTGAACCAAAATTGATATCCAAGAAAGAAAACTTGATTCAAATACCCATTTGGCCCTTATTTAATATACCTCAAAATCAAGGTAGGTTAGTTTCTACAAAAACCCTCAAATTTGGATTTTTTTCCCTCAAATTAGGCCTACTAGGGTTTCAAGCTACCCAGGGTAAAATGACTCTAACTTGCTTGAGACGTAATGAATTTGAGTGATAAAAAAAAGAGAATAAATAATATTCACAATATTCCCAATTCCAATAGGTTTCAGGACATGGTGAGGCCATACAAGTCTGTACCATGCTCTGAAACAATAATTTAACATTCAAAAATGCAAATATAGAGGTATTTTATTGCTTCAACTTCCAAAACTTCAACCACCACACCTTCTAACCATGTCTTTGACCTTACAAAGCCTTTTAAAATATTTATAATTATTTTCCAATGGTTCTTAACCAACTTTTCAACTTACAACCATTCAAATTCCCTCATTTAAAACTTACGACTCTTTATATTTCATGTTTTTGCAACTTTTACAACATTGGAAACATTTTACAAAGTTGACAACTTGTGCAAATTGACACTCCAAAACACCTAGTGACCTAATATTGACTCAAAAACTTCTAAAATGGTCTTATAAGACCTTATTACATATTAAGAACTTAAAAAAAAGAAAACATACCCCTCTTGGACATGAGTCTCATTAACTTAAAAATTAATATTAGGCCATGGTATATATATTTTTGATAAAAGGGTATTCTTAATTTATTATCATAAAAAATTACCATTTGATGATCTTTCTACATTACCTAATAGTGTTATATTTTGCAAATGTATGAAGGTTTTAATTAAAGTGTGCAGGTAATTTTATTTGTTGCTCAATGATGAAATTTTTATCTAGGGTGAATAATTAGGTGTGATGGGATAAAGTTTACACTTAAGAAATTTGTCAGTTTTTAGTAATAAATAAATTGATAGTAGTCCAGGAAGTTATTCCTAAGAGGAAATTTTGAGTGGTTATTTATGGGAAAATGATGGCTTTAAAAGATGATGTATTGAATGTAGATGGAGAGAATGTATTTATTATGGAGGAGTAAATAAAACAAGCAACAAATCTTTCTCAAGTGCTTGTTTCCCTAGTTGGGGTTTTCCACATAAAATTTTGCGTTGCTTTGTTATCTATATTATCAATCTTCCTACTCTCGGTAATTTAATTTATGATCATATTTAGGTTTAAGTAGTTATTGGCTGTTATTTTCCAACATATTGATGGATTTCAACTTCAAAATATCAACTGCCATCTTATTTCCAAGAATTTCAAATTGTTAATGTTTTATTTATTTATTTTAATTTAATTTAATTTATTTTTTATGAATACTATAAAAGTATAGATGTATATAAATTTATGTTTGAATTTATTCACAGTTGGGATTATAATTTTGTGTATATAAATTCTATGTAAGTGATTTTAGAATAAAATTATTCTCCACTAGATTTTAACCCCCTTTTGGTTCTTGCCACTAGTCTTAAAGATCACATATAAACATTTAATTGACTCACTATATTCCTGCAATATTACCTTAGAGGCACACATTTTTATTTTCAATATTTGCACTTAAATATCATCACTATTTTGTATGATGAGATATGGGTGGTTAAACGAATATGTTCTATATTTTGTCACAAAATTTTAATTATGGATATAATTTGTCTCATTATAGTAGATGCAAGATTTTATTATTTGGTGGAACATAGACTTGTGTATGATTATTTATAAATAGATATATATAATTCATTGTAAGTAAGAGATAATTAGTTATTCACTTTCATTATCCTCATTTAATATAAAACTATATATATATATATATATATATATATATATATATATATATATAAATAAAGATAGTAATTCTTTATTTACGCTCTTCTATAGTAAAAATTTTTTGAAGTCACTCTTTCTCTCTCTCTTAAAATTAAGTTATTTTAATAGCTATCATAGGGTTACCTAGGTGTATAATATCAAATTTTATCAAGAAAAGAATAAGACGCCTGGGAACTTGGCTTTAAATTTTATGTTGTTTTACTACAGTATTCTGTGTGAGAATTTGAATTAGGTATGAAGGTGCAACCATTCCAATGAGAAATCAAGAAGTGTTTCTAAGCTATTATTGATCATCAAATCAAGTTAGATAATAGAAAGTTGTTGAATTTGGTGCAAAAGGCTCTTAGAAAATGATACAGTGCAAACCAACTACTCTTCTATATTGGACTTGTACATATCTGGAAGTTGCTAATGAGGAAACTAATGCTCATATGGTGGTGATGAATGACTATTGAGTCTCATTTAATAACTTCTTGTGATTGTTGATACTATCGGTTGAATCACAGGGAACCCAACTATTGTGAAATCTGTGATAGCCAACATTTTTGTGCAGAAGCTTGATTTCTTGTTTAGGGTGCTTATGGTGATTTAGAGTTTTATATCTTGAATGTGTTCCTAACCTTATGCTCTCATGTTGTGAAATCTTGATGTTTGCATTTTATTCCATAGTGGGACTTGAGTTGCAATATGTTTTTGGTTACTTTTACACTATATATGCATGTATAGTAGGTAAGAATATCAGATACTGCTCTTGTTGGTGATGCCACATTTCTTTGATGATTGTGTGTTTTAGTAGAAACCGGTTTAATTTATCATTATCAATTTAGTGAATACTAAATTATGGTCTTTAAGCTAAGTCAATGTCTTTCTGCAACCCACAACCTTTGTAACATATCCAAGTCTTTGTGCCAACACTTTATAATGCAATTCTCTAGATGTGAAATAATTCCAATTCTCTAGTGAAATGCCAACATAAGAATACTTCGCATCTGATTCACATGTGCAACTCCATTCATTTTAAGCTAGTCATGTGTTTTTGGTTCCATAAAGCATTTACTGAGTTTTATCATACCTTATTTTGTTTGGTATAGCCCTCCTAGTACCCATACCCCCATGTCTTCTAGTAACTGTATGTTTGATTAATACATTTAGAGAAGACATTAAAGAGAAGATTTAGAATTTGAAGCTTTAGAAAACCCTAAGTGGACTAATACACTAGTTTTTGTGTATGAGTCCCAGTGTAGGTCATTTTTTAGGTTTTTGCAGTTTGAGACACCCATTTGCCAGATTATTGTTTTTGCATAGCTACCTTGATCTAGGACTAAATCGCCCAGATTGGCGTACGAGTCTCACCAGGCTTTAAAATCAGTGTTTTCAACATTTCAAGATTTCATCGAATCATCTTCATATTGCCAAGTGCACACACTTCATGTTGTGGTTTTTTGTTCTATTTTACATGCTTTTCTAGGTCATTTAGTGAAAGATTGCATCATATTAGAGTTATGCATTACAACTTGCATTTCACTTGTCTTTCCAAGCCCTATCTTTGTGGTGAACCCCTCATTAGTTTACAGATAGACCTTAGGATATCCCTATTGCAAGATCTCTTTCTCCTTTACATTAAGATCTCTAGGGTTATCCTTGAATGAGAGTGTTTGAGTTTTGTTATTTTCTCTCCCAAGCATAGAACCAACAAAATGCCACCTTCCACTTGGTGATATGTTTTTTTGTTTGGAAAGTTGTGGGATTAAGGACAATTCCCAATATATGAAGAAAAAAAAATTTACTTCAAACCCATGATTGGGGAGCACAAAAAATAGAAAAGATTCTTTAAGAAACCTTAAGAGGGCCCAAAAAACCAAAAGAGCACACTAAGGGAAAAGATGACAATAGAGGGACTTTGTTGCTATTACAAAAAATTTAAACCAATTGTGAGTGTAGAACAACTCAACTAACTTGATTAGATAGCCCCCTCCTCTTACTCCTAGTGAGGAGGGAATCCAACGTCCATTGAGTCCCTTCATCAACTGTAATGTGACCTTCAATACGAAGCATCTTTGCTTCATATTTTTGGCCTTTCTACCTTTTGGTTGGGAAATTTGGTTTTCTGCTAGCATTTTAGGAAATGGTGTACTTTCTGACAGGAACCACCACATCATCAACATGAAGAAAATCAACAAAATCATCATCTGGGTCATCCATGAACGGGTAAGAGCCCTCATAATTTGAAACATCTCTAGCCACCACATCTAGCTAGTTAAGAACAAGAAGATCTTGCTTGGGCTAGGAGGGAGGTGTCACATAGGGATCAGAAGGGGGTTGAGATGAGGGTAGCACCGTAGGAGAGATATTAACCATAGGATTCACTGGGACAAGGTTAGGCACCCTTAGAGAAGCTAAGAATTTTCCATGATTACACCAAATAAAATTAACATCTAGAAAGCCAAGCTTCTTAACCCATTTCTTAAGACTAAATTTCTCTGGTGCCACAATACTAGAAGATGGTCATACTAGATGAGGGGTAGCCAACAACCTTATGACCAATCAAATTGTAGCAAAAGCATCTGAAGAGAAGTCCTTCATAATTTAAATACTAGGTCCAAGTACCAAAAGATGAATGGATCAACACTGAATGGTGCACTGGTTTTGAGATCTCAATGATGGCATAGAGCCTAATGTCTCTACAATGGGGTGTTGCAGAAATAGATTCTAGCTTCATGAAGGTACAATTCTGTAAAAAAATGGCTCACTAACATTTTCATGGTAATTTAGGCCCTCCTTCCTTAGTATTTGATCTATTTTTATTTATTTACTGATATACTATGGCTTAAAAATGCACATTAAATGCTAAATATTCAATTTATTAAGGTCTTGTGATAATGTTGTGAAGTGTTGTAAAGCATTTCTACAGTTCTCTAGACTCTACTTATCATAATTCATCATAAAATCACCTTTTCATTCATCATCAAGTCCTATTTTGTTGTGTTGTAAAGTATTCTAACAAAGATTCACACTTTTCTAGCTATATTTCCCTTATTTACACCTTTCTTATGCCTTTTAGGACCCCTTTATGCACTCATAAGACTTAATTAAATGTATTCTTGAATGTAAACCTAACACATAACATTAAATGAAAATTAAATCTTGACACCCTTTCACAAGCCTATAGTGGGACCCATTCGCCATGGATGGCAAATGAATCCCCCTTGACTCCAAAGTCAAACTATTTTAAATTTCTTCTGGGTTTTATTCAAAAATACTTGATGTTGACATGTGATGTACTATCAAGATACTAAGGTACACAAGAATGTATAAATAAGTGATTTTCTCTCATTATTCAACCCCAAATCATCTTAAATCATTCAAGCATTTCACATCCTTTTATCAAGCATTAATCAAATTGTTTGGAGCTGCCATTGCATCATCTTTATATTTCGTCAACAAGGATTTGGTATGTTGATAGCATTTGGATGTTATTCATTTATCATTAATTTTTATTTCATTATTTTATTAAGGGTTTGATTACCAAAGTGTGGTTTGACCAAGGCAAACCCCTATTTGCTAACCCTAAACCATTTTTCCCACTTGCATGTGTGTTTGTAGACTTTTATATGTAAATTTAACAAGAATTTAGGTGATTGAAGGTTGATCAACAAGTCAACTAAGTGTTTCAAGTAAAATCAATCATATTCTAAGCTTGAAGAAGGTATTATGTCCATTTTCTATAGAAGTGACTTTGGAGCCCCGACAAGCAGACATTTCCAAATCTAGTGTTGTAGATTTGTCTCCTGATTTCTCAAGATTTTGGGAGAGGACTGATTCACCACCTATGGCGAATGAGTCCTACCTTAGGACTAAAAATCTAAGTTTTGTCAGATTCTAGATACTGATAGTTAGAAATTTTCTCCCAACACTTTTTCACCAGAAGGAGGACTAATTCGCCACCCTAGGCGAATGAGTCCCACTATGAAATTTTAGTAATTCTAGTCAACATTCACAACATTCTAGATTCATCAAAAATTTCCTAGGTGCACTCTATTTCATCCTATTTCTTTTTCTTTTGCATTATTTCTTCATTTAGTTCATTGTTTGCATACTACACTATGTTTTCAAACATATCATTTGGCATACATAATTAGTTTATTGCACCATTTACAACATTCCATTTAGCTTGATTGATTTATATTTGAGCGAGGCCTTCAATTTTATGTGTTGTGGTGTGGCCTAGAGGATTCTATCTCTCTCCTTTTAGGTGAAAGATCCTCAAAGTGTAAGAGGACATAGAACCTTCCCCTCCCATTGGATACTCCTAGAATTGTTGGTTCATTTTGGTGATTTTCATCTTAGATTACATCTGTATCAACATTCAATTAGGACATTGTTTTTGTATTCTAGGCCTTTTCATATTGCATTAGTGAAAGTTTTGTTTAGATTTCATTTTTGCATTGCATATCATTGAAAAAACTAAAAATCCGTATTTTGCATCCTTGATTGAATTTTGTAGAACATTAAAATCATCTTAGAATTTCTAAAAAACACAAAAAAAATTGCATATTGGGACTCATTCACCACCCTAGGGGAATCGGTCCCTCTGCACTTTTTAAATAACATTTCTAGAATTTTTTTTGTATTTTCTTGCATTTCTATTTTCTGTAGTTAGTTCTTTGTTATAGTTAGCAATATTTATATTATTAGCATTTAGAAATATTAGATTACCTTGCATTTTATTTCACCTTCCTCCTATGTGGTACTTTTATGTGTGTTTGGTGTCCCATTGATAATACTTTGGTGAGACAAAGTTCTAGACTCATGGCTTCCCACGATAGCACTTTCGTTGTGGACCTTGGGATTTCAAGAGTTCCTACTCCTAGAATAGAAAATGGTACATTAGGCATGGACAACACCACTTCTATGCCTTCATCTTTCCATCAAATGAATGTTGACACACAAAACAACTCCATTCCACAAGAAAAATTCATTAATATACATGAGGATTTTCCACATTTACAACAAGATGTGTCACTTGAAAACATTTCCACTATTGCTATACCTACCATATAGAACCTCCATCATTTAATTGAAAGTGATGAGGGCTTGAAAGTCATGAAAATAATTGTTGAGATATATAATAAACATGCTTCTTCCACATCCCAATCAAAAAACATAGTTGTCACACAAGGTGGACCTCCTGTTCCCCCTCCTTCAACAATAGCATCCATACCTACTTACAATGTTCCTTAGGTTACAACAACTAGACTATAGGCTAGTCAAATTACTCCTCCCTTTGTTCTTCCAACTAGCACTCCTAATACCTTTGTGGCATCTAATCTTCCATCGTCCACTACTTTCACTCCACTTAGTGTTCCATTCACTTGTCCCACTACAACATTCACTCCATCTTCATTTTCCCTTCCACCTCATACCACTTACACTAATCCACTTATCACACAACTTTTTTACATTGTATCATCCATGCAACAAAAAATTTCATCCATAAATCAAAACCAGAATAAAACCTCCTACTTATTATGTTTGTGGTAGTCCATTATCCTTAGAAATCCTATACAGTTCGATGCTACAGGGAATTGAGTTACCTAGGTATGAGAAGTACAATGGTAAAGGAGATCCTACAAACCATGTCAATGCCTATATAGCTCTATGCAATGACTTCATTCTAGATGATAAAATTCTAGCAAAAAAAATTCCTAGGACCTTAAAAGATACTGCTTTAGAGTGGTTTTCTTCTCTACCCAATCATTCCATTCATTCATTCAATGAACTTGTGGATGCTTTTATTAATCACTTCCAAGTCCATATGACAGATAAAAATACAATGGAAAACTTGATGCGGTGTAAACAATATACAAATGAAAAGATCATTGATTTCATCTTTTGTTATCAATCTTTGTATGATCAAGTTGATGTTCAAGTTCCTGATTCCCATCTGAAAAAGATGCTTATTGAGAACCTTCAATCCAATATCCATGACAAATTAACTATGATGAAATTCCCTTCCTTCATGCATTTATGCACTACCTTGTGTGATTATCATAACTTGATTACTAGTCATGACTCAAAGTCCACTTCTAATTGTGCTGAGAAATCCTACCAAAATAGCCAAAAACAATTCCCAAAAATTTGCATGCAAACTAGAGTCTTTTTACAATTTAACCCTCCACCTCCACAACCAACCCCACCTATCAATAATCAGATGGCAACAACCAAAGAAAGCATACCTTATACCTATGGGGACTCAAAGAGACAATTCACTCCTTTACCTAATACCTTGTATAATACAATGAACCAATTGCTCCAACAATAGATGATTACATTGCCTATTGTTAAACGACCTGATATGAGCAAACCTTTTCCTCCTTCGTTTAAACATAACGCTTATTTCCATTTTCATTGTCAAAATGGACATGATACTAAACAATGTAAGTGTATGAAGCATGTAGTTCAAGACCTCATTGATTCAGGTCGTTTGTTCATCTCAAATGTTAATGATCAAGGTAATAAGTTTGTGCCCCCCCTAATCAGAATTTACAAATCTTTACAAATCCTATACTTAAACATGATATATCCTTTGTAAAAGCTAGTGAACCTTCACACGCTGATGTGATGAACATTGATACTAATGATGAACGACATGATAGTAATACCAATGCCATAGATGTTCCTCCTATGACTGTAATGGTGGGAATGTTAGTTACTATCCCTTGTAAGGGCCCAACCACTAAAACTCTTGATATTACTTTTTCTTCTAAATATATATTAAAGAAACTTCCTGATGGTCCTCTCTACATAGTTGATAGAATCTATGATAAACCTACCAATGGGATATTAATAGGTCCCACTTATGGTGAGAATGTGATCACAGAAGAATTCTTAGTAGTACATGAGCTATATCAAGATACTTATGATAAAGCAATTGCATGGATTAAGAAACATAATGGTTTTTCATACCCCATGATCGAATCGATCGTGCTTCCATTATGATAGGACTAAAAACATTAGATGTGAAATTTTCTATAATTTCACAATCAGATCAGTTTTGTTTGTGGTTGGGTCATCCTTGGCTCTACTCAATGAAAGTTATATCCTCTATCGTTCGTAAGTGTTTGAATTTTCTACATGATAATGTGATATACACTATACATCATAGTGTTTTTTTATCCCTTGTCCTCTAAAGGTAACTTTTCATTGGAAGCTTTTTGGGCTGAACCTATGGAACCCATTACTCCCTGTAAGGATTTCTTTTTCATAGCATATCAAAAGTTTAAATCCAAGAGGATATATGAATTGTCTCTTTGTGGTACATCCTCGTCCAACCCCAATATTCCTATTTTAGACGAGACCATGCTCTAACCCAATTTTGACAATGAAGAACCCTTACCCACTCCATCACAATCTAATCCTTCACCTTCTTTGTCTAAGAGACCAAGAGATGTTGAAAGTAATCCCATCTTGCTAGGCCACACATTAAATAGGTATATAAAGCTAAAGAGAAAGTGATTGATCCATCTCCTTTTGAAACAAAGGAGCCTATAGCTGACCAATCTACTCTTACATCTAAACAAATTCAAAATAAAATTGAAATAAATCAGGGTGCTAGAGAGCATTGCTATCATCTTCATTTTCTCACTCGACAAATGCAAAATGAAAATAATAAAGAAAACCAACCTCCACCTTTGATAGAAATAATCCCTGATAATCCTCCCGACCCATCACAAGATAGTCCATCACCACCCTCACAACAAATTGAACCTAGACAACAACCTTCCATGTTAATACATCCTTCCTTGGATATTTATTTTCGTCCTCTCATCGTGATTAATTTGGATGAAGATGATGACAATGTGATTGCTAAAATAGATGAAGAGGTGCACAATAATTTGAATTATTTGTTCTCCTCTTCTATGAGATTAGATGATAAATCTCTTATACCAAGTACACAACTTGGTGAATCCCTTAGTTTGACACTTGCAATTCCTCCATTGGATAGTCAACCACCCTCACAATACAATGATCATGATTCAGAAGAAAACGACCTATTAGATGGTTAATTTGTGTGCACCTCACTAGCCTTTTTGCATATTTCTTTATTTTCTTTTTATTTCTTGTGTGTATTGTGTTCCCTCAAAATGTGTGTTTGATGTTTTCTCTCTTTTTGTGAACTTCTTGTATTCGTACCTCTATTCTTCTATATGTCATACATCACTTTTTGCCTTGTTTTCTTTTTCATTTTTGTTATGTGTTCTCCTTTTTGGAATGACGCAAAGTGTAGAGATGCCCTATGTCTCTTCCATGTTGACCCAAAAGGTCCCTTTTCCTTTTTCTTTTTCCTCTCTTGTGTTTTCCTTTTGGGGATGATGCAAAGCGTTGAGACCAAAATGTCTCGTTCATGTTGACCCAAAATTCTTTCATTTTCACTTTCACCTTTTTCTTTTTCTTTTCGCTTTGCTTTGTGTTTTCCTTTTGGGGATGACGCAAAGTGTAGAGATGCCCTATGTCTCTTCCATGTTGAACCAAAAGGTACCTTTTCCTTTTTCTTTTTCTTTTCTTGTGTTCTCTTTTTTTGGATGATGCAAAGCATTGAGACCGAAATGTCTCCTTCATGTTGACCCAAAAGTGTTTCATTTTCACTTTCACGTTTTGCTTTTTCTTTTCACGTTTTTTTGTGTTTTCATTTTGGGGATGATGCAAAGCATTGAGACCACAATGTTTCTCCCATGTTGACCCAAAATGGACTTTTCCTTTTCTTTTTTTTTCACTCTCTATGTGTCATTCTTCTCATTCTATGTGCTATGGGGGGTGATTCCAATTCCAAGCTCTTTAATAAAGAAATTGCAACAACGAGCATACTAACCACAAATCCATAGATCTCTCTTGTGTTTGGTGTTTCTTCTTTGGGGCCAACCCCTCTTTATTTTATTTTTTTATTTATTTTCTTTCTTTTACATGATGTAGCCTATTCAAAAACATATGACTTGGCATAGGGGCTTTTTGACCTAGCTCTCATGTCTTCTTTTTTGCATTTTTCCCTTTGCTACTTTAAAGTAATTCCTCACAAAACAATGTGTAGTGATTCCTTTAAAGTGGGGGCATACATTGGCACTATTCATTTTTGCATTGCTTCTTAGTGTAGCCTTGTTATCTCATTCGATGTTTTTATTACTTTGTGGATGACATTGGGTGTGATGTCTTTCATAAGTGTGATTCATCTTAGTATACTACGTTCCTTTTAGCGGCCTAATGTGATGCAGTGCATCCCCTCATATGAGAATCTATTATCCTTTGATTAATCCTCTCTTGGAGAAATTAGACACAATGTTCCCTAAGTGATAGACCTTGCATGATTTTAACAAGACTCCTTTGAACATTTTACTTTTTCCTTTCCTTTTAAATTTTTACATGTTTTCCTTTTTACCACCTTGCATAATGTAGCTTGCATGTCTGTGGTACTATTCTATCCAACCTTTTTTCTTTGTAGCACCTTATTAAAGTTATCAAGAGGCGTAACTTTGGTATGGTTGAGCGGGAAGCCCACTTAGCAGCATGACTTTTCCCCATAGCCACTTTTGTGTTTGCGAGTGCATACCAACTAGTGTATCTTACTCCTTTTGGGATTTCTCACCCTACAGGTAACCAAAAGTTTTGTGGCCCCAGAGTGAGTATGAATCTTTATTTTTTAGACAAACAACCTAGATATGATCTACAACTAGCTAGACAAATGATCGAAGCTTGATCCAACTTCTTCCTTCTCCTTCATATTTATTTTCTTCATGTGCATTCCTTTGTTCTAATGTTTAGTTAGCCGTGGGATCTTCATCATGGGGGCTTGATCATCCTTCTCGATCATTGTCATTCCATCTTGCTAATCATGAGTGCATTTGGAATTCTTTCTCAACATTCATGGTTACTTTAGTGTAAGTCTAAAGCAAGTTCTTCATCTCACTAAAGTGGGGGCTAAATGTTTTGCACAAAAATGGTTCACTAACATTTTCATGGTAATTTAGGCCCTCCTTTCTTAGTATTTGATCTATTTTTCTTGATTTAATGATGTAATATGGCTTAAAAATGCATATTAAATTCTAAATATCCAATTTATTTTAAGGTCTTATGATAGTGTTGTGAAGTGTTGTAAATAATTTCTACACTTTTCTAGCCTCTATTTTTCATAATTTATCATAAAATCACCTTTTTATTCATCATCAAGTCCTCTTTTGCGATGTTGTAAAGTCTTCTAACAAAGATTCACACTTTTCTAGGAATATTTCCCTTATTTACACCTTCTTATGTCTTATAGGACCCCTTTATGCACTCTTAAGACTTAATTAAGTGTATTCTTGAATGTAAACCCAACACATAACATTAAATGCAAATTAAATCTAGACACCCTTTCACAAGCCTAGGGTGGGACCCATTTTCCATGGGTGGCGAATGAGTCCCCTTTGACTCCAAATTCAAAATATTTTAAATTTTCTTTCGATTTTTATTCAAAAATCACTTGATGTTGGCCTGTGATGTTGTACTATCAGGATACTAAGGCACAAGAATGTATAAATAAGTGATTTTCTCTCATTATTCAATCTCAACTCATATCAAATCATTCAAGCATTTCACATCCTTTTATCAAGCTTTAATCAAGTCCTTTGGAGCTACCATTGCAACATCTTCAAATTTCTTCAACAAGGGTTTGGTAAGTTGATAACATTTGAATATTATTCATTTATCATTCATTTTTATTTCATTATTTTATTCAAGGTTTGATTACCAAAGTGGGGTTTGACCAAGTCAAACCCCTATTTGCTAACCCTCGACCATTTTCCCTACTTGCATGTGTGATTGCAAACTTTTAAATGTAGATTTAACAAGCATTTAGGTGATTTAAGATTGATCAAAAAGTCAACTAAGTGTTTCAAATCAAATCAATCATATTCTAAGCTTGAAGAAGATATTTTGTCCATTTTCTGCAGAAGTGACTTCGGAGCCCCGCCAAGCAGACATTTCCAGATTTGGTGTTACAGAGTTGTTTCCTGATTTCTCATAATTTTGGGGGAGGACTTATTCACCACCTGTAGTGAATGAGTCCCACCTTATGACTAAAAATCTAAGTTTTTTCATATTCTGGATCCCGACAGTCAAAAATCTGCTCACAACACTTTTTCACCAGGAGGAGGACTAATCCACCACCCTGGGTGAAAAAGCCCCACTGTGAAATTTATGTAATTCCAGTCAGCATTCACAACATTGCTTAGCACTCTATTTCATCCTATTTCTTTCTGTTCTGCATTATTTCTTCATTTAGTTCATTGTTTGCATACTACACTGTGTTTTCAAACATATCATTTGACATATATAATTAGTTTCTTGCATCATTTACAACATTCCATTTAGCTTAATTGATTTATATTAGGGTGAAGCCTATGTGTTGTGGTCTGGCCTAGAGGATTCTATCTCTCTCCTTGTAGGTGGAAGATCCTAAAAGTGTAAGAGAAGGACATAGAACCTTCCTCTCCCATCACATACTCCTAAAATTGTTGGTTCAGGTACCAATTTGATCAATCATACTCTTGATTAAACCCGGATCCCTCATGATTAGAGGTAAATTATACATTCTGAGCCAGATAGGAATGGAAGTGATCTTCATAGCGGTAGGGTCAAAAAAATGGGGACCAAAAGGAAATGAATAGGCCAGACTGACTGTAGAACTAGGGGCCGTTCTGTAACACATAATTGCAGTCCTCTGTAGAAGTGAATGAGAGAAGAAGAAAGCTAAATTCTAAAATGTCTAAATCAGGGTGGCCAGATTGTTCCAAGAACTCTTCATCCAATCCTCAAATCAGTCAACCGGAGGCCGGTTGCACATACAACAAATGAGAAGGGAGTGACTCCGAATCTCTTCCTAAGCATCATCGATGATTGTGTCAGGGATATAAAAATGAACAAGGTCTTTAGCTAGATACACCTCAGAATCACCCATTGTGTAAGTTTGGAAACTGTCTGAGGGCGGAGTAGCAACAGAATCATCCGAGCCCGGCAAAAGAGAGCCAGAAGTCGGCACAGGAGATCCGCAGTGACTGCGGTGTGCAAAAGCTGCTACATACATGATAGTGATTACCTCAATTTCGGAAGCCATCAAGAAAAAAATGGGAGGCGACGTCCAAGGAGTGGCAGGAATTGAAGCAGTAAGAAAGGCAGCATGAAGGATATCTGTTGAGCGAGCCCTAATAGGGTCAAAATTTGATCATGGATCTTGTCCGAATGAGGGGCCGAACTCTTCTTTGCCATCGAGTGGGAATGCCGCTTCATAATGCCTTTAGAGGCCTTTTTTTCCTGAGCCTGTGTGCACTCCCAACCACTGCTGCCATCGCCTTCATGCACGCGATACTCGACATCCACCTCGCCCGCATAGTCCTGTGCATCGTTGCACATTTCGATCCTCGCTTAACAAAGTTATCTTGGTGATATATTAGTGTTTATTGTGAAAATTTATTCCACAGATAGTGAAGTAATATAGATGTAGACCTGAGTAATTATCACTTAAGTCTTAACTGTTTGGTCACAATGAACTGACAAAGCTGAAAAGTTGTTTGCAATTTGTTATCATCATGCGCACATGTCCAGGGTAAATTTATTAGTTATTTCTGGTAAGGTTGGGGGTGAATTAAAATATTAGATTTGTGAATAGAGTGCTAGTCTAGTTTGCATGAATTTTAGTGCAATTAGCAAACAAATATAGGTGTGTTATAGTGTCTCCTAAATTATATTTTCTATTGTTCGTATATTCAATTATTGTGTTAACTTAGAGTGTTTAGAGCTGTGAGAGCACACAAGTTAAATTTTTCAATGCAACTGCAAAACAATAAGTTCCACTCGGCAGAAGGGGTGGAATAAATGCATTTGTAAGTGCTCGGTCAACCTAGAGGAAAAGTTGTCCAATTCATATATCAAGAAATCAAAAAATTTAATGATCACCATTTTCATAGATGAGTTACGATGATGCCATTAAATCCTCTTGCTTCTAATTTGGATGTCCTAACTCATATGTAATCTCAAGTAGTCTAAATATGCAATTAATTGTTTCTTGATGTAGACTAGGCCTGCTCGGAATATTAACACTGGATCTCCATGAGGTTCCTATAAGTGTAGTAGAATATTTAGTGGAACATTTTCAATGTCAAACTAATATTTTATGTACATGAATGTATATTGTATATCATATTTTATATAACTAAGGTTTTGGTGTGTTTCCAAACATAAGGACTTTGTAATCAAGAACAAATCTATGCTTTGGTTGCAGGTTGATTTATAGGAAGACCTTAAAATCCTTGCATGTGAGATGAACTAGCTTCGGGCCTGATTTGGTATCACTGGAATAATATATTTTAAAATTCCATAAGAAGATGGTGGAACTATACTTCTGTTGTTATTGAGCTCTCTCTTTTTTTTTTCTTTTTTTTTTTTGGCATTCTTTGCATTTCTGAGTTTTGTCTTTTGACTTGCCTGCTAGCATTTAAATTATTTTCATAGTTTCACTTGCTATCAATAAAACTATATTTGAGTTGGTAAACATGTTTTACTAGCCACTTCTACTTGCTTAGTCAAATTTATGAAATTAATGATGGAATCCTGGATATTTTTGACAAAATTGATTATTAGTGTTTTCACCTATTCTTTTCTTGTGCTTGATTACCAAATAGATATTTTTTCTGGTAAGTCATGCATTTCATATGGTGAAAAAAACACCAACTTAGCCTATGATATAATTATAATTAATATGGAATTTGAAGTCAAACTGCCATGAAAAATATTTGAAACTTTGAACATGCAAGACAGATGAACACCTTGAAATATTTAGCAATCATGGATACATATTTTAAAACTATTACATAGACACAATATTCTCCTAAATGGATCTTTAGTCACCTTTAAAATCTTGCAAACCAACAAGTGTTATTAAGTGACCCTATAGAGAATATGTTTGTCGAGATTATGGAAAATAGATTCTATTTTTTCGGATGGCAGATTATTGAATGCAATCTAAAATGTTGATACAAAACATATACAATTGATTTCAAATAATCTTCTAAAAACTATGTGGACTGTAGAAAAATCACGTCAACTATTATAGCTACTGATTTTGAAGAAACAATTCTACTCTTTCTAATGGTAGATAGTTCAGTGTAATCTAAAACTTTGATACAAAAGATACATAATTGATTTGAAAATTAGTTGTTTGAATACTATATAGACCATCAAAAACTCATGTGAATAATCATTGCTATAATATATGCTTGTCCTATCAACCAATACTATGAACTAACAAATTTGAGTATGGTACCTATTCCCAAGAAGAGAGTGAAGTATGATAATTAGGTCTTCCTCTTCTGGATAAAAACTTTTCTCAAAGTAATTGACCAGTCCATTATGCTCACTTGCAGTCCAACTAGACCTGCTATTCATTCTCTCTATTGAGCAACATTGGGAAAGCTGCATGAACAACAATACTATCTCACACCTAGCTCAATAATGTCCAAGAACATAGCTAACTCAGTAATCCATACAATCTAATTCAAGAACTGCCTTGGGTTAGTTGTACTCTTATTAGTACAAATTCCAATGCTTTCTTACTATAATTCATAGAAGCTTAATGAGATCAACTGCTATTCCATGTTTATCTCATTTTTAAAATAGGAGCTCATTTTTAAAGTAAGATATCATTATAAAGTTACAAAATTGTTAAAATTATAATGAGTATTACTTAAAACTCTTACTGCCAACTGTACACCTCTACATGGCATTTCATCCCTACTAGACAATACCAATTGCTCAATAGACAATATCTCTTCCCTCTTGTCTATTATTTTATTTCTAATTTATTTTTTGGCATGGAAAAGAGCAAGTATATTTATTTTTTTTCACATAAATTTAAACATTAGGATGCTTAAAATAATTTTTTTTTTTTGACAAATTGGGGATCTATATGGTAGCTTAGGAACCACCACCTAGTGGTATATTTAATAATAATTATGATGAGATCCATGAATTATGTTGTACTCTAGTTGAGCCCACTACTACAGAGGTTTACAAGGATACATGTGTGTCCATTCTACATAGCTTAGAGAAGATTAGATGGGCATTTGAGAATAGATATGGTTTGTCTGCTAACAATACAATAGTTATTCTTGTTGAGATGCAACAAGAGATTAGCAAAAAGTTTCTCTTGTAGATGTTTAGCTATAAGTCCCAAAAGAGATTCTCAAAACACAATTTTTTCCATTTTACATTGGTATATCCAAGGTTAAGGGATATCAGGTGACTCGATGTGTTGATTTTCAGATGGCCACTTTACTACATCCACGCTTTCTTGTAGTATTTGGTCATTATCCAAATAACAACCAAATTCCTTTATACTTTACACAACAATTGTATGTTGAGGTTTAGTTGGGCCTCAACATCAACTATTTAGACCTACCAGAATATTATGTTCAGGGGCATAGTAGGGTAGTTGATAGGGATTCTTTTCATCAAGTAGATCAACTCCCTCCAATTTATCAGGATATGGTTGGGGAGACATCACTTGCTATCTCCCTATCCCTTGTGCCTATTGCAAATCAGGTTATCATTGCTTCACAAAGGGAAGAAATTTATAGTGAACATGGTGATATAGCTACTACTACATCTACAATATCTACTAATTATGTGGGGAGATATTTGATGATTCATTTTGCATGATCTAGATCATAAGATCATGGTACTAATCCTTATGGTATGGTTGGTTTCCATTCACCATTAGACATAGATGGTATTATGGGAGAGCATATGCTTTGAATTATAGCTCGTTGTTTGTCAGATGACCTATTGGAGGCATATGCTTTCATTGTGGTAGAGCTTGGGATCCCAATACATTTGGTCAGAGGACATATGGGTAGAGCTTTGTATTCACATCTAAGATCCAACCAAGCTATAGGTCCTTCACTACATTCACATAAACCTAGTAGCTTTGCACATCCTACAGATCCAGCTACAGATCATTCGGTTGTTGGAGAGGAGGATACACCTACTAGTCATTCTACGAGTGTTCAACTACATGGAGACATGTCACCGATTCCATCTCACTTAGTTAGTACACTACACTCGTCAATATTGGAGCAAGCTAGGGAGACCCATGATACAAAAAATTTAACAGATAGGATCATTGTAGTGGATCCTACACCACCTGATAGAGAGGTATGCATGTATGTATGCACATGCATAATTTATACTTGTTTAAATTTTAAATTACTTGAATGGTAGATAGTACTAATGTACACATTTATGTGTTATATATATATATATATATATAGTTGAGGGAGTTAGTTTATGTTACACCTAGTGTAAGGATGGAGTGTGTACATAGACATGATTTAGTTGATGCAACTAATATTAGTGGACAAGTGAGTTTTAAGTTTTTCAATCATGTACATAGGTATGTATATAATTTGTACACATGTATATAGATATAGAACATTATTCCAATTTGGCATTAATGTAATTAGATTGTGTACATTTCTTGTACTATCTCCAAGGCTCAACGCATCCATCGAAGCAATAGTCTCACTCAGAGGTTTGCTTGATTCAAAGCCAACATGATGACCCTACTAAAGCTTGAATTAATTAATAGGTAAACAAATTGTAGCTACAATATGATTTGTTTATTTTATGTTTTCACAATAGTTGCTCAAATTTTTGAATTAAATATGATGGTAGTTTATCTAGATGCTAATTCTTTGGCACATGTATTTTCCTAGGCTCTATGTAGGAGGAGTCATTCCTGGGTACAAAAGGTAAATTTTCTAAGATTCTACTTTTTTTGTGTCTCTTGAGATCGCTTACTCTTATAGTTTCATCCACTTATTTTTGGACTCTGATTAACTCATATAATAATGGTTCTTTTTTTATTAACTACATTTGAGTAGGCCCAGATCAAATTTATTTGGGATGTGCTTCTAATTTTTCTTGATGGCTTATTATAAGATAAATTGCTACATTTTGTTGCTAACAATTTTGTCAAGATCTAGTAAAGCTGGCACCATTTTTGAATTTTTGAATATTTATCTCATCAAAGCCATTGCAACACACCAACATAGCATAGGTAACTATCCTATACGTTCTATAATTTTTTTGCATGGTGCTGGAAAACAAGTTTTTCAACTTTTATAGTCCATATCATTGGATGCTTTTAACTTGAAATTGTCTTACATTTTTCAAGCTTAAGGTTTAATATTGAAATTTGAAAAATGCTTTGCATCATATTGTTAACAAATGATTTGTTTGTCCCAGTAATTTTTTTTAGAAAGGAATCTAATAGAAATTCATTGATTGCTTTATTTGTATTTTCTATTAAGGGTATGTGCAGGATCATCATGAAAAAAATAGGCCCTTAAGTGGTGAAAAATTTAGAAAAATCAGAGTTAGGAAACTTGACATACAAATTTGAATAAGTTATCTATATTATTTCAAAAATATGTAATAATGGAATCTATAGAAAATTGAATGTAGTTTCTAAACTACTAGCCTTTTTTTTTTTAAATCTATTTAGTGAAAATTTGAAATTTCAATGTAGTAGTACTTAAACTTCAGGGAAAAAATAATAAGTACATGTATGTCTGACCACCCTAACCATAATAAAATGGTAATATTTTTTGATAAAATGTTAATATAAGTAGAGGACTCATGTCTCGATGTGATGCATATTTTTTGTGATTTTTTTCCAAGTAAATAATTAATTATGAAATTACAACTTAAAAAATATAGAAAATTTTATGTCTTACCACCTCAACTTAGTCAAAACTTCATGAAATTCAATTTTTTTTTTTAATCCTATAGTATGCGAAGCATAGAATGTGACACATGTTTTGGATTCAAAAAATGTGATACCATTCGAAAGCTATAGATGTTTTTCAATTAGCCTATCAATCAAGACTTTAGTTGTAATTCAAATAGAAAATGAATAATAATTATTTATTAAATTCAAAGTAAATCATAATTTATATTGGTGGAAACCTAAGAATCTCCTTTAAAAACCCTTTTTGTTTCATCAATTTTGGGTAAAAGAAAGTTGTCAGCCACATACCCTACACATACCCATCATATCACCACTTTTTGGCCCATCATGATCTTGCACATACCCTTAACTTGTAGTTTGAAAAAAATTTATTAGTAATATTTTCACACTTGTTTGGGTTGTATTTGTCAAACTGAGCTTAATGATGCCTTTACCTAGCATTGTAATGTGTTTAACACACTCACATTAGGTCTTGGGCCCTTGTGAATTAAATAAATTTAATTGTACCTTATCAAAAGTGTTGTAACACACTTTCACACTTTTCTAGGGCTTTCATAAATAATTGGGCATCTTTAAGCTTTAATTGGCCTTATTTTGCATCCACAAGGCTTAATTAATGCATCTTTCTGAGGATAATCTGACATAATTCAATATCCAATAATAAGTTTGGTACTTTTAGGTTGTCTGGTCTAGATTTAGTGATCAAGGACTCATATGCCACCTTGGCTGTATGAGTCTCACCTAGGGTATTGGGTCTCAATTTGGATTTTACACCTTTTTAAGCATTTTTAAATTTGGTCCCATTAATTATGCCTAATAGGACTCATACACCACCTTGGGTGTATGAGTCTCATGTGGCCCAAAATTAAAATTTAATTCAAATTATTGGTAGGATTTTATCCTCCTAGATCTGATGTCCACTTTTAGTGTTGTAATTTCAAGAAATTTGGTATAATTAAGTATAAATACAAGGTTCTCTCACATATTTTCGCCCAAAACTTTTGTAAGAGCATTCATAATAGCAAGTTTGAGTTCACAAGAGCATTCAATTATTTATAAGAGAATTCAAGATCATTCAAGGGCATATTATCAAGCATTTTAGAGTAGTATTCAAGCATCAAGCATCATGTCAAAGTCTTCATGCATCATGTTTTTTTTTGAGCTAACAATTGTTATGTAGGGTTTCATAATTCAAGCTATCATTCAATTCAAGATCTACATTCATTGGATCCATCTCATACATGTTTATAGAATCTTATTGCAAGAGTTTGGTGAGTTACGACATCATAGTTTGTTCATTCATTATTCTTCATTCTTATCTCATTTCATTTCAAGGTTTGATTATGAAAACAAGGTTTGACCAAGGAAAACCCCTTTCCACTAAAAAAAACCATTTTTCCGTCTCTTTATTGTGTGACTTGTAGGTCTAGATTGAAGACACAATGAAGAGAAAGTTTGGAGACAGTTGTCAAAGTTGCCACCATGCATTGGAGATACTTGGAAGACTTCTAGAGATTGCAAATTAGGGTTTTGGATCTCAAAATCAATTGGGAAGTATAGAGTAGACATTGAGGAGAAGATTCAATTAAAGCTTCAAAATACCCTAACTAGACTAATACACCAGTTTTGGCATATGAGTCCCAATTTAGGTCATTTTGCATGTTTTCATAGTTTCAGACACCAATTTGCTAGATACCTGCTTCTACATAGAAACCTAGATCTGGGACTAAATCACCCAATCTGGTGTATGAGTCCTAGTCAACATTAAAATAAATGTTTTTAGCATTTGAGAGCCTCATCTAATCACCTTTATATTTCTAGGTCTACATATTTCATCTTGCAATTTTCTATTATATTTTACATGCATTTTTTGGTCATTTTCTTAAAGATTGCATCATATTAGGGTTAAGCATTACATCATGCATCTCATTTGTCTTTCCAAGTGCTAGCTTGGTGATGAAATCCTCATTATTTTACAATAATCCCCTAGGATAGCCCTATTGGAATATCTCTTCCTCCTTTGCATATCAAGGATTAAGATCTCTAGGGTTATCCTTGAATGAGAGTGTTTGAGTTTCATCATTCTATCTCCCAAGCATAGAATCTAAACAAAATTCACCCTTTCATTTTGGTTAACCTGCATTTAGAACATCATAATTCTGATTTGGAGTACATCATCATCCTAGATTTTTCTTGCATTAACATTGCATTAGGGTTTACACTAGTTAATTGGCATTCTAGATTTTTTAATTTTACATTAGTGAAAGTGCATATAGCTTGCATTTTTGCATCGTATATCATTGAAAAGCATCTAAAATTTACAATTAGATTTATTTTATAGATCATACAACATAAAAATCATAAAAATCACTTGAATTTTTTTTTAAATTGTAAAAAAATCTCACTGGTACTCATACACCCCTTTGGGTGATTTAGTACCAATGCAAAATTTGAACTGCATTTTACAGAGTTAAATTCCTCATCTTTGAGCTTCTATTTGCTATTAATAACTTTCTATTTTATTTTCTTCACTGCATCTAGTTCAAATTGGTCCATGTTGTGTATTTCTTAATTGCATCTAGAACATTTCATTTCACATTGTTTCATAGTTTAGAAGCTAAAATTTGCATTATATTACATCATGGATATGTGATTTCATAAACCATGGATGTCCTTGATGTCCTTAGTGGTTGTGTCAAGTTGTGCTTTTGGAAATGACCCTAATGAAATTAAACTTACTCATGCTCACTCAAATCCTAATGCATGTCCTCATGAAATTAAACTATGGATATCCTTGACATCCTTAGTGGTTGTGTCAAGTTGTGCTTTTGGAAATGACACTAATGAAATTAAACTTACTCATGCTCACTCAACTCCTAATGCATGTCCTCCTCATGATGTTGACATCATTATAGAAGATGATGATAGCATGAATAAATTCCTAAAAATTTTACTTAACAACCTTGAAGCTAATGCATCCTTTTATCCATCCATGAAACAATCAACACCCCTATAATACCACCACTTGAGATGTTTGGCCATTTACATCCTAAATTTGAAACAAAAGATGAACCTAAGTTCCTCTAAGCAAGCAAACATTCAACCATTCTATGTTCACAAAGTGACCAACACTCCCATCAACCTAGAAGAGACATATGAAAAGGATTCACAATCTTGAGTAAACAAGGATGTGATACAACAAGTGAACATGAAATTCATCAACTCTTATAGAAAATTCCAATTGAAAATGAAAAATGATTAAGATATCAAGATCCTCCTCCTGATATGAATTCCTTCCTTCCTAAAGAAAAACCAATGATTCGTAATGATGATAAGGATGAAAGGATTTTCGTAGGTCCTACTGCTCAACTTTCAATCCAAGAAATTGGTGAATCTAGCAAGCACAAAAGACCTTACAAATTAAAGAAACTACAATTCCCTTACCCACCAACAGATATTGAAAGGAATTTGCATATACTTTTACATAGAGGACTGATTACATTACCTCCCACAAGAGAAGATTGAAAACAAAATCCTAAGAATACAAACACATCACATTGTCGATATCATAGATTTCTTGGACATAGTACTGATGAGTGTCATGCTTTTCAAAAAATATTTATAAAGCTTGATATAATAGAAATAGTCCCCTAAAGTAGGCCCCTTTCACCTCTTGTCATGTAATGGCTGTAGAATCTTCAATTCTCACCATTACATGATGATATTTCCCATCACTTACCTCAAATCATTCTTGTCTTACACTAAATAGGAGGCAAGAATTAGATAGCCTTGTCCTAGTGGTGCATTTTTCGTTGTCTCTTTAACTAGGTTGACTCACATGTGCCTTACTAGTCCTTTATATTTTTTTTTCTTTTGTGTGATTGCATGTGTGTATTGTGATCCCTCATACTATTTTGTTTCATGTATCTCTCTCTCTTTGTGGCATTCCTCTATTTGTAACTTCATTCTTCTCTATGTTGTAACTCCTTTATCTTTTTCCTTTATCCTTTCTATGTGTATGAGTGGAATCTATAGCTCAAAATTAAAATTAATTCAAATTATTGGTGGAATTTTATCCTCCTAGATCTAATGTCGGATTGTAGTGTTCCAATTTTAGGAATTTTCACATAATTAAGTATAAATACAAGGTTATTTCACTCATTTTCACCTGAGAAATTTGTTTGAGAATTCATAATAGTAAGTTTGAGTTCACAATAGAATTCAAGAGCATTTAAGGGAAGATTATCAACAATTTTAGAGCATTATTCAAGCATCAAGCATCATTTTAAAGTCTTCATGCATCATAATTTTTTTTAGATATCAATTGTGATATAGGGTTTGAAGATTCAAGCTAGTATTCAATTAGAGATATATCCTATTCAAGAAATATTCAATATCTACATCTATTGGATCCATCTCATACATGTTTGCATCCTCTTATTACTAGAGTTTGGTGAGCTACAACATCATATTTTTTTCATTCATCATTCTCCATTCCTATTTCATTTCATTTCAAGGTTTCATTACTAAGAAGGTGTTTGACCAAGGGAAACCCCTTTCCACAAAAAAGCAATATTTTATCCTCTCTTTAGTGTGTGATTTGTAGGTCTAGATTGAAGACACATTGAAGAGAAAGTTTGGAGAAAGTTGTGAAAGTTGTGACCATGCATTCAAGATAATTGGAAGACTTCTACATGTTGCAAATAAGGGTTTTGGATCTAGAAATCAATTTGGAAGTACAAAGAAGACATTGAGGAGCAAATTCCAGCTTTAAAGCTTTAGAAAAGCCTAACTAGACTGATATGCTAGTTCTCACATATGAGTCCTAGTTTAGGTCATTTTCCATGTTTTTGTAGTTTCATACACCCATTTGCTAGATACCTGCTTCTGCACAGAAACCTAGATCTTGGACTAAAGTGCCTTTCCTATCATATGAGTTCCAATCAAAATTCAAATTAGTGTTTTCAACATTCAGAGCCTCGTCTAGTCATCTTCATATTTCCAGGTGCACACATTTCATCTTGCAGCTTTCGGTTCTATTTTACATGCATTTTTTGGTCATTTAGTTATAGATTGTAGCACATTAGGGCTAAGCATTACATCTTGCATTTCATTTTTCTTTAGAAGCCTTAACTTGGTGGTGATCCCCTCATTAGTTTATAGTCAACCCCTAGGATATCCATATTGCAAGATCTCTCTCCTTTGCGTATCTAGAATTGAGATCTCTAGGGTTATCCTTGAATGAGAGTGTTTGAGTTTTTTTATTCTATCTTCCAAGCATAGAATCCAAAAAAAAATCATCCTTTCATAGCTAAATAATGAAAAGAAGGTAGTTGAAGCAATTGTGGGAATGTTGAAGTCGCTAGTCAAATCCTAGCACTATGTTGCTGCTAAGTTGTTGGGAAGACTAATAGTATGTAGGAAGGAAACACTTACGTTGGAAAATTTAGCATGTGAACCTCATAATAGATGTCAACTTATGGCTTATGAAAGCACATTTTCTGAAATTGCTTTATCGGATGCATGACTCTGATACTTTTGCAAGAATTTTGTTTGCACTGACATCAAAGGCTAACTCCAAAGTAGGGACTGCAAGGGGAGTGTGGGGCTTGTAGTTGGTGGTATCTTTGGAATGTTGCTTTGGTCTTAGCATGTAATTCTTTTAGTGAGTTGTATATTCATCAAGCATTGTAATGCAACCATATTCATTAAATAATCTGATATTATTTGTTTCTAATCTTATAATTGTTTTCTTCACACAATCTCAAAATGAACAAAGCATTTATTTGTTCACCAACAAAGAATATTCAAAATTTTGTGACTATTCTTGGGATTGTGATTGTGTTCTTAGCTTGTTATATTTTAAGTGAGTTGTATTTTTATCATGCATTGTAATTGAACCACATAATTAAATGTATTGCAATCAATCCACATCATTACTGTAAATTTAATATGATTCATTAGTAATCTTGCATATGCCTGTAACTGGTGATAATGTCACTTTTTTGCTACCATAATGTTCTGGATGTTTACCACGACTAATCAGAAAAGTTAATCAAAATCGTGAAGAGCACATTAAAGTTTGTTCTTTTAGTTCCTGATGAGTTTCTATCAAGGATTAGTTGACCTAGGACTTGAATTTTTCTCTCTAATTTCACTATCAAGCTCTACTCTTATTGGATGACCTTATTAGAATTTCTCTTTTCAGATTTCTTTAACTAATATTCGAATAATTTGATATCTCAAACCATATTCCTTTAAATATTAAAAAAATTGTTATGCCATAGGATTTTGTCCTTTACGCTCATGCTGTGGTCTTCAAGCCCAAATTTCAATGCCCTTTATTATGATTTTTTACTTCCTTTTCCATTGTAGTTATGATATTTGTATATTCAAATCTATGGAAATGGGTGTAATTTCTTTCTAATTGGTGATCCAAAAGTATTTGAGTGTTAAAAGTTAATTTATCTGTTCAATATTGGGTTTTTATGAAATCCAAGGTTGAAAGGACCATTAGAGTGCTTGCAATCAATATCAAGACAATAGATATTCCACTAGATGAATACTCTTAGAGAAAATATGGCCAGAAACCTATCAAGGGTTCTCCACCTCCAAGGTATGATTGTTGTACTCAATAAGTATTGTTGGTTTATCTTGTTCCATAGTTTTTATAAATTTCCTTCTCTAGCATAGGCTTTATGGTTGTCATAGGTATCCAAATATGAGCAGTGCCTCTATAATTGAGGCTCCTATGGTTTCATTGGTCAATATTTATTATACTTTTTATTGTATTGATAAATGTTCAATGTAAACTGATATTTGCAACTACTTACTTTCGTCAGAGGATACTACAACTGCAACAATGTATAAAGATATCCTACTAGAAAGCATGTAGAAAGAGCCTTGGATGACCTAACCATGCTAATTGTGGCCTATGAAGGCAAGCATAATCATTCTCTTTCCATGTATGAAATCACAGGCCTTGTTGTAAATACTTGAGTTATCTTCTTGATTGATCTATGGCATGCATAAAGAATGGAAATCCAAGGCTAACATCTATGTAGATATCCATTTTTGAGTACATATCTAGAAGATCGTACATAGAAATACAACTGACTGATATTCAACACCTTCTACGGTACCTCCATTGAGGTTTTTTGGATCTAGTGCCCAAATATGGACATAAGAAATCTTGTATAGGGTTGTTTCTCCAAGATATTGCAGCAATCTCCAAGATATTGTAACAATCTCCAAGACTTAATTCTTAATTCACTGTAAGAATTGAAAGTGTTCTTAATTGATTTTTTTTTGTATTAAATCACTAATCAAACCTACAATACTATAGAATCATTGAATTTTAATGCTCTCCACCATGAGTTTTATTTGGTGAAAATGTGAATCAATAAGTTAAGCACAAAGTTTAGCCATGTATCTTAAGAGGTTAGGAACTTAAGTTGTCCAACCTTAAGAAACCCCCTATGATTTACAAAATTTTCAAAAAAAAAAAAAAGCTTACATTTATTTCATTACTAACTCTTTATTTTGTCTACTAGGCACAATTGAAAACACATTTAATCTAATAACATAGAAACATGATCTCTCAAATTTAGTGCCCCTATTTTTATTGAAATAACATAGAAAAATGGTTTCAAAAAAGAATGTAATAATATCAAAAGCATTATTATATATGACTCTATGTTGGAGATTTTTTTTAAATGATTTCCATTATTTAATCTAGAGATAATTAGAAATTGTTTTATTGGCTGAAGTTGCATTAGTGGTAGTCAACAATAGTATGTTCTTCATACATATTACATTTATTAAAACTTACCTTTTTAGCATAGGATCCAATGAAGGCTATTATGTATATTGATGTCTTATGTAGTTTTTTTATTCTACAATTGAATTCTTCAATTAGATGGGTAGTTGGCATTAAGTCTTCTCTACAGATATTTTCATCTCCGACTCTATCTATATTGGAATATAAGACACTTTTAACTTTGTTTTGTAATGATTCTGATATGGTACATCCTCCTATTGTGCATGAACCTTTTTGTTCTTATGACTTATGTAGGTTCACATTAACAATGCTCTCTCAAGGTAGAAGATCAATTAGTTTTCGTAAGAATCTAGAGTGGGTTGTGCTATATCTATCTGAACACAAGTTTGTGGATATGAAGTACACTTTTTATATCTATTGTTCATCTTATGGATTCCAAATAATGCATGATTAATTATCCCAACTACTAAAGCACATTCTCTCTCCAACAACTAGTGGAAGATTAAATAATCTAAAATCCCAATATAAATATTCTAAGTTTATTTGCTAAAGGGGTTAAACTTTAATTACCTAAAGAAATTATTCAATATACTCACTCATTATGTCCTAATGCTATAAAACATTGCATAAATCACATGATAATGAATACCTAAAATGTAGAAGCATACACAAATAATTACACTTTCAAATGAGTTTTCCATACCTTTGAAAAGCTTACAAGGAAACCTCAACAATAATTGCAACTTGTAGCTACACAAAAATCAATTGTATCTTACATTTAGTTTTCTAGTCCATAAAACTTATTCTTTCATTAATTTGAAAGTTAATCTAAATGAATTGCCTAAAATATTCAATTTTGCTCCTATCTTTATACTAATTCAACTAAATAAGTCTAATCTTCCACAAATTAGTTTTAATTACAAAAGCATCCTAATCACTTGTAAGGATGTGATGAAATGTAAGTCTAAATTACTAATGCATTTATACACTTTTAAGACTTATTTGGATAAACAAACGACTTTCATTTTAATCACTAAATTGAATTACATAATAGACTAACTTGAACCACTTGAATGTTTCCCTACATGTTAACATTAAACTTGTGTGGAAGTTCCTATCCAAGCTAAAAACACAATATGCTCTCTTAACAAGGAAATTCTCTTTCACCAATCCAATATTATCTCTAAAAGTGATAAACTTCTCTTTTGCTAAGGACCTAGTTAGAATATTAGCTACCTACTTATTAGTGGAGATGTATTGGAGCTTAATTTCTTTCTTCTAAACCTTGTATTTAATGCAGTGAGATCTAATCTCTATGTGCTTGAACCTATCACAAAACACAACATTCACCAAGATTTTTACACAATGTCGACTACGTGATCCAACTCTTGATCAAATAACCATGCAAGTAACTTGCAACGAAAAATTCCCTCACAACTAGTACTACTAATTTCCATATACCCAACTTTTTCTATGCTTAGTGCATTGAAGTTTACTTCATGTTGAACTAGTCCATACAATTCTTGAACCCAAGCAACACTTTGAGGTACAAGTGTAATGTAATTACACCTTTTTAGTGTGCCTAATCTCATATCAAGTCTTAGAATAATGGTGTTTGATTAGGCATCCATATGTAATATACTAGTAATTATGCATTAGTATGTGGTAATTATAAGTTGTGAAAACCTCATTTTCTAACATAATTATACAAATAGTACCATTGCAAAGTGTTTCTAAATTAATTTTAAGAAAATCATATAA
This sequence comes from Sequoia sempervirens, assembly GCA_007258455.2. Classification (NCBI taxonomy): domain Eukaryota; kingdom Viridiplantae; phylum Streptophyta; class Pinopsida; order Cupressales; family Cupressaceae; genus Sequoia; species Sequoia sempervirens. The sequence goes on from VDFB02256132.1 coordinate 140,978,702, forward strand.
TTAGATAACAAGTGGGAGAGTACATACAAATAAAAGTACTTCTAACTCCAATTTAAGGACTTTATTCCAATAAATTATAAATAGTCATTTTCAATTAATTATTGATTAGTTACCAACAAAGTAAGTTTTGTAATGCTCTTTTCAAGGAAAATGTTGGATTTGAATTTCCCTCCAAGTATTATCCAAATCACAAATATGATATATGGGCCCTTTACTGAAACTTTTTGAGAGTAAATAAGGGGATACAAAATTACTAATTAAGATGGATTTTACCCATATTGGTAGGTATAATTTTGATTCATAATTCATTTGTTTGTAATAACAGATTTGTAGGTAACAACTTTAAAAAAAAAGTCATATTACTTTATTTTTCACTTCAAAAAGATTTATACATGTGATATTTTTAATTTTATCTTATATGCATGGTAGAGAACTCAAGTAAATTTCAATCTATATGCATTATTTTTCACATGTATCATATTTTAAACTTTCATAATGAACCATCTCTTAACCAAGCATGCTCTTATGTTATTCCATTTCAAACTCACTACATTTTAAATGCATAAATTATAGTGTTCCATTTAAGAATCAATTCATTTTAAATATATAGATTATAGTGTTTCTAAAAGGAAAAATAAATTGATCAAAGCAAAGAACTAACCAATGAGCATTATTTGAAGGAAAAATGTCACCAAAGAGAGAGTAGCCAAACCAGGCACCACCAAATGCAAAACATGCACAATAATTTGATAAAGGGAAAAAAATAAGAAAAAAACCCCAATATTAGTAATGGAGGAAAAATTCCTAAGAATGATACAAAGTGCAATGTGTTTAGGACCTCTTAAGGAGGTGGCTACAAAAATTCCTTAATAAATAAATTAAAAATAAATAATTAAAATTAGAGAATAAGCTTTACCAAATAAAGATTAATCTTCTAATAGTTTCCCTATTAATATAAGTAAATTGTTCAATTCCACCTATGACACATCTTGTTATTCAAACCAATCCAAGTGGTTTAGCCTACTCTTCAATAACTTGTAATAGTCTCTTATGATCAACACTATCTAGTCTCCACTTACGATGCCCATGTGCATGTAGAACTGGATGAAGGGATAGGGTAGTAACAATTACTAGGTGGCTATATTGATATACCTTGTTTTTAGATTGATAATCAATGAAATGAATCCCATGTTGAACAATATTGATTTGCTCGAGATATGTTCCTTGCACTAAAACTGAACTTGAGAGAACCAACATTCCAAGGTAAGACATAACAGTTAGAAGGTCAATAAAAGTAACAAAAAATTCAAAATATACATTCAATAGATAAATCATGCAAGAGCATCTATTTAATTAGTTACACCTATGAGGTATGACATTCCATCACTTGTTTATGATTATAATAGCTCCCGTCTCTCTCTTGTGCAATGTAATAGATAATAACTAAAAACTTTTATGTTTCTAGGCTCTGCTATGATTGCAAAAACATCTTCTGCACCAAAATTCCATGGAAATTTTTAAGAAACTCGAGTCCCACTATCATTTAAGTTTATGTAAACTTACTTAAAAAAAGGTAGACAAATAAAATTTAATAAATGATTAAGCTACAAATTTACACAAGATTCTACATGAATGATATAAATATATATACATGTACATACCTTTTCAATTAGTCTTGAAATATGGTCATAATCAATTCAAATCAAAGGAATTTCTTCAAAGCCTTCATCTTCATCTTCATTGTATATTTCACTAACATGTAGTGGCACCAAATTCCATCCACTAACATATCCTTGTTTTTGGATGTTGCATTCATCATATTTTTCTAAACTGCAGTCATAACAAAAACAGGAGTAGTCCCTAGTGTGCAATGTCCATGGGAAACTATTTGTACTCATGATGAAATGCAAAGATCTTGTTTTCTCTACCCTCTTATATCCATGCATTGATCTTCTATCCACACCTACAAAACACAATTTTGAATTAAAAAATAATAATCAATATAAATATATTCAAACTAAAATAAACAAACTTGAATGTACACATATATGTATATTTAAAGATTTAAATTCAAACAAAAGAATGCATACCTAATATTTCCCAAAACACTCTATGCGGAATGTATCAGTTGTTTATTGAAGATGTGTTAACCTCATTTTATGCAAAGTGTTTCTGACACCATTCAACAACATCATGTGAATATTTTATGCAATCTCACCCATAATTCATTTGATGCATTCTTAGAGCATGCTTGATGCAAGCTCTTGTACCATGATGTTCACCCTTTCCGTTCCCACTCTCAAAGAAGCTCCAAACATCTGGTATGTTGTCATTTTGATGATATCTACATAGTGCATAAAATGGCCTTGATTATTTGAATTATGAAGCACATCCATCTAACCATTCAAAATGATTTTCAATTTTGACACCCCTAATTGCCAAATATTCAAAAAACTTCTTGAAGAAATGTTGTACAAATAGTTTGTCATGCTCTTTTTAATCAATATTATAGAAGTGATATTCTTTCTTAATAAATCGTGCCTCAGATGAATTTTCATCACCATCCAAATCCACTTGTGCATGTTGATAACACACTTGCACCATAATAGTGATCTACTCTAAAAATAGTATTGTGAATGAATCTCTTTTTGATGTACAAAAGAGTAATTCTATGCAAAGTCAACTATTGATAACATTGTTCCAAGTGGGAAAGTATCTCTTAATGTTTGAAATTGTTGTACTTGCCACTTAAAAATGAAATAATGTCGTATGTATGGTTGTATCAATTTACTAAAAATTTCCATAAATGTTCCCATTGGTATCTCCTCTTCTACATAATCTAACCTTGTTGAATCTTTTTCACTTTTTGTATGAAACTTGGTGTACTTGTAACTCTTCTAAATTACCAACTTTTTTAGGTCAGTATCTTCATCTCTCAAAGGAATTTTATCCAAATTTACACATGTTTCACATACTTCTTTTATGCAACCAATTTGATTAGATGCATTATCATCATCTGATTTATCACATAGGATGGATGCTATGAACTGGCTTGCTCGTCTAGGACATGCATTCTAAAAACCATCACTTTCTTCTCTAATATTTCAAAATAGTTGATAGTAGAGATCAAATTCAATATGATGATGAAAACAACAAGTTTCAAAAACATTGTTTGTCTTCACATAATATGGCCTTAACCTTTCAAACACTATTTTCCCAATCTTTATATGTGGATTTGAATTACAAAACAACACATGCATCTCATGTTTTGTTATGTCTAACCAATTTTTTGTATGTAATTCATTACTATTAGTCCCAATCCTATGTCTGATAACATCTCACCTATTTGATAAATGATGAGTATGATCATTCTAAAATCTTGAGATCAAGTTCATAAAAACATCTTGAATCCTGTTATATCAAGGAGCTCTATACATAATTTCCAAATCACCTTCTTAGGTACTATCATCTAGGACCTTTCTCCTTTTGACATATTATGTCAATGTCTTTCTGTTGAAAGTAATCTTAGTTGAAAGTGAAGAGATCTGTCTTTTTTTGGCCATTTTTTCACTTGAAATCAATGTCAACATGACTCTTCTTGAAATTGCCTTATCTCCTTATCAAGATCGTTTCCCAATGGAACCCAAACCTTTTTTAAAATTTTTAACAATTTCTTTTCTATGTGTGAACCTTTCCTCTTTATTGTACCTATATCTATACCCAACAATTGTAATGGATCTTCTATCTCATTATCAAGAAGTACAATTGACAATAGTTGGGCTTGATCAAGTGTATCAATTTTTCTGAAATGAGAAATTATTTGCTTTGCTATTTTTTGTTGACCTCTTAGTAGTATGTCTAGGTTGTTTGGCATAAAACTTCAATTTTTCCATATCCATTTGAAATAAATGATCTAAATTTCTAGAATAAATTGTTCTCCTCACCTTTTTAGCTAGATTCATATGCCCTTCCATGATGGTATCTGGAAGCGATCCTAACCCCTCTCCAACATCCATTCCTTGCACCTGGGCCTCCTCCCTAATATCAACTATGTGTTCTTCACCAAACCCTATCAAAGTAGAAATTTTATAAGACTTAAATATTTTAACACAAGTTCACATGCTTTAAATATGCTAAAAATGTAATAGAGAAGAGAAAATTTTCTATAACCCCCATTGCATAACTATAGTAATAAGTTATTTCACTTAATTAATTTAATCATATTGGTTAATTAATTAAGTTACTTATCACTTTAATTACTTAAGCTAAACTTAGGCACATTAATAATTAATTATTTATTAATTATTAAGTGTGTACACTAGGGTTTCCTTTTAGGGTTGCATACATTTCTTTTATAAAGCAATTCATCTTTTTTAATTTCTCAATTCCTGAATAATATTCATTTGCACATCTTCATGCAAATTGCTCCGCTTTCTTGTTTTTCTTGTGGAAGGTATTTCTGGTTTGCATGTCTGATCTTGGATTATAACAATAAAATTTTCATTTATGATATTTAATAGTTGAATAGATAAATAAGATTCCATGATATTAGCTCCAAAAATATTTAACTTGTATAATAGAAGATTAAAATGGGAAAATATAACTTTTGCTTAAGTAACCAAAGCAGTACTAAAGTGATTTAATTAAGGAAAACTTCTCACAAAGACTTGGTTGTAGGTCCCATTATGCCTAGTTTAAAATAAGAGATCATAGATTTTTAAAATAATTTATATTATTACTTATTCAAATTAAGGTAAAAGTAATTTCAATATTAGAAGTTATGTTATAGAAATTTAATTTTAAGATGTACTTATGGCTTTTATGTTAGGATTTTTAGTTGTCATGGTAAATGAGCTACCATTTAATGGTGAAAGATTTCAAAATATCAGGTGAAAACCTCTAAAATCTCACTTATCACGTAGAACCAGATAAATATTGATTCTCCAATTGCATGTAACATTCTATTTCCATTTGTAATTTTTTTTCTCAATTTGGTGACAACTTTCTTTTTTTAATTTGCATTGCTTTATGTTTTAAATCTAAAATCACATAATACTTAACTTCTTTAATGAAAAATCTAGATTTATATGAGTTTGTTTCATTTCATTATTTATCACTTATTATTAATTGTTTAATCTACCAAATCTGTAGCATATGGAATCCACATGCAGCCATGCGAAAACAACTACTCCCTAACATATTATACATATAGTTTTCTATTGGCGTAGTCCTTGAACCTTGTTTAGCTGAAAGTGCTAGTTTGTTCTCTACTACATAATTCTTCAATAGCAGTAGATAATGGAATTTTAAAGGGAAATGAAAGGAATAATACTGATAGAGGCTCAAATTTGACATACCTTGTGAAGTACTATAAATCTACAAATGAACCATCTCAAACTCTCATTAGTGGGGTTAGTTACTCATGCAAATCTATGAATACCTCTATGAAATAACATGTCCATGCTCAAGAAATGCTACAAATAACAAAAAGGATCAAGAAGACATTACAAAAGAAAGACAAGTACCTATTCCATATTGGATTGGTGTCAAATGTGCAAATGACCCTTTCCCAATCATTGCTAAAACTGAAATGATAAAATGCAATGGTGAAGAGCAAAATTAGTTCCCAATTTTATGAGAGTAACTTTGCATGACAGTGTAGATCGATTTGATGAAGAATCAACCCTCTATTTAAAGATTTTCAAATTGGAAGAGAGCTCAAAATAGAGCAATGTGGGATAAAGATTGGACAAATGAGATGAGGCCACTTGTCAACTTGTCATAGGTTGAGGAATGTGCATGTTTTGGCCAATGTGCCCAAGAGACGGAGATTCAAATTTGAATTTGTGAATTAAATTTTGAGAGGGGGACATGAAAAAGAGAAGTTAATGCAATGTTGGAAGGGACAATTCAACTTGTCTTCATTTTTAAACTTGAGGGAATATTCTATTTTTATATGCCAAGTTGAAAGAAAATAAGGATTTTAATAAATCAATAAATTGATTTATTTGTGCAAGTGGGAAAATCTAGAATATGTGATGGGTGGTTAGATTAGGTAAATCAGGATTAGATTAGCTTAGGTGATGATTAGTTGATTTTGACCCATTTGGCTTGAATATTTTATTTATTTAAATTAAAAGGGATGGAAAATGAATTTGGGATTTAATTAAATAAATGTTTGATTTATTTAATTAAAGGGATGATGCAAGATAAATGTGGATTAATTTGCATGAGATGAGATTAGAAGATGGTTTATGAAAGATGAAATGTTATTGTTTGATTAAAATTGATTTATTTAATCAAATGAGGTAATGATAGGCTTAAATCAACTAAAGTTAATTTATTTAATTTAAATGGATGATGAACTTGATTTACCTCATGAGTGGATGGATGTGAATTTGGTTTACTTGATGAATGGACCTAATTGAATGTATAATGTTGATTTTGCATGTCTACATTTTGTCCCTCTTTGAAGCAATGCACTTGTTGTGTTGGTTCAAAGAATAAACTTGTTGTGATCGAAATTCTTTCTTTTTTTTTGATTGCCCTAGCGGAAAGAAGTACACTAGTACATTTACCTCTCGAGAGATCAAGCAAAAATATTCTATTTGAAGGTTGATCTCGCAATAAAGAGGTTCAAACTGGATGGTTATGGATGATGATGCAAATGAGATGGTTTTAAGATGTTTAGAATAATAGATGTATATTATCTTAAACAACTTAAATGATCATATGATGTGAGATGGATGGGATGAATGATGTGATATGCGGGTATGTGCAAGATCATCATGGAAAAAACAAGCCCTTAAGTGGCAATAAATTTAGTAAAATCAGAGTTCGGAAACTTGCATAAAAATTTGAATAAGTTATCTATAGTATTTATAAAATATGTAAGAATAAAATTTGTATAAAATTGAATGTAGTTTCTAAACTACTAGGTTTATTTAAAAAAATAAAAAATATATTTCGTAAAAATTTGAAATTTCAATGCAGTAGTACTTAAATTTCAGGGAAAAAATAAGAAGTAGGTGTCTGTCTGACCACCCTAACCACAATAAAATGATAATATTTTTTATAATATTTTAGAATATAAGTAGAGGACTCATGCCTTGATGTGATGCATACTTTTTATAATTTTTTCCAAGTAAATAATTAATTATGAATTTTTATTACAACTTTTAAAAAATATAAAACTTGGATGTCTGACCACCTTAACTTGGGTAAAAATTCACAAAATTCATTTTTTTTTTTTAATCCTATAGTATGGGAAGCATAGAATGTGACTTATGTTTCAGATTCAAAAAATATGATACCGTTTGAAAGTTGTAGATGTTTTTCAATCAACCTATCAATCAGGACTTTACTTGTAATTTAAATAGAAAATGAATAATAATCATTTATTAAATTCAAAGTAAAGCATAATTTATATTGGTGGAAATCTGAGAATATCCTTTAAAAATATTTTTTGTTTCATCAATTTTGGGTAAAAAAAAGTCACTAGCCACATACCCTACAAATACCCATCATATTGCCACTTTTTGGCCCATCATGATCCTGCACATACCCATGCCATGATGATGCAAATGTATAATTTTATGAGATGCTTAGAATAATAGATCTATATTATGATGATGATTATGCATGTGAGATGATATGTATAATACTGATGGTTTGTGGATGCAGGATGGATGCACTAGTGATGATGATTAACTATTCATGATGTGATGTTAGTGCGAAAAAGAAGACATTAGATGATGACAAGAGGATCCAACAAGCCAACTTTATGAGAGATGATGATGAGAAATGATGATGATACATGGATGATTTTCTTATAAAGGATTGGGATTTTAAAAGGGTCACTTACCTTATGTTTGATAACATGCATAAGCATGATGCATCAAGGTATGAAAGACTAGGATGGCATTGTACATAGTGTGATGGACTTTGACTCGACAAATAGATAACAGTATTCTTGTTTTCACTTGACATATAGAAACCTTGCCAGGATGCACTTTAGAAGTTTCAAATGTCTCAGACCAAAACACGGAAAGGTATAACCAATCAATGCAATAGTCAACAAGTTGTCCAAAACATCCTCTATACATATCTAACAAAGCAAGTATTCACCAAGTTATTTTACAAGAATGTCCAACAAGTACAATAGACAAAAGATAATGAGCATTTTCCCTATTCCAATCTCTCTAAATCCCTTTATTTGAACATCATCGAGAGGTCATTGGAATGAGCGCAAAGAGATAAGTCAAAAAGAACAAGATAAAGCACACAAACAAGTTGATGTTCTTCAATACTGCTAACCAAAAGGGAATGTGTTTTTAAGGATAAAAATTGAAACTATTGCCCAAAGATAATGCCCATTATAGGAAGGATGCATCCTAAGACATGTTAGTGGATGGCGGCACGTCATTTTGTTTATCCAAAGTGTTCTTTCTGATAAATAATGCCCATTTTAGGAAGGATTCATCCTAGGACATGATGTTATAAAATGATTGATATGGGACTATTTGGATGATGGACTACCGACACAAAGAACTGACCAACTTGTTTATGTACTGACTTAAACCTGAGACTTGACATTTGGAGTTTTAATTTTAGCTTGCTAGACTTGTTTCTAACTGTTTCACCAAGGTTGAGGATGACGATCAGTTTATTATGGATGGTGTTATTGCAAGTGCAAGCGAGATGAGGTGGATGGATTTTTTCAAATATTTGGATGTTTTTGATGTTTTGCAATGTTTTGAGGTTGTTTTTGGTATTTTTTGAAATTTTCAAATGTTTTGATTTTTGATTTTCCAATGTTTTCGGGTTTTGTGAGATTTTGACCAAGAGACTAACCTAAAGACCTATCCTAGGGTCCTTGGGGGCTGATCAACAGATTAGCCTTTCCTACATTATATATGCAGAGACCATGTAGTTTGACTCAAGACTTGACCGATTTACAGATGAAGATATACATGATGAAATGTTAGCTTATTATGACAGACTCCTAAAGGACTGACCTAAGTGTCTCGAGGGATGATCAAAGATCAACCTTGCCTATGTTCAAGCTCAAAGATGACATAGTTTGATGAGACGACTTTGTTTTTGACTTTTTGACTGACTTTTTGACTTGTTTTGGGATTTTGATATGTTTTGATGTTTTTGGATTTTTTGATTTTATGATGTTTTTGGATTTTTTGATTGTTAGGACTTTAAGAATATACACGAATCCGATACAATGAGAACATGCCCCCAGCGTGATGCAATAGACTACTCCGATAAAGGCAAGACAAACTGACCTTGGAGATGGGCCGAGTAGTACTAGGAGTGATCATTATATGAAAATAGGACCAAGCTATGGTGTGGATGTGAGTGGATGAGTGAAGGGTGGAGACCTTAATGTGATGGATGATGGAAGCGAAATGGATGGATGATGTAGAACAAGCCATAAAATATCCTGGTGGATGGAAAGTGCTTATTTATGCAAGATGCCTGTTTACCAGGTTTTGACCAAGGTACTTGTCCAAAGTGCCACTGAAGTAGTTTTCACTAGAGGATGATTTTTTCTCTTTACTATTTTCAATCCTTTTTTTGATTTTTTTGGATTTTTTGCTTTTTTCATTTTTTTGTTGTCACCAAGATGCCAGTTTGCCAGGTTTTTGCCGAAGTAACCATTTTTAAGACATTTTCTAATTTTTTGGATAATTTGGTTCTATACCTTGAAAGATTTAGGCATAAAACTTTTTGAGATGAGAGTTATTCATTGGCTCTTACAGAGGTTCCCCTTTGGGTGTTGATAACTAATATGCCCTTGACTTGTAACTTCTTGTGATAACGAATGGTCCCAACCAATTGGATTCAAATTTTCCTTTACTGCTTGGGTTTGGGACATTCTTTTGATTCTCCTTCAATACCAGTTCTCTGACTTTGAATGTCCTACTTCTGATTTTATTATTGTAGCTTCTTTTGAGTCTATTATGATAGACTTGTAAATGATTCAAAGCATCTATTCATCATTCATCTAATAGCTCTAGCTCATTCAATCTTGATACTCGGTACTCTTCATTATTGATGAGGTTTTGTAGTGATATCCTAAGTGATGGGAGCTCAATCTCAATGGGGAGTACTAATTCTAATCAGTAGAGCAGGGAAAACGGGGTGGCACCGATGGGTGTGAGGATACTAGTTCGATAAGCCTAGAGGGCAGGATTAAGCTTTAGGTGCCAGTCACGACCTGCATCATTAACTATTTTCTTTAGGATTTTCATAATGGTCTTGTTTGTAGTTTCTACTTGGCCGTTTCCTTGGGGATAGTATTGGGTGGAGAAGCGATGCTAGATTTTGAATTTATCACATAAGTAGCAGACATCTTGATTCTTGAATGGTGTCCCATTATCTGAGATAATGGCTTGTGGAACACCATAGCAGCAAATGAGATAATTTAGGATGTACTTTGAAATCTGCTTCCCAGTTATGTATGTCATGGGTATGGCCTCCACCCACTTAGTAAAGTACTTTGTTGTAGTTATGATGAATATGTGGCTGTTAGATGAAGTGGGTGTGATTCTCCTAATGAGATCGAGTCCCCACTATGAAAAGGGCCATGGTGTGATGATAGGATGAAGCTCTTAAGCTGGAGCATGAATGAGGTCCCCATGCTACTGACATTGTAGTTACTTTCTGACATAATCATGTGCTTCTCTTTCCATTGTGGGCCAATAATACCCCATCCTTAGCAATTTCTTAGCTATGGTCATTCCACTCGAGTGCAAACCACATTTACTGTTATGTACTTCAATTAGAGTAGTTAATGCCTCCTTGGTGTTTAAGCAGTGTAGTAGGGTTCCTTCTATGCTCCTACAATATAGGGTATCTCCTAGGATGAAAAATTTGGATGCCTTTTTGAAAAAGGTTTGTTTTAGGTTTGATGGTAAATCGGTGGGTATGACTCCTATTCGAAGGTATGTATAAATGTCATGGTACCATGGATCACTGGGACCAATGATTTCACACACGGATTCTGATTCTGGTACCTTGAATGAGGGCATGAGAAACTACTCTATCAGGAATTTAGATTTTGGAACATTGTTGGGGATGTCCAATAGGGACCCAATTGTTGCCATGGCATATGCTGCTCTATTGTTGGCTCTAGGTATTTGCTCAAATGTAATTTTGATGAATGATTCTTTGAGAGTCTCCACCAATTTCTTGTATGGAGTGAGCTTGTCCTCCTTGGTTTGGTATTCATCATTCACTTGATTTATGATCAATTAGGAGTCTCCCTACACTTTGAGAGCTATGATGTTTTATTGCCCTACTATTTTGAGACCTATATTCAAAGCCTTGTACTTCTCGATATTATTAGTGCAAGGAAATGCTAGTTTGTGGGACCTTGATATGCAATCTCCTTGTGGGATTATGAAGAAGACACCAACTCCTGATCCATGTTGTGTGTGTGAACCATCGAAGTATAGTTTCCAGTGGTCAGCTACATTGAGGTTGAAAATGGATTCATCTGGAAACTCTGAGATGAGACGGTTCTCTGAATAGATTAGTGCTTCTACCAATTGGTCTATGCTGACTTGGCCTTTAATTGCTTTCTGCTCCACATATTAGATGTTGTATTATGATAGTATCATCACCCATTTTTCCATTCTCCCTGTGAGCATTGCCTTTGATATTAGATACTTGAGAGGATCAATTTTGGCGATGAGTTTTATTTTATGTGCTAACATATAATGTCTAAATTTCTGTGATGCAAACACTACTGTGAGGCATACTTTCTTGATGAATGAATAGTTTAGCTCATGCCCAGCCATTGTCTTCCTAATGTAATAAATGTCCCTTTATGTTCCATTTTTGTCATGCTGAGCTAAAAGAGCTCTAACGGCTACTATTGTTGCTGACATGTATAGAATCAATGGTTTTCTTGGGATTGGTGGCATTAATACTGGTAGTGTCAGTAGGTATTGCTTGATCTTGTTGAATGCCTCTTCACACTTGGTATCCCATTTGTATGCTACTCCCTTGTGGAGTAGGTGAGAGTATGGGTTTTTTTTTTTTTGCTAGTTGTGCTATGAATCTTTGAATGGATTGTAGTTTTCCTTGGAGAACTCTCAATTGCTTTAATGTTTTCGGTGCCTCCATCTTGAGGATTGCTTTTAATTTTGCTGGATCCACCTTGATGCCTTTCATTGACACTATATATCCTAGCAGTTTACTTGATTGTACATAGAAGACACACTTCTTAGGGTTTAATATGACCTTGTACTCCTCCAGTCTGTCAAAGATAGCACTTAGGGTTGCTATGTGATCTTTTCTCTTTCTGGACTTAACTAGAATGTCATCAACATAGTCTTCGACTATCTTATGAATCATGTCGGGTAAAAGCACAAAGCTATGTCACACTTTATAAAGGAAATAGCCAAAGCTGATCCAACTTTTAAACTTGAATCACTAAAAAGTGGCATATATGTTTTCAATTTTGAAATGATGTAAACAAGTAAAATATGTATTTTTTAGTATATTTTATGTTTGTAATTTTTGAGAAAAATTGAAAAATTATTTTAAACTTCTTTTTAATAAATTAACACTATAATTTAGTTGTTGATAAAATGTTGAAAAATGAAGTTGCATGGGACGTCAAACTTTTTATAGTAAATTTTATTATTTTTCTTTCAAATTTTTTGTGTGTATTTATAACTTGAAACTTTAGTGCATGGATTTATTTTTTTCTAATTTTGATAAGCATATAATTTTAAATAAATATGAAAATGTGCATGAATCAAAAAATAGTTGTTTCCATCAGACGTCAACTTTCATATTAAATATTTATCTAAAATGAAAAAAAAAACTATACCATCTTGAAATAGATTCTTCTATCTAGTGCATCATATTTTTTTATATTTTTTTAAATAAGTTTTAGTATTTTTCCTTGGCAAGGTAATCAACCTAATATTTTGTGCTGATAACCTACTTTTAGTAAAAATAAAAAAATAAATAATAAATAATAATTAAACTATTGAAATAAATATATATTTGAAAACTACATTTATGGATCTACAAAAGGGTATTTTTATATATTTTTTAAAAATGTTATTTACATTAGCAAGAGCTATTGAAACCTCAAGCTTTTCAAATAATTTTTTTTTTTTTGGTAAATTGGACTCAAAATGGTGCTCCATGTATTTTTAGCCAATAATTTTAGTTGAAAAAGTTGTGAAAGTATCTAACTTAGCTAGAATGAATCTTACTACATCATATGTTTGACCAAAATTGATTTTTAGTTAGAAATACTTAAATTCAGTTGTGCTGATAAGTTGGCTAAAAGTGTGACACAACTTTGTGCTTTTACCCTATCTCCTGTGTTCTTTAAGCTGAATGGAATCATGTTCCAATAGTATGTCCCCCATGGACAAGTGAAAGTTGTTTTATGTTGGTCCTCTTTAGCTATCATGATTTGATTGTACCTTGAGAATCCATCCATTAGTGAAAACATCTCATGTTCCACTATCATGTCTGCTATCATGTCGATGTTGGGAAGTGGGAAGTCATCTTTTGGACATGCCTTGTTCAAATGTCTGAAGTCTGTACAGATTCTAATGGCTCTGTCAGGCTTTGAAATAGGTACCAAGTTTGATACCCATTTTGGATAATCTATTGGTCGAATGAATCCTGCATCTAGTAGCTTTTTTAGCTCCATTTTGACCAATAAGGTAATCTGAGGGTGCATTTTTTGAAGCTTTTGTCTAACAGGTTTTTCTTCTGGACACACTGCTAAGTGGTGAACCACGGTCTTTGGATCAAGTCCTAGCATTTTAGCATAAATCCATGCAAATTTTATCTATCTTTCCCTTAAGAAGGCTACTAGGAGCTCTTGCTCTTCTGATAGTAGTGATTCTACATAGAATGTGATATGCGAGGTCTCCTCTATTCCTAGGTTGACCGAATTGCATTTTTCTGCCAAGACTGTTGACTTTTCCTGATGAATAGCTCTTAAAGGAAGATTGAATCCCCCATCCTCAGGCACCTCAAAGAGGTTTTCACCATTGGATGTGTCCTTTCTTTTTACTTTTTTCTTGTCAAAGAGTGCCACAGTGTGGTTTTCACTCAAGGACTTGGATATTATTCTTAATTTCTCACTTTTGTGACTGAAGGATTCAATCATTCCCCATAATAGGCATGTGTGTCCAACTCCATTATAAACCCTACTTTGTGATCCCCATCTGGAATGTTGTCCCACAATCCCATGAATTCTAAGAGCGCCTCATGATTTTTGAATGTATTGAGAATCGGTGGTCCTCATTGGTCGTAGTCGATGATTTGGGGATATACTAGGTAGATCTCATGATTTTGGTGGTTTGTTTCAAAAGATAGGGTGCTAATCATGCAAAGAGAGGTATCCTCGAATAGCTTAGGTAAGTTAGTTAGGTGATCCTCATCATCGCTACTACTACAGACATCGGTTATATCAAATGTAAAGTTATCTATGACTCTACCTATAGACACTGGTAAACATAGTTTTGTTGGGGTTGGCTGAGGAGAATTATTAACCGTTCTAACTAGATGACTTCAGCCTCGTATGGTTATACTCAGAGGGGTACATCCAAGGCCAAGATTTGTTATTGGTCACATCTCTAGCATGATAGGTATTATAAGCCCATTGTCATTTTGTCCCAGTCTTTGATTTCTGTCGTAGCCCATTGTGAGCATCATTTGTAGATCCTTGCTTCTGTCATCCATTGGTAAGTCTGCTACTAGTCTTTCATCTTGATATAGCATGTGAAATGGATCCACCTCAATAACTTCTCATCCCAGATCTCCCCAAATTGTGAAGGTGGGATAGTTTTTAGGAGACGTTTGAGATGTGGAAGCTTCATTTATTTGTGGACGTTCCCATGATCTAGGAGATTGTGGTAAATCTCCCACCACAAAGGCATTATTAGGGAGCTTGTAGTTTCCACAACCATTATCTTGGATGATAATCTTGATGTCAGAAATGGTGGGAATGGTGGGAGTGGTGGGTGTCCTTTACAAAGAAGTGGATGCGAGGGTGGTGGGATCGATGTATGGCATGGATGATCCCTCATCATTTTTTGGTACTTGGGGGATTTTGTAATACTTTGCTTCAAGATTTTGCAATAGGAGAAGGGTTCACATTTTCCATGGATGGTAACTTCTTGTCCGTTATGTGTAAATTTCACACATTGATGGAAAGTTGACGCTACTGCCTTCATTGTATGAATCCATGGACATCCCAGAAGCATATTATATAGTAAGTCAAGGTCCAGGACCTGACAAGTGGTTTTCATGAGAGTTATCCCTTCTTGAATAGGGAGTTTGAGCCTTGGGACACTCTTTCTTGATCGTCATATCCTCTTATTGTGATACCCTTTCCTTTTTCAATAGAATCCTTTGGGATTTTCAATTATTTGATGAGGTTGAGGGAACATATATTCAAACCCGCACCTCCATCCACTAGACCCTTTTGACTTTTCTTTTATGTACTATGACTTCTAAGTGAAGTGGACGATTGTGAGATGGATGAGCGAGGAAATCCTTGTCAGAGAATGTAAGAATATTAGGCATAATGATATTTCTGACCATAGTTTGGAATTGCTTTGCATCAAGATCTGCGGGGACAATGGATGAGGCCAATGCTTCTTCAAGGATTTTCCTATGGGCAGATGAGATTTCTAGCAACTCCATGATGGAGATTTGCGCTAGTTTTCTCTTGAGTTGATCTAGGTCATTGTAGCCATTGGGGACAGATCTAGATGTAGGGACTTTATTTAGCTAGGATGATCCTGCAATGGTAACTTTTTCACCTCTTGTGGTGACTCCACAATTGGCATGGGTGACTTTGATGGTGATGACTGTGTAGTATTCATCTAAGGAGGCAATGACAGTTTCATACACATGATTTACATTTGAGTGGGTTCCTTTCCCTTTATCATTGTTATTCCCTTTGTTGCCATGATTTGGCATTGGATTTGTATATATCTTAAGATCCTGATTTCTAGTAGGTTGTTCCATGTTTATAATTCTTTTATCGATGAGATCTTGACCGATGTTTTTCAATTTCATGCAACTATTTATGGTATGGCCTTTGATTTTATGGAATTTGCAGAGTTGATTCTCGTTATACCAAGGAGGTTTCACATCTGGTTCTTGGTATTTCTCAAATGTGGGAGGCTTAATGAGTTTTTCGTCTATCAATTTTTTTATTATGTCTTCAAGTGGTTCTCCCAAAGTGGTGTACTTTCGCTTGGGATAACTCTTGCATTGGGGTGGTCTTCTTTGATCATTGAGATTATTGATTGTTGGATTTTTTTTGGTTGGTGTGTCATGTGATGATTGTTTTGGTGTTAGATCTAGATTTGTGGTGCAGGTGTATGTTGGCGAGGGGCACTAATGACCACCTTGGCATCAACGACTTCATCATTAGTAATGTTTTTGTTCCTTGACCATGTGTGAGGTTTATCATTGTAATTAGATGGTGGGCGGTTGTTTTGTTGTTCAGGATATGATGTTGATTCAGTGGGTTGAGTCATAAGAGCTCTTTCGATGCTAAATGCCTTGGGGATCAACTGATCATATGTGGTGATGCCTTGAACCTTGAGATGGAATTCCAAGTGGCCTTCAAGGTTGGCTATGATGGTGAAAAATTATTGTTCTTTTGGGATGGTCCACTTGCTTCGATTGGCCTTGGATCACCATCGTTGTAGGAAAGAAGTGAATGATTCACCCTTTCCTTATTTCAAAGCTGAGAGTTCTTCTAGACTAACATCCATTACAATGTTGCATGCATAGTTTTTTATGAATGTGTCTATAATTTCTTGGAATGTCCTAATGCCTAAAAGTAATCGAGGGAACCATTCCATAGTGTGGCCTGCCAAACTCCTAGGGAACAACCACATCAAATAAGTATCATCATATGTGACATCCATGCAATGAACCTGGAATTCCCTGATGTGATCTTCAGGGTTTCCCATCCCTCGATATTTTTCAAATTTGGGGATTTCAAATCCCTTGGGGAATGCTTTCATCACTAGGCTTCTATCAAATGGAAAGGGACACAAGTTGCTTGGTGTTTTCGTTGTTTTCCCTGATTGAAGATCGAGCACTTGTTGCGAGAGCAACCTGATTTGTGTCATTACATTATTTTAGGGATTAGGGGGTGGGATGAAAGTGTTTTGTGGTGTTTCAATCATGGGTTGGATGGGTGGGTTGTTCGGTGTGTTGTTTGATGGTATTTTTATGTTCTGTTGAGCTAGGTAGGCTTCCACCTGCTTTTTTATGAACAACACATATTGTTGATCTTGTTGTTGTTGCACTAAGATGTGTGCTTGCTATTGCACTTGTTGTTGTTCCAACAACGTTTGTTGTTGGGCTGTCAATTCGGCTGCTTCTTGCTGCTCTTGATATTGCTTTATTGCTTGCTGATATGCTTGCAATTGTGCTGCTTATCTTTGTACAAGAAGTTGTGCTTGATATTGGGCTTGTTGTGCCTGATATTGAACTTGCACTTGTGGTGCTTGTGCTTGGGCTACTTGTTGCAATAGAATTTGTCCTTGAGTGGCCTTTTGTGCTTGTAATGCTTGCGTAGCTTCTTGTTGTTGTTGTTGTTGTAATAACGCTTGAGATTGTTGTGCTTGTAGTGTGGCATGGGCTTCTTGGGTGGCTTGTTGAGTAGCTAGGTGTACATATTTTTGTTTTTGCACTTGTTGGAATCCCCTTTCAAAAGTAGCTTGCAATGTCACATTGTATTGGCTTGGTGTGGTGGAAGTTGGTGGTGGTGGATTCTGAATGGTGTTTGTGGTAGTGGTGAGTGGTGATGTCGTGTTGATGATTTGATTTGTGGATGGTGTTGTTGATGCGGTGGTTTGAGTGATAATTAGTGCTATTGATGTGATTGGCCCTTGAGAGACCATGCTTTGTGATGTTAGGGGGTGTTTGATGATGTTGCAATTTTTTGTGCATTTGTCATCTGTTGTTGCGATGTCAATGACAAGTTTTGAGCATTTGACATAATGCATTGGTTGGTATTTGGGATGTTGTTTTGATCGATACTTGGTAAAGGGGTAAGCCCTAAGCCAAGGAGTGGTGTGGATGATGATGGAAAAAGTGGAAGTGGTGGAAATGTAAGGGGGGTGAATTCTTGCAAAAATGTTGTGTCGAAAATGCCCCCTGGTCCGAACATGTCTCCTTCCTCTTGTGAATTTGTGAGGAGAGAAGTTTGGGGTGCTGCACAAAAAAATGTTGATGATGGATCATGAAGGAAAGTGAGAGTAACATTCTTATGTAATGGGTTTTCGAGTATGTTTTGTTCCAAGGTGGTGTTTGCATCCAATTTTTGATTATTAACAAGGGGGTGTGCTTGAATAGCATTGAGAAATGCATTTCCCTTATTAACATTAGGTTGGGTTGGAGCAAAAGATGTCATGATTTATGGAATGTTTTGAGAGATGTTTTGGGATGGTGTAGATGAGATTGGAGGAAATGATGTCTCCACTATGGTACTCATGTCAAAATCCAAAGGTAACTTGACCTCTTTTTTTGCTAGCTCAAGCATGTATAACGAAGGGTTAAGTCTCATCATGATGTTGATTATTTTATGGTTCTCTAGATTTTGGAGCATTTCAATTATTTCTTCATGAGACATTCCAAAGGTAAGATCCTCTCTTTGGTTTTCCTCTTATGGATTTTGCGATGATGTTAGAAGGTTAACTGTGAGATTTCCAGACCCAAAGGGATTCATTTCAGGAGTGGTTTGAGTTAAATCACTTAAAGCGGGTGTTTCTTTATTGGCTTCTATGTTCTTGTATTGAGATCTCGTTTGAACCATAAAACAAGGATCAATTTTTAAGAATGGGAGATGAATCTCTTGATTCTTTGAATTGATCTTTACTTTATGCCCCAAAGTGGAAAATTTTAGGATATCTTGAGGATCGAAAGGTGATATGATGATGATGTAAAAGATGAATGATGTCGATGTTATGATCTTTTGGGTAAATCTTGGAGATACTAAGTTTTTGGGATTTCTCAGATACGTTTTGGATTTTGATTTTTATTTTCCCTTGGGATTTTTCCTTGATTGATTTTGATTTTGATTGCTTTTATTTTGAACGAATAGACCCTAAGATGTTGGATGATTATCTAAGGGATAGATTTGATCAAAGGATGATAATTTGAATATGTGTGGGGAGAAGGATGTATCTACCCACACCCATTCAAACAAGATGATAGTTTCACTAAGCATATGAAGAAGGATTCATCTACATGTACTAAGCTAAATGAGATGATTTTGATAACTTTTGACTAAGCATATGCAAAAGGATGCATCTACACATGCCTAGCCAAAGGTGATTTTGATAATGTTTTCAAGGATCTAGTCTCAAGGATTTTGATGATTTTGATTTTTTCCAAAAAGCCTAGCATTAAGGACGATTTCAAGATTTTCCAAAAGGTGATTGTGAGATGATGTTTATTTTTATGTTTGAAGGATGGATGAAAAAGATTTTGATTTTCTTTGATCCTAGGATGAACCTAAAAAAGACACTTTGTTTGCCTAGAGTTAGGTATTG
This sequence comes from Sequoia sempervirens, assembly GCA_007258455.2. Lineage (NCBI taxonomy): Eukaryota > Viridiplantae > Streptophyta > Pinopsida > Cupressales > Cupressaceae > Sequoia > Sequoia sempervirens. The sequence continues at coordinate 140,998,285 of VDFB02256132.1, forward strand.
AAGAACATGCAATACTCTAAACAAGATGTTCAAACTCTCTAAAAATATTTAGGTTTTGAAAGTAATAGAATTAATAAAAACCGGGATTGTTCCTTGAAGCCTTTCTGTAAAAGTTAAAAAGTAGTCTTTTTCTGACTTCGTATAGCATAGAGACGTTCTTGATGGGCTTTCACCTTTGGTTTCTTGATCTTGATTTTGCATGAAATCATTGGAGACACATGTGTGGGGTCCAATTGTCTTTAATCTTTGCTTAATGACTTTGTTTTTACCACAAACACTTCTTGATTAGCTTTCAAACTGAATGTCCAATGTCTCATCTTCTTCTCATTTCACAAGGTATATTATGCTAAACTTTGATGAAACTAAGGCAAGGGTTACCTATTGTTTAACTTTAGTGAGAAAATTGAGATATAAATTCAAGTGCTTAGAAACTTTTGAGGATGTAATCCCAAGCACAAGCAATAACACGAGAATTTGGTCAATGGTATTTGCCTCCTAAAGGGTTTGAAATTTTGAGGATCATGTTGAGTGTTTGTTTTCAAATTTTTTCGAACAAGAAAAGCATTTTGTAACCAAGAAAAAGTACAATACTATGGATGTGAAAGACAGTATTTGTTCAATCCTCACTTGGACAAGTCTAGCTACCCTTATCTTTAGTGAATGGTTAGATGCTTGACCCCACTGGCTCCCCTCCATGAAACTCACTTATATGTGGAAGCCAAGCATTAACATCCATGAAAATCCCATGGAATGTTTTCCATTTCTACTAAAGACCGTAAAAGTGTGGGGCAGCTTCAGAACGACCGTTCTTGCACCAACAAATAGATTAAAGGATTTTGGAAAATTCTAGCACATGGGTTTTAATAAGGACTTTTCAGTCGTGGAAATTGACCCATATGGAAAGAGTCCCCTTTCAGATCCATCTCATTTGAATCAACCGCGTGATATTGGCATTTACTCCAATACCCGCATTTATATCCCGGTTGGAAATACTCTTGGCTTTAGAGTGTTACCAGTTGATTCATTCCTTTGTGTGAGTGCTTTTTCCCCAAGGAAGGCCCTCCAGGATAAACAAAAGTGATTAAAGAAAAAATATGTAACTCGATCAATCTTTGATGGAAATAAAGAGAGAGAATATACGTGATAATGCCCCCACTCACACTCACACAAGATCTTGTTCAATTTTAAACCCAAATCAAAGTGTGGAGATGATTGCTTTGTCTCAACCTAAAATCATGAAAAAGGCTTTTTGATTCTCAAGATCACTATAAAGCGCGAGAGAAGCACATACGCCCTTTTTCAATGATGTTAGTTCAAGTAAGCTCTCACAAAAACAAAGTTGTACTTGTTCTTTTCAAATCCACAAGGAAAAATGTGAGTTCTTTTTAAGCACCAAAAGATGAGTGAGAGATACTTTGTTAAATTGTTTATCCAAAAAAACTCTAATAAGTGGTATCCATAATGTTCATTTTAGCCTTTGCAAGAAATGGAAAGATTCCTTTTAAAACCCAAATGACATTAGTGTTCTAAGAAAGAAAAGATAATAAATTCTTGAAGAAGTGTTAAACAACACTAAAGTGTTTAAAAACACTTTGACCTTTCAAAATATCACCCTCATGCTTCTCCTCCTTTCATTTTCCTTTTGTTTTCCTTCATTTCCACCTTTGTTTTTTCATTGTTTTCCTTGTACCTATAAGATAAAAAAGAATATGTAGTACTATAAATCTGCAAATGAACCATCTCAAACACTCATTAGTGGGGTTAGTTTACTCATGCAAATATATGAATACCTCTATGAAATAACATGTCCATGCTCAAGAAATGCCACAAATAACAAAAAGGATCAAGAAGACATTACAAAAGAAAGACAAGTACCTATTCCATATTGGATTGGTGTCAAATGGGCAAATGACTCTTTCCCAATCCTTGCTAAAACTGAAATGATAAAATGCAATGGTGAAGAGCAAAATTAGTTCTCAATTTAAGAGAGTAACTTTGCATGAGAGTGCAGATTGATTTGATGAAGAATCAGCCCTCTATTTAAATATTTTCAAATTGGAAGAGAGCTCAAAATAGAGCAATGTGGGATAAATATTGGAAAAATGAGATGAGGCCACTTGTCAACTTGTCATAGGTTGAGGAATGTGCAAGTTTTGGCCAATGTGCCTAGGAGAGGGAGATTCAAATTTGAATTTGTGAATTAAATGTTGAGAGGGGGACATGAAAAAGAGAAGTTAATGCAATGTTGGAAGGGACAAGTCAACTTGTCTTCATTTTCAAACTTGAGGGAATATACTATTTTTATGCCAAGTTGAAAGAAAATAAGGATTTTAATAAATCAATAAATTGATTTATTTGTGCAAGTGGGAAAAGCTAGAGGATGTGATGGGTTGTTAGATTAGGTAAATCAATATTAGATTAGCTTAGGTGATGATTAGTTGATTTTGACCCATTTGACTTGAATATTTTATTTATTTAAATCAAAAGGGATGGAAAATGCATTTGGGGTTTAATTAAAAAAATGTTTGATTTATTTAATTAAAGGGATGATGCAAGATTAAGGTGGATTAATTTGCATGAGATGAGATTTGAAGATGGTTTAAGAAAGATGAAATGTTATGGTTTGATTAAAATTGATTTATTTAATCAAATGAGGTAATGTTAGGCTTAAATCAAATAAAGTTAATTTATTTAATTTAAATGGATGATGAACCTAATTTACCTGATGAGTGGATGGATGTGAATTTGGTTTAGTTGATGAATTGACCTAATTGAATTCATAATGCTGATTTTGCATGTTTACACCTTGCTTACGTCTATAATAATTTTGCATTTTTTTTTCACATATTCTCTATTCTTGTTCTATTGAATACTTTCGTTCAATCTTAATTTTTCTTGTATTTTTGTTCCCCATCTCCTTCTTTGTAAAATATCACTAAAATATTTTTCTAAATCTTCTCCTCCAAAACTTGCTTTGTAGAAAAAAAATATCTTTCACAATTTTTCTATTTCTCTTCTCCAAAACTTGACTTCTAAAACCAAAATATCCTTCACAATTCCTCTTAGTTTCTCTTACTTATATAATGATTTAAAAAAAACCCTATAATTTCAATCCTAAAATTAAAAATTGATTAACATGCATTTTAAAAAACTTAAGCTAAAACTAAACTTAACTGCTAATATTAAAAAAAAAATCTGAAAATTTGAAAAAAAAAGGTTAAAACTACACTTAACTATTAATATTAAAATCCAAGAAAAAACTAGGAAAATCTAAAAAGTTCAAAGTATGAAAAAAAAAAACCAAAATTGGCTAGTTTGGGGAAGATTTCAGCAACCTTTTAGGGGTTCATTCGAACCTCCCTTCATTAGAAGGGGGGTTCATTAGAACCCCCCTTTTTTTCTTTGCTCCTTTAATTACAAAATTTATGCATTTTTTGACTTTCAAAGCTCGATTTGGAGGTGCAAATGGAGTCAAATGGATGAATCAAGTTAGAGCACCATAGGGGAAAGGACCCAATATTCACCAAGGATAGCTTCATGCAATCATAGAATTCAAACGAAACCTCGAATCAAAAAAAAAAATTATGGGTTTTTTTCGCTCATGAGTTAAGTGGTTATAACTAAGCTTTTGACTTCTATGAAATTTGATCGAGTGCAGGAGCATTGGATATGTGCACGAAGGTCAAAAATTATCCTTTTAGAGGTGTCGTCTATTCACCACCACCTAATGTCCCAGTATCCGCCAGCTATAACCACCAATTTTTAAAAAAAAAACACCTAAATGTGTCACTATTAATATTTAATTAAAACTATTTTATCATTCAAATCCACTCAAAATTAAATGGGTAGAATTCACGTTAGCACCTTATAAAATCATTTTCACACCCATTAAAAATCACTCCTACATATTAATCTCCTAACATTAGCACCGAACACCGAACACCAAACACATTACACCCCTATTAAACTTCATTTGGGATTTGATTAATGCATATGACTAATATTTTTTTTGTAGGTATCCCTTTCTTTTCCCTCATTTTACTATGCGCTCTCTCTGAAAGGTTCTCGACGATGGAGGCGAATACAGATGGTGACAACTCTCCATCACTCTTGTTGGTTCGCATACCTTGAGGTAACAACAAACATCATTCTCCTTTGAAAATGCAAACAATGGTACTAGTTAATCATTTTCTTCTGCATCTTTCATGACCTATGAAGGGTTTATTCAATGATTGAAAAATTATTATTGCTTGTTTATGAAATAAATCATTCCTCTTACATGCATTTTCACCATGTGTTGTTTGATTTTGTAGGGTCATGGTGCTAGTGTTTTACACATGTGTTTGTTTGGGGTTAAATGATTTCATATCCTCATTTTACCACACGCTCATAGCCTAGCATAGTCGATTGTATCATGATTTTGTCTGTAGAAATGATAGAGGAATTTATTGGGTTTGATCACATGTTTGCAAAAAATGATTATTTGGTCTGCATCGACCTTCTTATTAAAAAAACCCATGTGCATATGGGCATAAATCAGCAAGCCCATTTAGTATACAACATTTTTGTGAAAACCCTTTCTTTTTTTTTTCCAAATACAAGTTTTTTTGGGTTTAAATGATTAAATATGACCTGGTAAAGTTGGATGTCTCATGATTTTGTCTCCATAAATGATGAGGAATTTTGTGGGTTTGACCACACATCTGAAAAATAATATTTTTTGGTCTGCTTCAACCATTTTATAAAAAATACATCACTATGGGCATAAATTGACAAACCCATTTAAAAGATGGCATGCTTGTGAAAACCCTTGCTTGGTTTTTTCCAAATTCATGTGCTTAATGAATTAATATCATGAAACCCTTGCATGGAATATTCCACATCTATCTGAAAATGCACTTCTCTATTCCTAGGAGTGAGGAATTATTATTATGAAACCCTTGGTTAATTTCTTGTGCACATTTCTGAAAACCCAAGTGTGTAATCAATCTACCTCTGTTAAAATTAATATCCTATTGTTGTTGAATATAGCACATCTTCTTTCATTTACTATACAATGTTCTTTTTACATTATACTTATAGTTATTTTCATGAGTTATGCATTTAACATTTATATTTATGCATTGTCTTTTTACTTTACTTTATAAATAAATGAAGGTCTTTTTTGGTGATGGGTTTATCCTTACAAACCCCATTTACAAATTCAAAAATTTGTGTGTTCATTTAATATTGTTGGTTCTCTCAGCTTCCAATTTCATTATATCTGTATATACATCTATTTATGACTATGCATGTTTGTGTATATATATACACAGAGACTCTCTCATATATATATATATATATATATATATATATATATATATATATGTCTATATGTGTATATATATATTTTATACATATATGTGTGTGTACATATATATACATATATATGTGTGTGTATATATATATATATTTGCATGTATGTATATATAAACACACAACTTATTCAATTTGTAAATGAATGTGTACAATGTTAGTTATATATATTTTGTATGACTATGAAAGGCATTCACACACTTCTTAACTGTTACACCTAAATGGTGGATAATATGTTGGGAAAAAAGCTTTATCTTGAGCCTATACACAGTATACACTTGTCCATTTTGTATAGAAAAGGGTAATTTACAAACATCTAAACATTCTATAAGATCTGCAAACCAATTTCTCCTAAGTTTTGCACCAATTTTTTTACCATGGTCATGGGTAAATTGAAAATCTCATCATTATATACAATTTGTAGTTCTTTAATTATTAAACACACAACTTATTGAATTTGTAAATGAATGTGTACAATGTTATATATATATTAATATATATATATATATATATATATATATATATATATATATATATATATATATATATATATATATATATATATATATATATATATATATATATATATGTTGGCTTGTATGTGCAATGGAAAGTAGAAAAATATAAACAAATGCTAGTCCATTGTATTAGATAGCCAAATGAAACATATTTGAACAATAGGTTTTAGTAAAAAAAATTCAAACACATAGCTTATTGAATTTGCAAATGAATGTGTACAATCTCATATATATAACATTGTATATATTCATTTGCAAATTCAATAAGATTAGTTATATATAACTAACATTGTACACATTCATTTGTAAAATCAATAAGTTGTGTTACATATAACTAACATTGTACACATTAATCTTCAAAATCAGTAAGCTGTGTTACCTATATCTAACATTGTACACATTCATTTATAAATTCAATAAGCTATGTTATATATAACTTACATTGTACACATTCATTTACAAATTTAATAATATGCAGAAGAAAATGATTAACTAGTACCATTGGTTGCATTTTGAAAGGATAGGCAAAGGATAAACACATATATTGATTTGTTGAATCAACAAGAGACAAGAGACACATAAATATATATATATATATATATATATATATATATATATATATATATATATATATATATATATATATATATAGTACACATTCATTTACAAATTTCGTGTCTCTTGTCTCTTGTTCATTCAACAAATCAATATATATGTGTGTATCCTTTGCCTATCCTTTCAAAATGGAAACAATGGTACTGGTTAATCATTTTCTTCTACATTTTATTGAATTTGTAAATGAATGTGTACCATGTTAGTTATAGGTAACACAACTTATTGATTTTATAGATTAAGGTGTACAATGTTAGTTATATGTAACACAACTTATTGATTTTGAAAATGAATGTGTATAATGTTAGTTATATATAACTAAGCTGATTGAATTTGCAAATGAATGTGTACAATGTAATATATATGAGATTGTACACATTCATTTGAAAAATCAATAAGTTGTGTGTTTGACATTTTTACTGAAACCCATTGTTCAAATACATTTCATTTGGCTCTCTAATACAATAGACTAGCATTTGTTTATATTTTTCTACTTTCCATTGCACATACAATAGGCCAACATACATATATTTGTCATTTTATATTCTATGTTCCAACCTAAGACTTGGGATATTGGAGGAATGTGTAGAGGATGCCTGTGGATGCTCTAAATTTTGCAGAGGATAATTCTTCACAAGATCCAATTGTGAATGCTGCTAGCTGTATTTCCCCTCTTATTTAGGAATTCGAATATGAAAATTAAATACATTCAATTTGCTTATTGTGTTTCAAATTTGAATTTAAAGTTTTTAGTTATGCAGGTTTTTAAAGATGATATGATTGAATTCCGCATTATATTTGGATTTGATGTTTATTTGAGGAGCCTTACACCTATATTTAATTATGCAGGTACCTATAGGAAATGAAGTAAATACATGCATCTTCCAGGGAGTGTGTGGAAGACTATGCATTTCAAATCCCATAGAGTTAATAGGAGATTGTGATTATGTCATGTAAAGCAATGTTAAGTGTGAATGAGTAGTTATAAATATAATATGTATTGAGGGATAAACATTTGCAAGTGGGGGTATTTGTAACAGTAAATGTTTCAAATTAAATTGTAAATGATCCTTTTTATTTGCAAGTTGAATTTTTTTATAAATGCAAAAGCATGTTTAGTTGTTTATTATGATTGGTGAGCTACTATGTTATGATAAGCCATTGGTGTTGTAATTTTTTATTTGTTAAAATAAAATTTTTTAATGGATCAAAATGAATTTTTTTTGGGAGGTGGAGTGAGCATGGAGATGGCGGTTATTCAATGGGTGGAAATAACTGGGTCCTTTCACCTAGTCCTCAAAACAAGCTTCCTAACAACTATAAATTTGATATATTTTGCTTTTAATTTGTATTATCTTTTTTTAGTTTTACTGAACATAGGTTTTTCAATGAACATCAAGTTTGATGAAAAACTATTGTGGAAAAATAGTAAATTAGTGAATAAAAATTTGGAAAAATATGTACTCACCAATATTTATGTCCTTGTTCAAACAAATAAAAAAGAAGAAGAATTTCAATAAATACAGAAAAAGTTATGTGATTGAAACTACACCTATCTCTAAATTGTAATTGGTTTGACTTTAAAACTTAATTAAAAGAAAAATATTCAACAAAATGCTATGGAATGAAATGTAAGAACTAGATATCAATTTTACCAACCTAAATTCAAAAGAATCATAATTTAATCCTTTGAAGAAAAAAAGTTTTGCGATTGAAAATACACATAACTTTTTTTAAAAATTGTTTACTACTAAAAACTAATTATCAAAGGAGATGCAAATAAAATTACAATATATTTTCAATTTTTTTTTTAAAATATATATTAAAAATCTATAGTAAAAATCTCACAAATCACTAGTTTGGATCATTTTCAAATTCCTAATAGGTTACCTACTATAGGTGTCAAAAAGTGAAGATTTTTCTCAAAATGTTGTTGTCAATGTCAAGTTTGACCAAAAAGTGTAACCCATAATTGTGGGATCAGAGAAGTAGATTCAATCATTCCATTCAATAAAAGGTAGAAATCAATTGAATATTTTAAAGTTCTACTTATACTCATTAATTGATTTTATTTTTTTCTTTAGATAAAAAATATTTTATTTTTCATCTTCAAATTAAAAATATAGCTTCTTTGAAATAATAGTTTAAAATAGACCATTTCACTTTATTGACTCATAGTTTCAATGATATGAGTGTCCTACCACTAATTCAAAGCACTATCTTTTTATTAATAAATGTAAGTTTTAGTCTTGCCACAATTACTCATCTCTATAAGTCATAATATATTTCTAAATTGGTTATCCACTACTCTACCTCTTAGTACCAACATCACTTTTATACTTATGCAATTAAAATCTATCTAATTCTTTCTATGTTCATTTACGAGTATTACCCTTAGAAAGTTATAATTTAAAAGAGTTATATGTACACTAGGAGGTTATTTTTCATTATTTTTTCAATTTCTTTCTATTTAGATTCCTAGTTAGTTTGAAATTACTTTCTTCATTTTGGACATTTACATCTCTTGTGGCCTATATGTTTTCTAAATCTTCTTTTCTAAGTTTTTTTTGTTGGGAAGTTAGTTTGACAATATAATTTAATAATTATTTTTTGGTTTTGTAATGATTCATAGGATTTTTTGATCATATTAAAATACCATTGATGATCATCAATCTATCATATTAAAAAGATAAATCAAAGAAAGATTTATATTAAATTTGTAATATTTGAAATCAATACATCTTGAATCTTGTTACCTTATGAAAATGTCTTAGAAGTATTCAAAAAATAAAACATATAAAACAAGTAAAAAATTATTTCATATATTCAAGTAGAATAATTGTTAGGATAAGACAACAAATACATGGTCTTCTAAATATTTAAAAGGTTCAAAACTTAGAATTAAAATTGTAATATTTATAAATTATATTATTTAGTAAACTAAAATAGTTTATATTTTTTTGAGAATGACTTCAAGTAATTCTTAACTATTAATTGAATATTTTTACTCAAAAACCTAAACAAACTCATTTATCAAGAAGTTGACTTAAAATATATTTAGTGATAATTCCAACGTTGAATTCAATAAGTGATCAAATAAATACAAAATTTCCCTTTTACTTTGTTAAATTAACTAATATTTATTTTAAAGTAGGAAATTTTTTTTAATATTTGACTATATATATAGTAAATAGAATAATAATTAATCTATTTTATATGAAATATTTATATTGGATTTTGATTTCCATTTTTAAACAAAATTTTCCAAACTTTTCTATATGATTATATCATTATTTATAAAAAATAGATTTAGGGTTATAAATTACTATATTCTCAATGTTAATTTCCTACAATGCATTTAACATTCAAATGTTATTGGATGTCTATTTAACATATAACACTCGGGACAAACATTTTTAAAATTATAATCTATACAATTTGTATATTTTATTTCTTTAGTCATTGCTTGTAATCATTAAAAATTGAAATATTTGTTTCTCAACACTATCATAAGAAAATACAAATTTAGAGGTAGAAAAAGTAGACCCAAAAGATGTAAACCTTCACAATAAGATTCAACTAACTAAACATGCATACTAAAAGCTATGCATTATGCATTGCTTGATGAATTCTTCTCTTATTCAAATATGATCACCCATCCATTTTATGATAGGGATTATAAAAATAAATAATTCTTTTATTAAAATATGATCACTCATCCATTTTATCATAGGGATTATACAAATAAATGAGATGATTTTTTTTTACTTCATTTTTATGGAAATGATATATATATATATATATATATATATAAAGAATATTTGTACATAGTTGAAGAATAGGTATACCTAGGAATTTGGTTAAACTATGAATAAATCAAAGTTATAAATGACTTACATTTCCAAAAATGTAAGGTATAAGTTAAATAAGTCTTATGGTTATTGTTGATTTTATTTGTGTTATTTGAGTTGATTTCAAATTCTTTTCTATCATAAATATATTCTAAATTTCTTTTAAAACCTAGCTAGAATAGGAAGTGGTATTGATTAGATTTTCTAAAGGTTGGATCAAATATAAATGATTTGTGTTAAAAAAGTGCTTATAATTTATTAAAACAAAGTTAATCAAATATTAATGAATAGAATGAGTAATTTATTAAAAGTTTTGAATGAAAATAATTCTCTTATACTCAATTCTCAATCCAAAAAAAGGAACCAACAATTAACAATTTTCAATTCATAAATTGGTATTATTTTAGATAAGACAATATGATGAAACAATTTTCCAAATATATAATTTGATAATTTTAAATCCAATACCAATATTTGGGAATAAAATTATACAAAACAATTCAAAAGAAACAATTTGTTGAATTATCTTAAAAAAAACTAAACTAAAATATAACATTATTCTATTATTGCTTTAAAAGAAATAATCTCTTTGGGAATAATAAATATCTAATTAAAAAAATCTAGATATAGTTTCTTCCACTTTACAATGAAACTAATGGTTTATGCTTTTGACCTGTAACCACTCAAGGAGAAATAGTTTTTATTTAGAATAGAACAAAATACATGTGCATACAAACATCAACTCTGTTTATGCTAATTCAATGTGGACACTATACTCTGAATTATAAGAAATCATTGTGTCCCTTCTACAATGTTCATCACTTGCAAAACCAATTTTCCTTCCCTAAGCGGTCCAAGAAAAATTATAATATCCCCTTACATTTATTTTATGGGTTCAAACAATAACCTAAAGGTTGGTTCCAACAAATACACCAAATCATCAATTACATTTCAATCTTTTAATTGTAATCTTCATGTAAGAATTAACTCCAATACAATTTTAGTATTTAATAAGGATTTTTAAATTTATTAACTTAAAAATAATTATTTTCCCCTTTTATTTTTACATCTCTTATCTTCAATTGAATTTATTACATAGTATTCCATTCAAGAACTTTATTTATTTAAATATATTTTAATGAGAAAAGAGTTTCCTAACACTAACAATTGTTCAACATTGAAAATGTTTAAAATAATTTTCATTGATGTTATATTAATTTCATTTTAAACTTTATTATTTTTCTTGATGTTGTACTAATTCTATTTTTAACTTTAACATTCTTTATTAAAAACCCATGAGATTATTTTAATTTCTATTATTAATTTATGACCTCAAGGCTAAAATAATTTTTTTTTGGATTTTGTTTATTTTTCATTTTTTAATATTGTGTCAATCATGATTCAAACTTAGTATACTATGTAGAGAGGTTTTTTGTACAATGTGTTTCATCTCCCTACTTAAACATTATACTCTTCAACTCAACAATCCAATAGTCAATAATCATAAATTACACTTCATCCCTACTAAAAAAATTGTCAATAATGAAGTCCATTTATTTAATAAATATTGAATTAATTGATGTTCATTCAAATAAGAGAGTTATTTGAGTTATTTTAGATATTTTTACATGTATTTTAATTATTATTTTTATTTGTAATAATTTGCAATAAGGATTGCATAGATGGATTAATGATAATAATAGATAGGGTAACATCAAGCCTTAGACCCTCCTTTATGGATAGTGAGATATTTCAACATTGAGCCACTTGTCCTTTCATGATGAAAACTTTCAAACTCTATCAAGAGGTCTATTTCAAGTCCAACAAGCTCTCTAAGGTGTATTAATGTTTAGATAACAATGATAAAAGATTAAAATAATTAGGCATAATATAACTTAATTCAAATAAATATTTGATAGGTAGAATTTTGACTATAATAAATGACATTTAGTTCTATTTTTTTCTCTATTGCTTTATAATAAAAAAAATGATTATCTTACATCTATATAATTGAAAATAAAAAATATATACATATTATATTTAATTAAATTTTTATATATAAATTATATTTTTCTAGTAATTTTTTTTATTATAATAATTCTTTTATCATGACCATTAAATCTATGGATCCAATTACTAGTTTATGAAATGCATATTCATCAAAGAATACAAAATATTTTGTATCCACCTTTATAGTCTATCGAACATTCATTATGAATTATACCATAGATGTTGTCATTGTACTATAACTACAACTCAATGAGTTAACTACTAGCCTATGTAGTGATTAACTAAATTTGATTCTCAACACTCACAAATATAAAACTAATTCATAAATTAAAAAATTAAAATTGATATTACATAATAAGATAATAATATTAATTTTACTAAAGCAATTTTTATTTTCATGTTGAATATTTTTAACTACAATTATAATTAGCAAGTGCCACGTAGTGGTGAGTACTTGACATTGTAGTGTTGTAGTTAGAGGTTTATAGAGTTGAAATAAAATATATGTAAGTTTAATTAATGTGAATAAAATTAAATATATTTTTTGTTAATTATTATTGTATTTTAGTTTTGATTTTTATTTAGTACTGATAGTTTTTTTATTTGTTTTTGTTAGAGTTATCTTACATTAGCTAATAATTAATTAATCTTTAATTGATTATTAGTCTAATTCATTCTCACACACTTAACCTAAACTTAGGAATACTTTATTAGTTGAGTTTATATTAGATCTTTATGTCACATCTCATATGATGTTGACACTTGTCATGATCTGATCCTTTCTCATTTAAGGATTTTCTCTTATAAAAATTCAACCCTCATTGTAATAATTCACAAAGCTTTCATATCTTCTTGAAAATTTTCTCTTTTCTGTAGTTTTCTCTTGTTGAAGAATATTGCATATATTTCTTTGCAGATCTCTTGCGTGGAAGGTGTCTTTGTTTGCGTTTGATTCTATGGCTCATGGTTTTGTCCTTGTTTCACAATTCTAACATGGTATCAGAGCATGGATTAAGCAAACCCCTTCTCAATTTATGAGGTTTTTTTCTTCAACAAGGGTTGTAGGCTTCATATCTAAATCCCCTTTGCTTTTTTTTTAAATTTTGGAGGTGGGAAGTTTCTCAAAGCATTTTGGTGTGAATCAAATCTCTTCATTGAATCCAGAGTTGCCGAAATAGTCATGATCGACCTTTGTTTCGTCAAATTTGGCTTTCATTTTTTAGATCTGTGAGGGTTTGAAGAAAGCACTTTTTTGCTAGATCCAAGGCATGCCTAATTTTTTGGAGCATTTTGAGCCTAAATGGACCTCACCATTGTGCTCAAAAGGACCAAAAACCCCTATTTTCACATAAAATTTCTCAAAATCTAAGCAGTTGACCTCTTAGATAATTTTTTTTGCTTGTACTGTTGTGCACGCAAATCGATGTAAAAAAATATAATTTATTTTTCTGCAAAAATAAATTATTTTTGCAGTTTTTAAATTGTTTTTTTTTTTTTTTGCTTTTACAAAGCTTTTAACAAAAAAATTTAATAGTTAAAAGCAAAAATCTTTTTTATTTTAAAAAAAAAGAAAAATAAGGTACAAGGTACCCTATGTCTGTACTTGTACAAGCCTACTCAGGAGTACCTACACCCAATGGGGTAGTGGGGGTGGGCCCACATGCCCCCCCACCCTATATTTTTAAATTTAAAAAAAAAAAAATAGTATGTAAATTTTTTTTAATTATTTAAAAAAAACAATTTTGAAAATAAGTCCAATTGTGCTTTTATAAAGACAACCATTTGGCCATCAAATTTAAGCTCTGAGTTTTGCTGCGATGGTCGTTTGACCATCAAATTTAATGCCACCTTAGTTTTTTCCCCTTTGGAGTTGTTTTCTTCCAAAGGTCGTAACTTGGGCATACGATATCATTTTTTGGAAAATGAGATATCATCAGAAAGTTGATTTTATCAACTTTCCAGTGTTGTGGGTGTCATCTATTTATTTTGTTTTTGGTGCATTATATAGCCTGTTGAAGTTAAAGGATTTGTTTTCAGTCCCAAGCTCATAACTTTTGACCAGTTTCTCCATTTTTCATGATCTTAGTGGCATTGTAACCATCGTTCAGAGCTCTTCAATTCCATCCATGCAATTTTCCCATATTATTCTTTAGGTATATTTTATTCATATTTTTGTGTTTTCACACTCTGGTGGATTACTTGGATGTTTTAGCTCCTGGAAACTTTTTGTTTGCATGGGATGACTCATTGTTGGTTGTTCAATATGTATGTCCAATATCTTGTCCTATTTAGACATTATAGAAATCATTTGTATGCATGTTTTCTTTTGCAAATGCATTGAGATAAAGTTCCTTAGCATTGTACATGTATATTGGGATTCTTGCACATTACTTTGTGCCTTATTGTACTCGTACTATGATATAAAGTGCCATAGGGGTTGATGTTTTCCATTTTTTTCCTTCATACCTTTTTCATTTATATGTGACTTTTGATTTCACATCCTTTCTACCAACTTGTACTTTCATATCTGCACTTTAGATGCTCTTGGTTCCTTTTCATGCACTACTTTCTGGCATTTAGCTTCAGTGTACATGTCACACCTCTTCCTTTTGAGCATTATGGGGGGTTTCTATTGTTGGTGTTAATGCTTCTATAGTTTCGTTGAAGTGAGCTATGTATACAATTTTTGTTCCTATGTACTAATCAGATGCAGCGACTTGTTACCCATGCATTTTGGTGAGATGGATCACTTACTATATGGAAACTCTTACATTCTTGTTTGTGGAGGTGACCTTCCATTTCCTTGGTTGATCAGAGTTCTTCAAAAAATTTGGTACCTTTACCATCTGTATCTTTGAGTTCCAGGTGTTTTCCTTTGTTTTCCATCTAATTCAAGTGGTGTCGTTGGGGGCACTCATGCAGATTGTTGTATTCTTAATCTTGATCATCCTATCTTTAGAGGAGGTTCTTCGACACTGTAACAGTCATCTTTTCATAGTGTTTGTAGCTTCTTCATGATTTAGTGGTGTTCTACATCTTTTTTTTCAGGACTTTGTTTGGTTGGAGGCTTCTCAGTCCTTCACACCTTGATTTGGAGGTTTTTCAATCCTTTAGTTTCCTTTGATCTCTTCTTGGAATGGATTTTTCCCCACGAGGTTTTCTCTATTTCTCCACATTATAGAGATCTTATGTTTGTACATGGGTACCTTATTTGGCCTTGTTTGTCGGGACCCATCTTGCATTATCTTTAGAGTTTTTAGCTACTCCCTATGTTCATCTTAAGGAGGGTTGTTAGAGTTATGTCACATTAGCTAATAATTAATTAATCTATAATTGATTATTATTCTAATTCATTCTCACACACTTAAGCTAAACTTAGGAATGTTTATTAGTTGAGCTTGTATTAGATCTTTATGTCACATCTCATGTGATGTTGACACTTGTCATGATATGATCCTTTCACATTTAGGGCTTTTCTCTTATAAGAATTCAACCCTCATTGTAATCATTTATGGGAGAATTTTTGAAGCTTTCATATCTTCTTGAAATTCTTCTCTCTTTTTTAGTTTTTTCTTGTTGAAGAATATTGCATATATTTGTTTGCAGATCTCTTGCGTGGAAAGTTTACTTATTTTTTGTTTGGTCTTGTGGCTTGTGGTTTTGTGTTTGTTTCACAATTCTAACAGTTTTGGTTTTGCAATTTAAATATTTTGTTTGATGTTAAATATTTAAAAATAAAACATGAATGTAGAATACATTTGAATATTTGTGTTAAGAAATCATTGATAGTAATGAAACTGAATAGAAATGGAACTTAACTTCAATATAATATTATATTGTAGTACTATATTATTATGGTATATTGTATTTCTTCACTATGATATTTTATTAGATTAAATTTTATTAATGTGATATTATATTTAAATATGTAAAATTATAAAGACCTAAATAATATAGGTTATCTTATATACCTATATATTATAGGTTATATTTTTTTTTAGGATATATATATGTGTGTGTACATGTGTATATATATGTACGCACACACACACACACACACACACACACACACACACACACACACACACACACACACACACACACAAGTAATTAATACAAAAATCTAGTTCATAGAGCATACCGTCAGGAAAGAATCGGGAAGAAAACCTCTGATTATAGCTCGAATAGATATAAAAATATTACAAAATTGTCCCACAAAATCTTAAAAAATTGTTCCAAAATGAGGACCCTTAGCAAATTTACAAAAAATTAACTATTTAATTCTAGTAACTGAGAATTTACCCTACCAAAATAAGAAGAAGGAGAACATAAAATAATCAAATTATATCGTAGATAACAAAGATATTAGTTTAATTCAAAAATAATACAAATTTCATTTTATTTTATTATTTTAATAGTGTGAATCCAAATCTCTATAAAATAGTTAGTTGATTTTGTGATTTTTTTTAATAAAAAAATAATAATTACATACATAAAAAAATCATTATTAAAAAAATTGTCAAAATAAATAACATTTATTTATTTTATAAAGCAAAAAATGTTTATCTTGCTTTCCCTACAAATCCGTCAATAACACACATAACTTTTTAACCAATCATATGCGCAAGAAATAATTTTTATAAATTATAAATTTAAATATTTTACAAGTTAACTTTACAAAATTGAAAGTTATTTTTTTTTTTTTTTAAATATTAATTTTGATTGGTTGAAAACTAAATTATTAATAACTAGTTAACGAAAAAAAGCCAAAGTCATCACAATAGTACTATGCCTCAAAGTAATAATAATAAAAATAAAAATAAAAACATAACAAAATATAATTAAAAATTTTGAAAAGTAAAACAAATTCATATAAAAATAAAAAAAATATTAAACATTTTGTAATAAAAAATATTAAAGTTGGAAGTTTTCCTTAAAAAAAATAAAAACTACAAAAAACGGACGAGGATTTTTGTTTTCAAAACTTTTTACAAATGCGAAAAAACCAAAGTCTTCTTTAATAGATTAATTATGGAAAGCGAAAAATTCGGACAAAACGTGTCGGTCTCTCGTCGGGCACAGAAGACTTCAACTGTCTAATACACGTTTAGAAAAGACTCGACTTACATTCCGTCGTCGAGAAGGAATGAGCCAATGGCGAAAACACGGAGTGGTCTTGGTGCGCTGTCATGTCTTTTCTTTATTTGATTCCCCGTGGGAGTGACGAAAGAACGGAGTGATTTCTGTGATCCGTTGATTGCGATACCTTCTGGAGCCAATTGGCTCAACAAGGCAGTCAAATATATGAATTCATTTACGCGCAAATGACAGCACAACATCGGCCATGTCGTTTAGTCTGTTTATTTTCTATTTAAATTCGAAAACGTAGCAGAAACAAAACACCATCTACACATTACTTAGAAGCAAGTGTTAGAAAAATACAAACGCTATGGTTATTGAAATGGCAATGAGGTATTTGTTCTTAATAATTGCTGTGATTATTTCAGTGGATTATTGCAGTTCATTAGCAGTGGCTGGTGGCGATACGCTTCTATTGGGGGCTTCGCTCACTGGAAATCAAACCCTAGTTTCGAAAAATGGCACTTTTGCATTGGGATTTTTCAGTCCGATAGGAACGACTAATTGGTATATTGGCATCTGGTACGCACCAATCTCTCAGAGGGACATTGTTTGGGTGGCTAACAAAGATAATCCTGTCAAAAACAAGCCCAGCGTTCTGAAATTTTTAAGAGACGGTCATCTCAGATTGTTTGATAGAAAGGGCCTGCCGGTTTGGTCGACTGATATTGGCCAGAAAGGATCACAAGCTGTGATAATGGAGTCTGGTAATTTCATTATGCTGGATGCCCACAACGAGTCTGTGACTGTTTGGGAGAGTTTCGCGCACCCGACACATACATTGTTGCCTGGCATGAAGATGTGGAAAGGCATGACGATAACTTCGTGGAAGAGTTCTTCGGATCCTGCAATTGGGCTCTTCTCTTTCAGCATGGACATATCTCCAGGAAAGTTGCAGATGATGATGTTCTTTAACAAAACCGTTCCATATTGGTCCAGTGGAGAATGCATTGGAGATAATAATTTTATTAAGGTTCCCGAATTGCAAGGCCAGAAGAAAGTTCAAGTGTCCTGTGTGAGGCTTTCTCCTACAAGTATGTACATTCATTTTGGCATACACCCGATAGATCATATGCTCACAGGGCGGTTTGTATTAAATGAGAACGGCGAATTTGAACTTTACTTCTGGATGGATGATGGTAGATGGAGTTGGAGGTGGTCGACATATCGAGGGCAATGCAGTGATTATGAAATCTGCGGGGCATATGGACTGTGCAATACGAATGATGTGTGCAGTTGTGTCGAGGGCTTCATGCCCAAGCATGATTCTCAAGGTTGGTGGTCGAGTGGGTGTGCTCGACGAAGACCCCTGCATTGCTCTGCCACAGAGGGCACAACCGATGGCTTCTTGGAAGCCAAGAACCAATCCTTGTCAGAAAAAGAAGCTGTCTTATACAACAAAGAGCCAACACGGCAAGGCTGCCGGACTGTTTGTCTCAATAATTGCTCCTGCACAGCCTTTGCTCTCTCTAAATCTGATCCACCTCTGTGTAGATTGTGGTTTGGGGATTTATTCGGAATGAGCGTTTCATCGGAGGGACAATCCGTCTTCATTAGGCTGGCTGCTTCTGAGTTGCGGCTCTCGAGATCAGTGAAAAGCAACAAAACCCCTGCACTTACTATCATACTTTCTGTCGCCGTATCCTTTTTTGCTGTTTCGGCCCTCCTGTTGGCCACATTCATTCTGTGGAAACGTGGAAGACTATCGAAGAAAAACGTGGAACAGGAGGTGCCATTGTCGCTCAAAAAGTTCAGTTACAAAGAGCTCAGAATTGCAACGGAGAATTTCAAGCATAAGCTGGGTAGCGGAGCATTCGGCTCTGTGTACAAAGGAACTCTGCCAGACAAAACGTCTATTGCGGTTAAAAGATTAGAGGGTTCTACGCAAGCAGAAAAACAGTTCCGTATGGAAATAATCACCACTGGCAGAATACAGCATGTGAATTTGGTCAGGCTGTGGGGATTCTGCATAGAACATTCACAAAGGTTATTGGTGTATGCCTACATGCCCAATGGCTCCCTAAACTCCTTCCTCTTCTCTCAGTCGGAAGACGTAGAGAAGGTGTTGGACTGGAAGACCCGGTTTGAGATCGCACGGAGCACTGCACGAGGAATGCAGAGATCGCATTATTCACTGCGATATTAAGCCTGAAAATATTCTCCTGGACGGCGACTTCAGCCCGAAGGTGGAAGATTTTGGGCTAGCGAAGCTGGTGGGTAGAGATTTCAGCCGCGTACTGACGACCACAAGAGGAACTCGTGGGTATGTGGCTCCCGAGTGGATCTCCGGCCTTCCTATCACTCCCAAGGCAGACGTATACAGTTTTGGTATGACGTTGATGGAAATTATATCTGGTCGAAGAAATCTGGATTTAAATGTCGAGGAAAGTAGGCTGTACTTTCCTACCTGGGCTTCATCTCAAATTTGGAGGGGAAACATAATGGGCGTTGTGGATGAAAGGATAGCAAGCGAGGCAAATATTGAAGAGGTGAGAAGAGCCGCTGTGGTGGCTGGGCTGTGCATTCAAGACGATGAAAATGAAAGGCCGAGCATGAGTGAAGTGGTGAAGATTTTAGAAGGAACGATGGAGGCTCCTGTTCCACAAATTTCTACAACAACGACAACACCGACAATTGCAGTCTAACAACAATTGCAGTCAACATCCTTCCATATCAAGTGGTTCCTTACATGTAAAACAGTAGCCATTGCGGGAGAGTTCATAAATGACTATGTATTAATAGTTGTAAGGGTATAATTTGATCTGTCATTACAACGTATTCTCATTATTATTTAAATATAAAAATATTAATAATTTTTTTTATAAATATCAATCATGATTTTTACTAATTATTGTGAGGGTATTTGTCATAATTTGATCCATCAATAGAATACATTCTCATTATTGTTTGAATATATACATATCGATAAATTATTTAAAAAGTATAAATCATAATTAACCTTAACACATATCATTAATACATAAAATGTGTCCAAATACTCATCATCTCATAAAAAATATAAATAATAATCATTGTATAAATCTTTTGGATTTGACTGTGTATGTTTTTTCATTTCTTGACATTTCATATTCAATTTCATGATCCATCATCAGGAGAGAAATACAAGAGAAGACAAGGATTTCTCTTCTCTTATCTTGCTCCCTTGATGATGGATCATGATTTTTGCCATTATTTGATCTATCATTACAATGTATTCTCATTATTGTTTAAATATAAAAATTTCAATAAATATTTTTACAAATATCAATCATGATTTTTACTAATAATTGTGAGGGTATTTATCATAATTTGATCCATCAATATAATACATTCTCATTATTGTTTGAATATATAAATATCAATAAATTATTTTTAAAGTGTAAATCATAATTAATCTTAACATATATCATTAATACATAAAATGTGTACAAATACTCATCATCTCATAAAAAATATAAATAATAGTCATTGTATAAATCTTTTGGATTTGACTGTGTATGTTTTTTCCTTTCTTGACATTTCAGATCCGATTTCATGATCCATCACGAGGAGAGAAATACAAGAGAAGACAAGGATTTCTCTTCTCTTGTCTTGCTCCCCTAATGATGGATCATGATGTTTGATCCGAAATGTTGAGAAAGAAAAAAATTACACATTCAAATCAATAAGATTTATACAATAACATTATGGAATGTGGAAATCATATGTTTTCAATAACTAGTAATTGTCAAAATAGAGTCTATATAGGAGCTAAGTCAATCTAATTCATTCCTAATAGACATTACATATAAAAATATTATGTAGTTGTCCTTAATTTTAATAGTTTGACCTTATGCAATCTTGTATCTCTTTTCTCAAAAGACATACAATATCATTGCTATATTAGTTACATATTTCGTAAATTAAAATAGACACAAGTGTACAACTTCTCATCCTAAACAAAATAGAAAAAAGATGTAATGTATAACTTCTAGTCTAAATACACACAACTATCAAATTTTTTCTTCAGAGAAATGTGCAATAAATGCCAATTTTGGAGACGTTCACCACCAAATATCAAAATAACTATTGGAAAAAATAGCAAGTCTCACCATTTGATACATAATTATATTGGTAGATTTCAAATATTATAATTTTATTACAAAAACCCAAATTTCAAAATGAACTTAGTTTCTTTTCAAAGTTCAGTTTGGTAGGTATAGCAGTTTTATGATAAAATTCTAACATTAGTTATTATGTTGATAAGACTACCTTTTACTAGTTAGTCATGCTCGAGGGAAGATTTCTTGTAAATTTTAATATCTTTCAAATCTCACCCCAAAAAATATCTAAATAATAATAGACTATAGAAAATTTAA
Source organism: Sequoia sempervirens (assembly GCA_007258455.2). Classification (NCBI taxonomy): domain Eukaryota; kingdom Viridiplantae; phylum Streptophyta; class Pinopsida; order Cupressales; family Cupressaceae; genus Sequoia; species Sequoia sempervirens. Next base: position 141,020,128 of record VDFB02256132.1, read on the forward strand.
TTATTTACTTTATTTATGTTTGTTTCGAAAATTGCATGCAAATTAAATGTGTGCAATATCAATGATTGCACTCTAGATAGAAACAAAAACTATCTCTCTTAGGAATCTTAATTTCACTACATTATCTCTTTAAAATACCCTCTTATACAATTATGTAAATTCTAAATATTAAAGTTAAAAATCCTTTTGCAATAATTTATGTGTTAGTGTTAGTAGTTTATGAATATTTAAAGTAATGCTTCAATGAATCAGAGATGCACCTTTTGGCATTGGGTGAGCATAATCCCAAAATTTAGTACCATCTATAGGAGGGATTTCATGTATGTGGATCATATGCTTAAAAGCTATTATTGTCAACAAGATCCAAAACATAAACATTCATAATTTAGTAAGATCTATTTAGATTTATCAAAGACCTTATAGGCACAAAAATGTCTCTAATACTCATAATAACTATGTAATAATAGGTAGGTAACTTCTTCTAGTGTTTTCTTAGTATTTCCTTTATTATCTTTTACTCATAAAGATTATAAAATTTCCCTCCCATCAATAATCATCTACATTTTTTGTCAATTTTCTTGAAGCTTATATAGATTGACACATATTAAAAAAAATTCATTCTTCTTTAGTAACCACTTCTCATTTATTATTTTTTCTCAATGTCAAGTTCTCTAGAAGAGAACATGATAAAGTTTCAAAAATACTTTGTCCAGCTTTTGAACAAGCACTTGAGGATAAGGAGGTAAAGCATAAATTTTTTTTCATGAGAATAGTTGTTAGCCCCCTTTTTTATAGTTTAAATTTATTTATGTGCCTTTGCTATATTTGGTTCACTCTTCTAAAGGAAACATATTTTTTATATGAAGACAATTATTTTGAAATACATGTACATAAGCCAAAGAACTTTATTATAGTGTAGGAAAATGCATACCCTTGCATTTTCACACTTGTTTGGGCATGCATTGCTTTATTTATCCCTATTTATGTTTTAATTGGTCCTATTTTACATCCACAAGTCTAATAAATTATATCTATTCATGGCTAATCCCGAAAAACATCAAAGGGTAAATGATAATTTAATGATTTTGGTTGTGTCTTCTTGATTTTTGGACCGGGACTAAGACACCACCTAGGGTCTTTTTGTCCTCCAAAGGTCTTGGGACCCTCTTTTAAAAGCACCTTAAAGGCCCCCCTTTTTGGTGTCTTTTCCTTGAGTTTTAAGCCTTGGGACTAAGACACCACCTAGGGCATCTTAGTCCCCCTTAAGCTATTTTTGAGATTTAATTTCAAATCTTGGCAGGATTTAGCCTCCTTTAATTAATGAGTTCATATGTTGGGTGGTTGTGGTGTAATTTTGGGATATTAAACATGGATAAGTATAAATACAAGGTTCTTTCACTCATTTCTAACCAAGCAAGTTGAATGAGCATTCTTAATAGCATAATTGAGTTCACAATAGCATTCAAGAGAAATTCGTCAAGCATTTGGAGCCATCATCAAGATTCAAGCATCATGTGTATTTTTGATCTAACATTTTTGATGTAGAGTTTTGATTCAAGCAAACAATTCAAGTCAAGTTCTATCAAGCATTCCTTTGATTCAAGATCTACATTCTAGCTAGCCACTTTACACAAGTTTGTAGATTTCATAACAAGGGTTTGGTGAGTTGTAACATAGCACTTTGTTCATTCATCATTTCCCTCCATTATTTCGTTTCATTCCAAGGTTTAATTACCAACAAGGGGTTTGACCAAGGAAAACCCCCATTTATTAACAATCAACAAGTTTTCCCTCTCTTGTCTATTTATGTTTGTAGATTTAGGTTGAAGATCATTTGAAGTGAAAAGTTTCAAACTTGCATTGCAAAGTTATCATCTTCACGGAAAGTCACCTATAGGAAAGATCTAGAGGTTTCAGGACCTGAGATCTGAAAAGAAGGAAATGCAGACATTGAACCTTAGGATCACATTTTAAAGTTGCAAAAATTCAAATCAGGACTAAGTCGGCAATAAGGGCATCTTAGTCCTCCAAGTGGTATCTTGTAGAGATTCTTTCATATTTTGTTTTGACATCCGAAGATTTCGCATCTGCTCCAAAAAATATCAGTGGGACTACAACAATAGTAAGAGCATCTTTGTCCTCCCTAGCATATTTTGACAACATTTTTGAATTTCTAGCATCCTTATCACATTTCTAGACTTCCTAGGTACATATATCCTAACTTTATGTTACTTAATTTTGTCATTTGCACTCATTATTTGGCTTGCATTACTAGGTTTTGTGAGTTGAATGCTAAGTTATCTTTTCCAAGACTTTGCTTGGTGGTGAACCCTTCAAAGCCTAAGGAATCCTCCTAGGTCTCCCTTGTTGAGAATTGAATCACCTTTGTGTTGATAGTCAATCCAATTTGGGAGCCTAGGACATCCTTGACTGATAGTTGGAGAAGAGTGGTGTTCTATGACCTAGGTCATAAAGCATCCATTTTCCTATTATTCATTTATAAAGTGAAATGAAGAGAAATAGGGTGTGGAGGTGATGATGAAATGAAAGGGGGTCACCAAAATGTAACACCTAAAATGTACCTCTTCCCTAATTTCATTAGAAAAAGAGATATCCCAAGGATAGAATTGATTTTCAACCTTGAGGTGAGTCAACCCTATTAGGAGGATTTGTTGTTTTCTTATCACAAAAATGACCGAAATTCACTTTTGGAAGATAAAATTAAATGCCTTAACAAACTAAATTTTGTGACCTAAAACTTGAATTGCAGAGTATTATGATAGCATGAACAAATATAGTAACCTTCAAGTAGATTCGAGGAGGAAAGAATGGTAAGAACCTAGCTCCAAAAGTGTTTTGAACACTGTTGAAGGATAGATTCACCCTAGGGTGAATGGGTCTCTATATGGGGGTCCAAAATCTGATTTCATAGTCCTCAGATCCCAGATCTAGTCTTCTAATTTCTCCCTTTTTCAACATTTTTACCCATTGGGTTAATTTATTGCTCGCCCTGTCCTACCGAAGCAGGTGGAATCGAGACTTAGTCTTGCAATCCTGCATCCAAATAAACGTCAAGTAGCACATGTATATATATAATCAAACATCCTATCATGAGAAGAAATTGCAGTGTAGCAGGGCACTTGTGAATGAGTGATGCTACACTATCCTCTCACCTAATCTATTCTAATAATTACAATATCAATGACGAACTAACATTTCTAACCAAATTGATCATAAGATAACGTGATTACTTAACTACTGCATCATAACTAATTATTAAACCATTTTATTATAAAATAATACTGAATTCAAATAACATGATCACCATAGAATTATCACATCGACATATAAAACATTAATGAAAAACTATTTGAATAAACAATAATCCAATCAACACATATAGTATCATAAATCATACTAATAATGTCACAAGAAGCAAACAACTAAACTACGCATCCACACACACCAAGTCAGTGAATGAATCACCAACACAAATTAGTATCATGCTAACACACAAGAGAAACCAATAGTAGCAAATAATATCAAAAACATGGGGGTATTACAGACCAAGGAAAACCCCTATTTATTAACAATCAACAAGTTTTCCCTCTCTTGTCTATTTATGTTTGTAGGTTTAGGTTGAAGATCATTTGAAGTGAAAAGTTGCAAACTTGCATTGCAAAGTTGTCATCTTCATGGAAAGTCACCTATAGGAAAGATCTAGAGGTTTCAGGACCTGAGATCTGAAAAGAAGGAAATGCAGACATTGAACCTTAGGATCACATTTTAAAGTTGTAGAAATTCAAATCAGGACTAAGTCAGCAATAAGGGCATCTTAGTCCTCCAAGTGGTATCTTGTAGAGATTCTCTCATATTTTGTTTTGACATCTGAAGATTTTGCATCTGCTCCAAAAAATATCAGTGGGACTATGAGAACAGTAAGAGCATCTTTGTCCTCCCTAGCATATTTTGACAACATTTTTGAATTTCTAGCATCCTTATCACATTTCTAGATTTCCCAGGTACATACATCCTAACTTTCTGTTACTTAATTTTGTCATTTGCACTCATTATTTGGTTTGCATTACTAGGTTTTGTGAGTTGAATGCTAAGTTATCTTTTCCAAGACTTTGCTTGGTGGTGAACCCTTCAAAGCCTAAGGAATCCTCCTATGTCTCCCTTGTTGAGAATTGAATCACCTTTGTGTTGATAGTCAATCCAATTTGGGAGCCTAGGACATCCTTCACTGATAATTGGAGAAGAGTGTTGTTCTATGATCTAGGTCATAAAGAATCCATTTTCCTATTATTCGTTTATAAAGTGAAATGAAGAGAAAAAGGGTGTGGAGGTGATGATGAAATGAAAGGGGGTCACCAAAATGTAACACCTAAAATGTACCTCTTCCCTAATTTCATTAGAAAAAGAGATATCCCAAGGATAGAATTGACTTTCAACCTTGAGGTGAGTCAACCCTATTAGGAGGATTTGTTGTTTTCTTATCACAAAAATGACCAAAATTCACTTTTGGAAGATAAAATTAAATGCCTTAACAAACTAAATTTTGTGACCTAAAACTTGAATTGCAGAGTATTATAATAGCATGAACAAATATAGTAACCTTCAAGTAGATTCGAGGAGGAAAGAATGGTAAGAACCTAGCTCCAAAAGTGTTTTGAACACTGTTGAAGGATAGATTCACCCTAGGGTGAATGGGTCTCTATATGGGGGTCCAAAATCTGATTTCACAGTCCTTAGATCCTAGATCTAGTCTTCTAATTTCTCCAAATTCCATTGTTGGAAAGTTGGAAATAAAATCTGTAGGTGAGTTTCCATGGCTTGACAACTTTGATGATAACTTTGGAAACTTTGCAAAATTTCTCTTTTGATCATGATTTAGGATCATCTGGGTTCACGAGCAATCCAACATCACCAGAAACAATTTGAGTTATTTTAAATTGAATAAGGGATTGAAAATTATAATCTTCATTGACTTCCTTCTATTGGGTGCTCAACATTATTGCTATGACATTAAGTTGTCACTAGAAGTGGGTAGTGGGCTATGTCACAAGAGGCAGGCAAGTTGATGAGAAATCTAAAGAAGTCTCTTAGACATCTTGATTGGCATTGTTGTTTTCATTGGTGAAATAGAGCAGTGTCAAATGGAGTTTGGTGGATGTCTCTTAGACATTCTAATGGAGTGCAGTGAAGACTTTTTGATGAGAGATAGGCTGGTCGGTGAGACATTCGTCAATGTCTCTTCAACATTTTGTTGAACTGTGTGTTGGGGTGACTTCAAGGCCTTGGCATGAGATTCTCCTAAGTCTCTTTGACATGGTGGGTTCCAGTGGTGGAGTGGAGGTAGCTATATCAAGGTGACATATTGGGTTCAATGTGACATCCTCTAATATCTCTTAAATGATGTGAATAGTGATGTTGGCATGACATAGTATCTTTGATCAAAGATCTTTCAATGTCTCTCCAACATTCCATTTATGTTATGATTGAGCTAGACATCACTATGAGATAGGGGCATTAGAGTAAGATTTACAAAAGTATTGGCAATATTCTAATGGGAGGAATAAGAAAAGACAGTCAATGGTGGTGGATGGTGAATTTTATCATGACACTTGGTAGGGTGATATTGATGTATTTCACATCATTGTTGTGAAATACAATTTCATTGGCCAGCTTGGTGGATTTGTTAACAATGATGTAACAACTTGGAGATCTCGAATATTGATTGGACAATGATGGAAACTACAACATGAAGAGTGGGAAAGAACAAGGCCAGCCTAGAGAATTAGAATGATATATAAAAGTTGAATGAGGACTAGTAGAAAGTAGCAGAGGACAAGGAATGCCCAAAATAATACAAAGATCAAAGGTTGCAGTTTGACACCTTAGAATTTAGATCTATCATCTACAAATGCATGTAAGAAGCCTATATGATGGCACCTAATCTATAATTTGATTCAAGTAATAAATGAACATATTTTCTCTCGTCCAACATTTGGTTGTTCTTTTTGTGTGTATGTAGTTAGATTCTATAGGTAAGGGGAGTACCCTTTCATCAAGTGGTATTAGAGTAGTCAGTTTTGAGCGTGGAGAGGTATCCACGAGGATCTGTAGGAGAGAGTAATAGAAGTGCATAGCTCGAAATGACTATTGTGGGTGTGTGAGGAATCCCAAACTATTGAGAGCTGGAACTATTGATTGGAAGAGATACTACCTTGTATAGGAAGAGGAAGAGGAAGACCCGGACTAGAGGTTGTACTTGAAAGATTTTGTGACATGGTGATTGAAGTCATCAGAAACTAGGGGGGAGTAGGTTCTAATAACAAAAGGGAAAGAAGAGAAAGAGGAAGAGAACACTAAAATAAGGAAGAAATCGATGGTGAAGAAAACGAAAGACAACAAGAAGAAGAGGACGAGGACAAGGAGTAATGGCCAGTAGATGCTGAACAAGAAAGTTTTTTGAGAGCTCTTTTGAGATTAAGGAAGAATAATAAGATGGATTTGTTGAACCTTTCTGGAACATTAAATCCAAATGAGTTAACTGATTGGATTGGAGAGCTGGAGGAGTACTTCGAATTGGAGGACATTAAAGACCCATAATGGGTGAAGATAGCTCAAACAAAATTGAAAGGGCATGTTGTGTTATGGTGGAAAGGATTGTAGAAAGAATGATAAATGGATGGAGATCCTCGAATAACAAGGTGGAACCAGATGGTGATGAATTTGAAGAAGGAATTCATACTCGGAGATTATGAAATGGAGTTTCTCAAGAAATTGGAAAATTTCAAGCAAAAAGATATTAGTGTAAAATATTACATGAAAGAATTTTACAAGCTGTCTATTCAATCTAGAAGGCATGAAATTGATAGGGAAAAGATAACTAGGTATGCAAATGTCTTGAGGTTTAACATACAAGATGAGATGAGTATGCTAAATATTACCATAGTTGAGGAAGCATACCAGTATGCATAGAATGTACAAAAGAAACTAATGAAGAGGAAAATAAAAAATTCTAAAAGTTAGGGAAGATTTAGAACTGAAAAGGGAAAAGTGAGTAGTAGTAAAGGAAAGTAGATTGATGAAGAATCCAAGCCCAAATGGAGCAAAGAAATGTGCCAAAACACCAAAGTAAAGGAGGTACTAGCAAGAGGACATGGTAGCGGCAAAAAAGGGTTTCCATTTAGATGTTACCAGTGTGGAGAAGTTGGTGATCATGCATTCAAGTGTGATCAAATACAAGAGGGCAGCAAGAAGAGTGCAACAGGAAACCACTTGGCACAAGAATATGAGGAGTGTAATGAATCACTAGAAGTAGCAGACCCAAAAGAAGGTGAATCTCTCACGATGAGAAGAGTGTTGTTAACTACAAAGATGATGGAGGAGGAACCATCCCAAACAAGGAATCTCTTTCAAACTATGTGCAAGGTTGGAGGTAAGTGTTGTAAGGTTATTGTTGATAGGGGTAGTACAAATAACTTAGTTTTAGAAGAAATGGTGGAAAACATAGGTTTGAAAAGGGATAACCATCATAGTCCATACAAAGTTTGTTGGTTGCAGAAGGAGCACGAAATGACTATGATAGAATAGCTTTTAGTAAGTTTTTAGATTGGTTCTTATAGAGATAAGGTGTTGTGTGACATGATGCCTATGACAATGTGTCATGTGTTATTGGCTAGACCATGGAAATTTGACAGGGAAGCCATATATGATGGTAGGAGGAATGCATATACCATCCAGAAAGATGGGAAACAATATATGTTGAATTCTCAAAAAGAGAAGAAAAAGCAGTTGAAAGAATCCAAATCTATTGTTTGTTGCAATACAGAGAAGCAACAAGTAGATGAAGAGGAACAAAGTAATTGTAGTGATTTGAAGTTGTTCAGAGATTAGGTTTTAGGAGGAAAGAGAAAATTAATTTATGATTTATTGTAGTAGGACAATAAAGGCACAAGGAGTAGTAGTTCAAAAGGGTGTGGTGGGAATAGAGGTGGTCCAATGGTAAGAAGTTGTTCATAGAAACATGAGAATAGAAATGGAGATGGCTTGAGAATTAAGGTTGAGCAAAAGAGTACAAGAGGGAAGGCTTCTATGGATAAGGAGCAACTATGGATCAAGAATAAACATGGGATTACTATCCCATGCACCTTCTGATGTTCCTGAGTTTACCAACTCTAGGAACATTTCACTTACCTGGTGTGTCTGATGCAGGAGAATTAGGGCTCATGAGCAATCCTACATCACCAAAAATAATTTGAGTTATTTTAAATCAAATAAGGGCTTGATAGTTCTAATCTTCATTGAGTTCCTTCTTTAGGGTGTTCAACATTATTGTTGTGACATTAATTTTTCACTGGGAGTAGGCAATGGGCTATGCCGCCAAGAGGTAGGCTAGTCGATGACAGATTTGAAGAAGTCTCTTAGACATCCCAATTTGTGTTGTTGTTCTCATTTGTGAGATAGAGTGTTGTCGGTGGGAGTTTGGAAGATGTCTCTTAGACATTCCAATGGAGTGCGATGAAGACTTGTTGATGAGAGATAGGTTGGTCAATGGGACATTTGTGAATATCTCTTCGACATTCCATTGAACTGTGTCAGGGTGACTTGGGGTTTGGGCATGAGATTCTCCTAAGTCTCTTCGACATGGTAGGTTATGACAGTAGAGTGGAGGTAGTTGGTTGTGCCCACAAAAGGGATATAAAAATCACAGTAAAACCTATCCTAGGAATTGGACATTCCAGTAGGTGACCAATATCTCTTTATGGATGTTCATTTACTTGTCAAACCAGGGAACATATACTTTGAATGGCGTAGCACAATATATGCACTAAGAACTAGTTTCGGTCACAACTTAACAAAAATAAATACTTGGAAAAAATTCTATCTACGCTACAGGAAGGCAATGGAAAGTTATTTTTACTCAACCATGATTTAAACAAAATAGAAATCATAACAGCTATGACTGAGACTCAAACTATGAACTGGCCTTATGCTGCAGGAATAGGCACAGAGATGGATTCCTGATGCTGCAAGAGCAATACAAGACTAAGTTTGTATGAAAAAATTAAAGATGAAATCTAACTAATGATCAACACAAAAAGAATAGCTAACTAACTAGCTATAGATACTTACTAAGTGGGCCTCCTTAGCAAGCATATACTAATTATGCAAGTGCTGAACTCAGAACTTCATCAAACTTTATTCATAAACTCATAATGGTATACATTGCTTTGCTGATATGAAAACTAGCAACAAACTCTGTCTCATGTCATACGGATTCTGCTTTTTATTACTATCATACTGGCTCTTACATGATATCCACTATGCTTCTATCTAAATTCTAACTATCTTCTTGCTCATTCGCGCAGGAGGAGCACTTATTTAAAATTAGGAGAACAACTAACTAACTACCCCTAACAAAGAAAGACGTGGAAGTAAAGTGTATCCCAAAATCAAGGAACAAACTTCATAAATGAATTTATTCATTCAACCCAATCCAGAGAGAATCTAGCACTCCACTCTTTCCAGATTGACTGTCATTAAAAATCCTTCCCAATGGTTTTGGTCAAAGAGTCTTCGCCAGAGCTTCCTCGAAGTCGTGTAGGAAATAGAATTTACTGCAAGGCCGAGATCGGCTGCGCTTGACTCGATCATAATTTCTTCAACAACCTACGAAACACAAGGTAACTGATGCAAAATAAAAGGCACATGGAACATACATAATATCTGTTTATTAATCACATATTTAAATCTATTTCATCATTCAAAAACTACATACGATATACTAGTCATTTAGGGAGTCAATGGGGTAATAAATGTAGACAAGACAACACAATAGGCTGTAGGAACATGAAAGTGTTTTGCTATAGGATATCCCCATAAAAGGTTTCAAAAGAGTTTAAACAACCATGAATAACAAAAGTAAAGGTATTAAAAGTTCATCATAATATCCAAACTATGAGCACATTTTGGGCTCATTATCTCCCCCCTACTTAGCCCAATGCTGGTCCTCCAGCATTAACTTTCATAGTAGTTTCTCTAAAATCAGTGGTTGCGGCATGACTTTGAAATGGAGCTCCAAACCTGTAATAAAATCCTTTGAAAGTCTGGCACCTTTCATACCTACGGGCTTCTAAATCATCATTAAGATTTGTAGCCTAGTAAGGATAAAGGGGCCATATTAGCACAGGAGGTTTAAATGTCAATGGAAACCATAGTTCAAATCTCTTTTGAAGTCCTAACTGTATATAACTGCTTGATCATTTAAGAGATGCTGTGAAATTTAGGGGACTGTGAGGCTCAGACTTTCTTAACCCAATAGTTAATCTTTCCCACCTTTTCTCACTTCTGGTGTATGACAGTCTCCAAAATGAATATAACTGTTCCTGAAATTCATCATATACCTGTCTCCTGAGATCAAATATTTTCGTCTTGGCTATATCATTGTGAATGCCATATGTCAGAGTAAACCAGGTTTTTAACATTGCATGGGGGTCTGAACTTTGAGGGTGCAATGGAACAAGCTCATTCCTTTCAGCTTCCTCATATGTTTCCCATTGTCTGCCATAATTTGCTTCATTTGCTGCCCATGACATAAATGATCTCAAATGGATATCGCCAATATACAGAAGAGGGTTCTATTTTGTTTCAAATGGAATTAAAAATCCATGCAAATAAAATTCACATAGAGAATTTTTTAACCAATTAGGGGCTGCCTGGTATGCGTCATAGAACTCTTTAGCAGTGTGAAGTATAGGATCTTGATTTATGGAAATTCTCATTAGTTGGAACCATAAGAATTGTTCTTTAAGGCACGAAGCATAAACTCTAGGTGGTGGTCTGCATTCCATAATCTGACTAGTTACTTTTAACATTTCATCCATTTTTCCTTGTAACTCAAGAATTTCCTTTTTCAGTTTCTTCCTTTCTATCTCCCATAGACTTTGTTGCATGTCAGACTGGGCTAGGTGCCAAAAAGTTAGGGTTTGCAATTGTTCAGTCTATTCCTGCTCTTGCTACAATGGAGAAGACTGTGCTTCCTCTGAAATCTACATAGCAGCAGCATCCAAGTCATCAAGACTTGGTACCCCTTTTTCATTATGCTCAATTTCCCTTGTCTCAATTTGTTCCTCTTCAAGAACAAATAAACTCTGTGTAGCATTCTCAGACACATTCTAAGAAACATCAAATTCAAACTCTACGGACCCTTCTGAGATTACAATAACCTCTAATTGTGGTGAAGCAAGGGAGGTCTTACATTGTTTCCTTGTGGAAACTCTTCTTAGCACTGGTGCGGCTGTAGGAGGTGTTCTTGTAGCCTTCCTCTTTCTGGTCTGACTAGAGGGTTCTGCCCTACCACAGGATGATGGAGAATTGGTAATAGCAACAGGTGTTGTTGTAGGAGAGACAGCTGCAGGGGAAGATGCCGCAGGAGAAGGGTATTGCCCTTTCCGAGAATGAGGGTCAGATTCTAGGGACCCTTCTGCCTTTATTTTTCCCTTCTCTCTTCTAGTGGCAGACCTAGTTTGTACCCTAGCAGAGGATTCATGTGTGAGAGCTGTAGGACCAGGTGCTACAGGAGTAGATGACCCTTGCCCTATTCTTCTACTGGTAGACGCAATTTATTCTTTGTTTTTTTGAGGTTGTGGAGTATGTACCCTAGGGGGTTCTAGAATTTCCAAGCTCTTTTGGGAAACAAATTGTTGCTAGGAAAGAGGTGAGACATCTCTCAAAGAGCATTCAATCAATAATTTGATAAGGCCATGGTGAGCAATAGAATTATCTTTCCCCTGTTGGGTTCCATGGGCACTTTGTTCTAGAAATTTTAACAAGAAATTCATAACATTTACAACTAACCCATGCCTCATATGACTTAATAATTTGAAATGGTAAGAATGCAAGTAAGAGAAATGACCTTCATAGGTTAAATACATGATTATGAAAGCAGTGTATTTTGAATAAGGAGGAGGCAATGATACTCACTTGCATCCCTGCTTGGAGACTTCCAAAGGTCCGTCAGTGGGTATTGAAAATTCAACCCTTGCAGAGGCAGCATCTGAAGAAAAATTTTCTCCAACGACTGGGAGCCTGGTTACTTCAGCAATTTTGTCTTCAGTTACAACAACCATTAGACTCCATATAGTAGCCTCCCCTTTAGAAAAGGTTCTCAAAAATTCGCCAGCAGCCTCCTCATCAAAATCATTTAAAGTCAAGAAGTAGTTTAACCACCCACAGAGGCTGAATGCCTGGATTGTTTGAGGGTTTTGCAATAATAACTCATGAGCTACAGGCTCATGTCGCACCAGCTGACCACCCATGTTTATAGGTTTTCCCCAACTGAATTCAACCCCCTGCTGAAAATTCAAAAATTTCCTCTCTGTTTCTCTTTCTGTTCTGGTTTCCTCTCTGTCATGCCGTCACATTTCTCTCTTTTCCAAAAATGAACTTTTTGAACAAACACTTTTAATTGTAATTTATAAGAAAAACATGCAATGAAAAAGACATGAGATCATATTTGGAAAGTACCAGAAAAAATAATAAAGAAAGGTTATTTGAGCAATTGTGGCAGCGGCGAAAAGACAGGTTTTAAAAGTGGATTACCTTGCCCCCTACTTAGAGTATGACATGTGTCCTCACATGTACTAAAGTATAGGTGAAGATCGGGTAATAATGCCTAGTACAGTCATAGTAGTAAATGAATAGAATAAAATAAATCAAATATGTGATAAAAAAATATGGTGTACCTTTGATAAATGTAAGTATGTGTGAAGAAAGATGATGGCTTCGGCATGATTTGACAATTGGGAATGTTATCATAATTAAGGGTGATGGGGATGAATGAGGTGGATGGGTGACATGGGTGGTTGAGAGGAATGGATGGAATGGATGGATGGGATGGATGGATGGAATATAAAGAAGCGAGATGTGACGATAAGTGAAAATGAAGAAAAAGGGGTTTCCTTAAAAACAAAACTTTTATTATGAACATGCTTTTCAAAATTATGGTGAAGTTGCAGGAGAAAGACTAAAGCCTTAGGCTACAGAAAGAGTAGTGGCAGGATCCCAAATGAACTATTGCATGAATTCTTGTTTTGAGACTGGTTTTTGGTACAACCAGAGACGGTGTCCATTAACCAACAACTTGAATTGAACAGGATCAATTGTAACAAGTTGAACTGTAGCATTAGCAGATACATTCTCAATTTCATACAACCCCAACCATCTGGTCTATAATTTTCTTAGACTATCCTTATACCGTGAGTCATAAAGCAGAGGCCAATCTCCTTAATGTATTTATCATGCCACCTTATTCGCTAATTCTATATCATCTCAGTGTGCTGCAGGGGATGCTTTTGAAGTTCATCCAGAGTATTGAGCTGCATGATTCTGTCTTTTTGTGCATTTGTTAAATCCATGTCCAGCTCTAGTGCTATTTGGAGAGTCTTATGTTCAAATTCTATTTGCATTACAGCTGTTTTACCATACACCATTTCAAAAGGTGTAAATACTGTAGCAGTCTTCCAAGTAGTACAATAGTCCCATATAGCTTCAAGTAACCTGGCAGCCTAGTCCTTCTTATGCAAAGCTACAGTTTTAGTCAAAATGGCCTCTATGTCCCTATTGGTGACCTCAACCTGGCCATTGGCCTGGGGGTGATAAGGAGTTGATTTCCTATGCCATATATTGTATTCATTGACTAAAGTTGTGATAAGTGTAGAAGTAAATTGTGCTCCCTGATCTATCACTATCTCCCTAGGAACACCAAACCTAGTAAATATTTTCTCATATAGGAATTCAGCCACTTTATTATCTCTAGCATGTTTCATAGGTTTAGCTTTTACCCATTTTGTGACATAATCTGTGCACACAAGAATGTAGGACTTACCATTGGAAGGTGGGTCAATTGGTCCCACAAAATCCAGTCCCCATTTGTCAAATGGTGTAACTACAATTTGTAGAAATAGAGGCATTTAATCAGAGTGAGTTGGTCTTCCCATCCTTTGGCATCTGTCACATCTCCTTGTATACTTGACTGCATCTCTATGTAAGGTTGGCCAATAGTAACCAGTATTTAAAATTTTCATTGTTGTCCTTTTGGCAGCAAAATGTCCGCCACATGGCTCATCATGGCTAGCATGTAGTATATCATGAGTGTCCTCCTCTGGTACACATCTCCTCATAACGTGATCTGGCCTTGTATAAAACATGCAATCTACAATCCAAAAAAGTTAAAACTTTTCTCTACTAATAATCTTTTTTCCTTAGGAGAGAATTGAGGAGGAGTTCTTCCTATTTCCAGATAATTTGCTATATCAACATACCATGGATGAAAAACTTTGATTGCAAATAGGTGCTCATCAGGAAAGGAGTTTTCAATAAGTGCAAAGTCATCTTTCCTTTGAATTCTAGAAAGGAGATCAACAACTACATTGGCTTTACCTGGCTTGTCCATAATTGTAATGTCAAATTCCTACATCAGCAATAACTATCTTGCCAGTCTCCCAGATATTGAGCTTTTATTTATGAGATACCGGATTGCTACATGATTAGTGTGGACAAATATCTAATAACCAGTGATATAATGCCTGAATTTATTGAGGGCGTAGATGATTGCCAACATTTTTTTTTCTGTAACAATGTAGTTGAATTCAGCCCCTTACAGATTTTTGCTTATGTAGTATAGTGCGTGTTCAGTTGATCCATCCTTCTACCCTAGCATTGCTCCAATTGCATAATCTAAGGCATCAGTATGAATATGAAATAGGAGTGACCAATCAGGTCCTTTCAGAATAGGTGCCTATGTGAGGGCGACTTTCAAGTCAAGAAATGTTTTTTCACATTCCTCTGTCCAAGAAAACTCTGCATCTTTCTTCAGCAGATTATATAAGGGACCTGCTATTTGGCTGAAGTCCTTGATGAATCTTCTGTATTATCTTGCATAGCCTAGAAAAATCCGTACCTCCTTTTGCTTAGTAGGAGAGGGTAACTTAGAGATGATCTCAATTTTAGCAGGATCACCCTGAATTCCTGCAGTAGAAATATAGTGACCGAGCACTATTCCCTCCTGCATCATCATGAAGCATTTTTGACTATTCAGTGATAGGTTGTGATCTTCACATCTCTGTAGTACTTTTTCCAAGTTAGCTTGAGCTTCCTCAAATGTTGTACCATAAACAATAAAGTCATCCATGTATATTTCCATTCAATCATATGAGATGTTCGAGAAGATGCTTATGACTGCCCTCTAGAAAGTTGCAGGAGCATTATAGAGACCAAAAGGCAAAACTGAATAGGAAAACGTTCCCCAAGGGCATGTAAAGGTAGTACTTTCCTGATCCTCAGGAGCATTCTTGATCTAATTGTATCCACTGAAGCCATCCAAGAATGAGAAATACTTTCTAGCTAAATTATTCAAAACTTGATCAATAAATGGAAGAGGAAAGTAATCTTTCTTTGTTGCTAAGTTAAGTTCTCTATAATCTACACATACCCTCCATTTCCCTCCTTTCTTAGGAACAATGACCAATGGAGAAACCCATTGGCTATCAGAGATTGGGTAGATAAAGCCAGCTATCAACATTTTTTGCAATTCTTCTTTAACAATCTCTCTCAAAGCTGGATTGATTCTTCTTTGAGGTTGCCTGATAGGTTTGAAGTCACTATTAATATATATGTGATCTGTATAGAGTTTTGGGTTGAGGCCCTTCATATCTCCATATTCCCATGCAAAAGTTGACTTATGACTGGTAAGCATTTTGATCATAGATTCTTGTTGCTCACGTGTGAGGTTTTTATTAATGCACAATGTTTTTCCTACAGCTACCTCAATTTGAGAGGTTAAGTCTATCATAGATACTTCAAAAAGAAATGGCATGTCTACTTCATGGGGTAGTAAGGTGTGCAAGCAATCAGTTGCTACAGGATAATGAGCTGATGTGGATGGAGAAAGAATAGTCTGCAAGGAACATGGATTTCTCTCACAATGAAAGTATTATGTACCATAGTTATTCAACAAGATATTGGACAGTATATCTTCTTCTTCCTACTGTGCAATGAAAGGCTCTCTCGTAATCATCATTAAATTGGCCACAGAGTTCACTTCTTCCTCTTCTCTCAAATCCGGCCAAGCAACATCTCCATACTCAAGTTGGGGCAATGCTGGAGAATAGAGGGTAAGTTTCTTTGTGCTATACCCATTAGATATTGTCATGTCACTCGACCTACAACCAATGCAAGCATCAGTAGTAGCCAACCAAGGCCTTGCTAGTATGACAGGGTATCCCCCCAATGATGCTTTTAGAGATAAGACCATGAAATCAACGGGGTATTCCCAGGAATCCAAGGTGACTACCAGGTCTTCGACTACCCCATCAGGTTTGATAGATGAGCTATCAACAAGCTGTAATATTGTAGGTGTAGTCCTTATTTCTGAAATATTAAGTTTTACAACTAGGTCCTTTGTCATGACATTGATAGCTGCACCAAGATCTACTATGGCATTCTTAATTTGCATCCCATGAACATTTATCTCCACAACAGGACTTCCTGGATCTAAATATTTTGGGATGCTAAGCTTCCCTAGCATTAAGTTAGAGATTTGACCTATTACATAGACAGTTTGAGGGTCTTTCTTTTTCCTCCCTGGTATCTTCAAACATGCCTCCTTGATGGCCTTGCCATAGATAGGTACTTCTTTGATTGCTTGGAACAAGGGAATTTTCACACATATATGCTTTAGTTGGTCAAGAATATCAAAGGTGGGTTCCTCTTGTTTCTTCACATTTTCACCATCCAATTTTTGTGAAAAAGGAGGGGGCACCTTATTAGATGACTTAGGTAATGATGGAATCTAAATTGGTTGATTTGGTTGGGCTTGGTCATTGATATCTTCTTCTTCTTGGCCAGTTTCCTCAGGTGGTAATTCTGAGATTATGGGAGGAGATGGTGTGGGCAGCACGGTTCCTGAACATAAATTAATATTATTCAGGTTAAGAGCATAGGCAGGCTGATGATTAGGATCGACAAAATAGACTTGTTGCTGCAGTTGCCGGTTATTTGGATTAGGTGCTGCTTGAGCTGGTAGTTGGGTTGATTTTGGATTCTGACCTTGATTAGGTGCAGGAGGTGGCATAATGGATTGCTACTGGGGTTGCTATAGGAAACCTGTAGTTGGATTTGACCATTGTTGGCCTCCTCTCCATTGGTTAGGCTGCCAATTATTTTGCTGAGGTGGTTGCGAGTTCCCTTGTGAGGCTTGCCAACGGTTTTGCTAGGTATTTGGCCAAGGGTTATGCCACTGAGGTTGGGAGTATGGCCCATAGTTTAGAGGGTACTAATTTTTCCATTGACTATTATATGAACCAAAATTTTACAAAGGGTCCTGAGGCATACCTTGTCTTGGGGCCCATGGCCTCCTTTGTGCAACAAAGAAGACTTGATCATCATCACCTTCTATCATCTTAAAATCAGTAGGAAACTATTTAGCCTCCATGTTGGCCACCATCTTGCATCTACAGTCACGCTTCTTCTGTCTACAATGTGGACAGAACTCAGCCAAGATTGCTTCAGCTTCATAATGTTTCCTCTGGGCTTGCATAGTGTCCAACTGTATAGCCATGTTAATGATTTCTTACTTGAAATCAGACAACAAATTTGTGATCTCCATCCGTGAAACTCCATTGGAAAAAGATTTACCCATTGTAGCTTGATGACCTCTACCCTTCTTCACATTTGCTCGAGAGTAATTAAAACATATTTTCTTAATATCATCCCAAGGCAGTTGGGTTATATCACCTCCTCCCATCAAGTCTAGAGCGTCTATACAGGCATCACTAATCCCTCTTAGAAAAAGTAGTTTCTGAGAGTCTTTATTAAGAGTATGGTTTGAGTTCTTTTTCAGATAAAATAAGAATCTAGAAATATAATCCTCCAAACTTTCGTCCTCCTTTTGCTGAATCCTGAATATATCATCTCCCTTACTGCCACTTTTACAATATTTCTTATATTTCTCAAGGAATTTTGTTTGCATGGCTGCCCAACTAACAACACCTCTTCCCAAACTCATGAACCATATGAGAGCTCCTTCCTTCAAAGTGGAAGGAAACAACTTCAGCTTGTGAGCATCTGAAGTATAGTCATGACTGTGACAGAGGATGTCAAACTCAAACAGGAAAGTTTTAGAGTCCTCCGTGACTAGGCCATAGAACTTTGGAAGTAGTGAAGAAGGAATATTCTTAAGATTATCGGTATCTCGCTGGGGAATAATGGGAAACTCAAAAGCAGGAGGTGGATTAGGTGGATTATTTGCCATATTGGCTTGCTGGAATATCAGAGCGAATGAATTTTCCTCAGGTTCTTCATCGGCTAGGTCAAATGGTAGTTCAACAAACATGTTTTCAGGGAGAAACCTTCCCAACGTGTCTCTTCTTCTATGCATGCAATAGAATGAATGGTGATTGAAGGATTTTGAAAATTTTCTATTAACAAACTAAACTAATGCTAAAAATGACTTCTGACAAATTCTTAGCTTGACACCATCCCTAGCAACGGTGCCAAAAATGGCCGCGCCCACAAAAGGGATATGAAAATAATAGTAAAACCTATCCTGGGAATTGGACATTCTAGCAGGTGACCAATATCTCTTTATGGATGTTCATTTACTTGTCAAACCAGGGAACGTATACTTTGAATGGTGCAGCACAATATATGCACTAAGAACTAGTTTCAGTCACAACTTAACAGAAATAAATACTTGGAAAGAATTCTATCTACGCTACAGGAAGGCAATGCAAAGTTCTTTTAACTCAACCATGATTTAACCAAAATAGAAATCATAATAGCTACGAGTGAGACTCAAACTATGAACTGGCCTTATGTTGTAGGAATAGGCACAGGGATGGATTCCCGATGCTGCAGGAGCAATACAAGACTTAGTTTGTATGAAAACTTTAAAGATGAAATCTAACTGATGATCAACAGAAAAAGAATAGCTAACTAACTAGCTACATATACTTACTAAGTGGGCCCCCTTAGCAAGCATCTACTAATTACACAAGTGCTGAAATCAGAACTTCATCAAACTTTATTCATAAACTCAGAATGGTATACATCGCTTTGCTAATATGAAAACTAGCAACAAACTCTATCTTGTGTCATATAGATACTACTTTTTATTACTATCATACTAACTCTTACATGATATCCGCTATCTCCCTATCACTATGCTTCTATCTAACATCGAACCATCTTCTTGCTCACTTGCATAGGAGGAGCACTTATTTAAAATCAGGAGAACAACTAACTAACTACCCCTAACAAAGAAAGATGTGGAAGTAAAGTGTATCCCAGAATCAAGGAATAGACTTCATAAATGAATTTATCTATTCAACCCGATCCAGAGAGAATCTAGCGCTCCACTCTTTTCAGACTGACTGTCATTAAAAATCCTTCCAAATGGTTTTGGTCAAAGAGTCTTCGCCAGAGCTTCCTTGAAGTCATGCAGGAAATAGACTTTACTGCAAGGCTGAGATTGGCTGCGCTTGACTCGATCATACTTTCTTCAACAACCTATGAAACACAAGGTAACCGATGCGAAAGAAAAGGTGCATGGCACATACACAATATCTGTTCATTAATCACATATTTAAATCTATTTCATCATTCAAAAACTACAAGTGATATACCAGTCATTTAGGGAGTCAACGGGGTAATAAATGTAGATAAGACAACACAATAGGCTGTAGGAACATGAAAGTGTTTCGCTACAGGATATCCCCATAAAAGGTTTCAAAAGAGTTTAAACAACCATGAATAACAAAAGTAAAGTTATTAAAAGTTCATCATAATATCCAAACTATGAGCACATTTTAGGCTCATCAATAGTGATATCAAGGTGACATATGGTCTTCGACATGACATCCTCTAATGTCTCAACAAAAATGTGAGTAGCGATGTCGGTGTGACATGGTAGCTTCAAAGAGAGATCTTTCAATGTCTCTCTGACATTCCGTTTATGTTACAATTGAGTTGTCGCTATGACATGGGGGCATTGGAGTAAGATCTACAAAAAACTTGGTGACATTCTGATGGGAGGAATAAGTGGAGATGGTTAATGGCGGTGGATGATGAATTTGATTGTGACACTTGGCAATGTGATATTTGTGTATTTCACATCATTGATGTGAAATACAATTTCATTGGCCAGCTCGGTGGAGCTGTTGACAATGATGTAATAGCTTGGAGATATTGAATACTAATTGTACAATCATGAAAACTACAACATGAAGAGTGGGAAAGAACAAGGTTGACCAAGATAATTAGAATGATATATAAAAGTTGAAGGAATATCAACAAAAAGAAGTGGAGGATAGGGAATGCCTAGAAGAATACAAAGATTGAAGGTTGTAGTTTGACACCTTAGAATTTAGATCTATGATCTGCAAATGCATGTAAGAAGCCTATAAGTTGGCACATGATCTATACTTTCATTCAAATAATAAAAGAACATATTTGTTCTCATCTTCCATCTAGTTGTTATTTCTGTGTGTATGTAGTGAGATTTTGTAGGAAAGGGGAGTACCCTTCATCAGATCCAATTTCAATCCTTCTTCACCTACAAATCTTCACATACAAAGAGAGAAGAAAAATGTGTTGTTTAGTGAATAGGGGTTTTCCTTAATCAAATCCTAGGTTGGTAATTAAACCTTGGTGATCAAATAATGAAAAAATGGAAACAATTTGATGAATGAACAATTCTATGTCACAACTCACCAAACGATTAATCTCTACCCTTAGAGGACTAAATTCCAACACATCTCTATAAGGATCTTGATCTTGCATGAATATGCTTGAATGATTGCTTGATTTGATTCTTGAATGCTTGCTTGAATGCTTGAAACCTACATCACAATGTTAGCTCCAAAACATGATATGAACACACATGGATCTTTCCATGATGATATATGAACTTGATTGTTGTTGTAGATAACTGATAAATCTGCTTTTCAATGCTCTTGAAAATATTTCTTCTCTTGTGAACTCTTGATTATACATTTTAAGTTTAAATTGATAAAATCACTATGTGTTTATAGGTTTTATTCTAATTTCTTGAAAATTAGATTCCACAAGCTAACATTTGAAACTTGAATTTGAATCATTAAAATTTTACATTAGGGTCCTAGCACTTAAGGATGACCCATTCACCCTTGGGTGAATGGGTCTTGGGACCTAAATCCAAGGCACATAATTTCCAAGGTGTTTAAATTAGTGATGTAAATTGTTTAATGTAGGTTTCCCTTTTAGAAAGCGAGAATAATAAGGCTTAGGAATGCGTAATTTATGCAATTAGAAGCTTAAAATTAAATCCAATTAATTAAGGGGATGTAAACATAGTGTGAAAATTTATAGTACATTTTTCAACACTACATTTAGCCCTGACTTTAGTGAGAGCATGAGCCCACACTCAAACTCACACTAAAGTAGACACATAATTGTACAATTTTTTGAAAGATAAGATGACAAATATCAAGGAGTCCGATGATCAAGCCCCCAGGATCAAATATCCTGTGGAAAACCAAAAAAGAAGCAAAGAGACACACAAATGCAATGGTGACACAAGATGCAACATCATACAATGATAAAGAAGAAATAAAATGGATTAAGCTTTGACTATTTGTCCAAATGATATGGATCAGGCCTAGGTTTTTTGTCCAAAGATACACTCACAAGGGCTAGTGCAAATCAATATACACTAGGTGAGCCCTAACGAAATATGAGAAACACACAATGGTTTGGTGCAATCTGATATACACCAGGTGTGTACCCATAACCATACCAAAAGTTATACTTCCTGATAAATTTATAAGGTGGCACATACGACAACCACAAGGATAGCAAGCTACTTTATGCTAGACACTCAAGGAATAAAGGAACCACAAAGCAAGTTGTGTTATGCTTGGTGGCAAAGATTTTTTTTATGATAGTCAAAGGGGTTTTGTTTAGTTCATGAAATGTCTCACTTTAGGGAACTTCATGCTCGATATCACCATCAAGAGAGGACTAGTTGAGAGATAAAATATTCACACCTTAGGGAATGCAAACCATAGCATTACCACTAAGAGAAATGCCATATGTAAAGAAAGGTCACACTCTAGAAGGAAATCAATCCCAATTTCACCAACAAGAAGACACATAACATGAAATAAGAAGGCCACACTTTGAACTAGATAATGTCATCAAGAAAGAAACAAGAAGGAGGCATAATGTCCCCCACTTTGAAGAAATTGCTAAACACCATGATCTGAGAAATTACTTTAAAGTAGAAGATGATAAATTCATATTGATAAAAGAGTCATGAGATCTTATTTGGAAAGCCCTATGTAAAACATATGTTTACAAATAAAGCTACATAATGAAAAGGAGGTTTCCCCCCATATGTAATCCTAATATAACACATAAGGGATCGATGGATTTAGGTTCAACATATGTCATTTCTATAGTGATATAATTGAGCTCAGAATCATCATCATTCCCCAAATAACTCATGGAATAGTGAGCACAAAGGAAGAATGATGCATAGAGAGATATAAGGCAAACAAGCCTTTGTGGTCAATATTGAGGAGACCTAAATGTCTCAACACTTTGCATCATACCCAAAAGTAAAACACAAGACAAATAAAAAGACAATGATCATGACATAGAGAAAAATGAAGATACAAATAGAAGAATGTCATAGCAGATTTTTTTCCTTTGTAGCCTTCCACCAATGGGGTGACAAGGGTCATCCAAAGTAGGCTCACAAACATAAATACATGCCAAGAAACATAGTACATGAGATGACATTGCACACATGCAATCACACGAAGAAAATGAATACATAACATCATTCTTGAGATCACCATCAAGAGAGGACTATTTGAGAGATAAAAGATTCACACCTAAGGGAATTCAAGCCATAAAATTACCACTAAGAGGAATGTCATATACAAGGAAAGGTCATGCTCTTGAAGGACATCAATCCCAATTTCACCAAAAAGATGACGCATCACGTTAATTAAGAAGACCACACTTTGAACAAGGTCATGTCATCAAGTAAGCAACAAGTAGGAGGCATAATGGCCCCTACTTTAAAGAAATTGCTAAACACCATCCTATGAGCAACTAATTTAAAGTACAAGATGATAAATTCCAATTGATAAAAGAGACATGAGAACTTATTGGGAAAGCCCTATGCCAAAAAATTGTTTCCAAATATAGCTACATCATGATAAGGACATTGCCCCCATATGTAATTGTAAGATAACACATAAGGGATCCATGGATTTAGGGTCAACATATGTCTCTTCTATAGTGATATAATCAAGCTCGAAATTGTCACCTTTCCTAAATACCTCATGAAAAAGTGAGCAAAAAGGAAGAATGGCACATAGAGAGATAAAAGACAAGCAATCCTTTTGGGTCAACATGTAGGAGACCTAAATGTCTCAATAATTTCCATCGTACCCAAAAGGAAAACACAAGACAAATGAAAGGACAATGATTATGACATATAGAAGAATGAAGATGAAAATAGAAGAATGTCAAAAAAGATTTGCTTCCTTTGTATCATTGCACCAATAGAGTGACAAGGGTCATCTAAAGTAGGTTAATAAACATAAAGACACACCATCTAGATCAGTACAAGAGATCACATTACGGACATGCAATCACACAAATAACATGAATAAACATAAAGCTAGTATGACACATGTCATCCAACCTAAAGCAAGTTGTTTGCATCCCAATCTTGTTCATCATATATGAAAGGAAGATGATTAGAAAAAGGGGTAATAATGAGTTCCATGCTAGGAAAATCATGAGGTTTAACATGTGGTAATGTGTTCTTGTTAGGAGGATCATAACGGTTATTCTCATCTCATATTTTAGAAGAGGAAAAATTCATATTCAGCTCATTATGCACTTCCTCGTCAATCTTTAAAATATCATCATCTTCATCCAAGTTAATCATCATAAGAGGTCTAATGATAATGTTCATAAAGTTTCATGTTTTTTTTATGGAGAAGGTGGAGAATCATCATGATTTATTTGAGTTAAATTTTGATCTTGGTTTATTTTTTTGTTCGTTTCTTTTAACTTATGAGCAATAGAACGATGTCTATGTATGTATGCTCTTTAAAATTTCTACTTCCTTTTGCATGGTTATTAAGTTGTAATTGTGTAGGAGCAGGTTTATCAACCATAGGTTTCTTTTGTTCTTGCAAGGGAGGAAGAAAATGAAACAACAAAGGTTGGTCAACACTTTCTCTTTGGGTTTATAAACTTGTTTGATCTTAGGAGGCACAATGAGAATTTTATGGTTATATCTTGGTCTCTTATAGGAAATGGTTGTAGGATTTTTCATGAATTTATCTTGGTTACTTGGAAGGGGTTTTAGTTCAATCATGGTTTCGTCAATGATAAGAGGCTCAATCATGGGTTGAGGGATATTGCTAAGAGATAATTATGTTATGCAGTTCACCTTGAAATTTTGGTAAGATTTGAAAAATAAGTCCTCACAAGGTTTAGTAGGTTCCATAGGTTTAGGCCAAAATAAATTCAATGAGAAACTCCCACGAGAAGACAAAGGATTAAAACCACTATGATGAACAATGAAAATCTCATTACCAAATGGAAATTTTAAGCATTTATGCACTATCTATAGGATGACATCCATGGAATGTAGCCATGGGTAGCCTAGCTTCACACTAAATTAGTTAGATGTAATGGGATGATGGAGAATGATACATCTAATTTCTTTTGTCCAAATTTTAAAGGGAGAGTGATCAAACCTATTGTAGGGCAAGCGAAACCATTATGCATGTTTTGATTCATTCTTTCAATTTTCATAAGAATCTTGGTAAAGTTCATGCATAAATAATAATTCCTTCATGATCACATTCTCAACACACACAAGATCAATTAATATCCCATTATTTGAATTTTCATTTATTCATCTAGCTATGTAGAGAGGACCACTCGGTGCTTGTTTAGTTATGTCATTTTGTGAGAAAGAAATATCAAGAGACATTTTTGTTTGGCCCTTACGAGGTTGAATGTTAATGAATTTTACCATACTCATGTTATTATTTTATTTTGAATTCAAACTTCTTTTGAACAATTAACTTGAACGCATATAATTTCATAAAACTATAATTTCAAAAACTAAAACCAAGATCTACAAATAGCTAAAATAAAGCAAATAAAAATAGATTTATGCCCAAAAATTTGGAAAATGACTTGTATAAGGATAGATACACCCTAGGGTGAATGGGTCCTTGCACAAGGGTTTTAAAAACTAAGTTCTGAGTTTTTGAGTTGATGTTTAAGGTTGTCATTTTAGGTTGCAAATAGATTCTTTCAGTTACAAATTTCCTATTTTTTATGATTAGATGCAAATGCAATTTGATGACAAACAACACTTGAAAAATGACAACTTTTTGGATGCAATTTTGTTTGAATTTTCTAATGTAAATGATTGAAAAAACTAATATGTAGACTTCTATGTAAAATGAATACAATATATGTATGCAATTTTTTGGATTTTTGAGATTTTAAAGGATAAAAATGCAATTTTAAAACCCTAAATGAAATGAAAACTAGTGCATTTTTGAAAACCCTAAATGAGAAGAAATGTAAACTAAAGAAAATACTAGATCTAGGGTTTTGAAAGACTACCAAATAAAAAAGGTTATGGTGTAAGAATATTAGGTTCACCAAAATGAAATGAAGGAAAAAGGGTGTGGAGGTAATGATGAAATGAAAGGGGGTCACCAAAATGTAACAATTAGAATATGCAATTTCATTAAAAAAGATTCCCAAGGATAGAATTGACTTGAAATGAGTTAACTCTTTTAGGAGGATATGTTGTTTTCTTATGTCAAAAATTGCACTTTTGGGAGATAAAATTAAATACCTTAATAAACTAGATTTTGTAACCTAAAAATTGAATTGTAGAGTATTCTGATAAAATGAACAAAAACATTAACTTTTAGGAAGATCTTAGAAGGGTAGAATGGTAAGAACCTAGCTCCAAAAGTGGGTTTTGAACACTGTTGAAGGATAGATTTTCCCTAGGGTGAATGGGTCTCTATACAGGGGTCCAAAATATGATTTCACAATCCTCATATCCCAGATTGAGGCTTCTAATTTCTCCATATTCCAATATTGGAAAATTGAAAATAAAATATGTATTGTCGAAAAATGTCGTATATGACATTTTCACACTTGTTTGGGCCTCCTTGATAAATTAAAATTAATTTTGCCCTGATTTCGTGTTGTAATGTGTTTAACATATTCACATTAGTTCTTGGGCCCCTTGTAAAGTAAATGAACTTAATGGTGCCTTATTTAGGGCGTTGTAAAGTGTTGTATTACACTTTTACACTAATCTATAGTTTTATTAATTAAAGGGGCTTCTTTATGCTTTAATTGGCCCCTTATTTTGCATCCATAAGCCTTAATTAATACATCCTTTTGAGGGTAATCCCAACATAAACCAAAATCTAATCATAATTCAGGTGTTTTTGGATTGTGTGGCTAGAATTTAGTGATCTAGAACTCATACGCCACCTTGGGCATATGAGTCTCACCTAATTTTTAGAGCCTTGATCCTAATTTTGCATCATTCTAATCATTTCTTAAAAAATGTGTCACTAAGCCTAGCCTAATGGGACTCATACACCACTTCTAGAGTATGAGTCCCATGGAGCCCAAAATTAAATTTAATTAAAATTATGGGCAATATTTTATTCTCCTAGATCTGATGTCAGCTTGTAGTGTTGTAATTTTAAGGAATTAGGCATAAATAAGTATAAATAGTGTAGACATGCAAAATTAGCATCATGCATTTAATTAGGTCCATTCATCAAGTAAACTTAGTTCATATTCATCGGCTCATTAAATTGATCAAGCTCATGAAATTTGTTCACCAAGTAAATTAGGACTATTTAATTCATTCCTAAGGCTATTCATTTAAATTAAATAAATCAAAGTCTCACATCAAACTTTTAATTAAATAAACCAAACTTTATTTAATTGAAATCCAAATGCATATTCCATCCCTTTTTTATTTAAATAAATCAAAATATTTAAGTCAAAAGGGTCAAAATCACCTAAACATTATCTAAGCTAATCTAATCCTAATTAACCTAGCCTAACCACCCATCACATCCTTTAGCTTTTCCCACTTGCACCAATAAATCATTTTAATTCATTTATAAAATTATCATTTTCCCTCAACAAAGCACCTTTTTGAGAATATTCTCCAAGTTTGAAATATGAAGATAAGTTGACTTGTCCCTTCCAACATTGTAATAACTTCTCTCTTTCATGTCCCCCTCTCAACATTTAATTCACAATTTCAAATTTGAATCTCCCCCTCTTGGGCACATTGGCCAAAACTTGCACATTCCTCAACCTATCATAATGTGCCAAGTGGCCTCATCTCATTGTCCAAATCATTATTCCACATTTCTCTATTTTGAGCTCTCTTCCAATTTGAAAATCTATAAATAAATGGCTGATTCTTCATCAAATTATCTACACTCTCATGAAAAGTTACTCTCTTAAATTTAGAACTAATTTTGATCATAACCATTTCATTGCATCTTGTGAATTTTTAGCAAGGATTGGGAAAGGGTCATTTGCAAATTTGACACCAATCCAATATGGAATAGGTATAGATCATGTTTGCTTCTTTCATGTTTTTAATTGATTTGTTTATTGAAGCATGATGTATTATTCCATAGAAGTACTTGTAGATATGAAAGGCTTGAACTAACCCATTATTTAATGTGTAGTTTAATTTTAAGTGTTTGCAGATTTGTAGAGCTTCAAATACAAGGTTATTTCACCCATTTTCACTTAAACATTCATGAGATCATCCTAGCAACTTGAGTATTCAAGAATTATAGAAAATTTGAGTTAACATGAGCATTGAAGAGTTTACAAGACCATTCGAGAGCCTTAAAGAGTTGACTATCAAGCATTTTGGGGCATTATTCAAGTATCAAGCATCCTATCAAAGTCATCATGCATTATGTTCATTTTTAAGCTAACAATTGTGATGTAAGGTTTTATGATTCAAGCAATCATTCAAGTCAAGATCCATATCAATCAAGCAAGAGTCAAGATCTACATCCATTGGAGCCATTTCATACATGTTTGTAGCCTTTTATTGTTAGGGTTTAGTGAGTTACAACATTACATTTTGTTCATTCATGGGTATGTGCAGGATCATGATGGGCCAAAAAGTGGCGATATCATGGGTATGTGTAGGGTTTGTGGCTGATGACTTTTTTTTTACCCAAAATTGATGAAACGAAAAGGGTTTCTAAAGGAGATTCTCAAATTTTGACCAATATAAATTATTCTTTACTTTGAATTTAATAAATAATTATTATTCATTTTCTATTTGAATTATGACTAAAGTCCTGATTAATAGGCTGATTGAAAAACATCTATAGCTTTCAAATAGTATCACATTTTTTGAATCCAAAATATGCATCACATTTTATGATTCACATACTATAGGATTAAAAAAATGGATTTCATGAAGTTTTGACCAAGTTAAGGTGGTTAGACGTACAATTTTTTTATATTTTTAAAAAGTTTTAATAAAAAAATAATAATTCATTATTTACTTGGAAAAAAAATACAAAAAAATATGCATCACATTGGGACATGAGTCTTGTACTTATATCTAAAATATTATAAGAAAATATTATCATTTTATTCTGGTTAGGGTGGTCAAATAGACACCTACTTCTTTATTTTTCCCCTAAAATTTAAGTACTACTACATTGAATTTTCAAATTTTCACCATATATATATATTTTTAAAATAAACCTAGTGGTTTGGAAACTATATTCAATTTGCTACAGATTCCATTCTTAAATATTTTTGAAATAATATAGATAACTTATTCAAATTTTTACCTCAAGTTGTATAACTTTGATTTTTCTAAATTTTTCACCACTTAAGGGCCTATTTTTTCCATGATGATCCTGCACATGCCCTCATCATTCTCCTTTCCTATTTCAATTCATTTCAAGGATTGATTATAAAAATAGGGTTTCACAAAGGTAAACCCCTTTCCACTAACAAAATAATTTTTCTCCCTCTCTTTAGTGTGTGATTTGTATATCTAGGATGAAGATATATTCAAGAGAAAGATTAGAAAGAAGTTGTCAAGTCTACAAAGTTGTAAAAGTTGTCACCTTGCTTTGAATATCACTAAAAACCTTCTACAAAGAAGAATTGAACAATTCAGACTCAGAGATCAGGTGGAGAAGACAGAGTAGAGATTGAAGAGAAAATTTATACTTTGAATTTCTAGAAAATCCAAAGTAGACTAATATGCCACTTTTAGCATATAAGTCCCAATATAGTGTAATTTCTATCTTTTTGGAGTTCTATACTTGTCTCTACCACATTTTTGTTCTTTCCCAAAAGCCCTAAATGTGGGATTAAATGACCCAGCCTAGCATATGAGTCCCAATCAGCATTAAATTTAGTTTTTTCAGTAGTTCAGGTCTCCTCAAGTTCGTAGGTGCACATTTCTAATCTCTCATCTTTTTGTTCTGATTT
The DNA here is from genome assembly GCA_007258455.2 of Sequoia sempervirens. Taxonomy (NCBI): domain Eukaryota; kingdom Viridiplantae; phylum Streptophyta; class Pinopsida; order Cupressales; family Cupressaceae; genus Sequoia; species Sequoia sempervirens. Next base: position 141,049,762 of record VDFB02256132.1, read on the forward strand.
ACATGCATTTCTAGGTTATTTAGTGAAGTTTTGGATTGCACTAAGTTAAAGCATTAGGTCTTGCATTTCATTAGTATTTCCAATCCCTAGCTTGTTGGTTAACCCCTCTTTAGTCATTGATCATACCCTAGGACACCCCTATTATGGATCTCTTTCCCCCATTCTTATCCTTGGAGTGAGATCTCTACGTTTTCCTTAAATGATATTACGAGAAACTTGTTGTTCTATGTCATAAACTATAGAGCACATGTTTCAGCTAATCATTTTGGGAAACTTGCATTTATAAAACATCATTTCTAATTTGGATTACATCATAGCCCTAGATCTTTCTTGCATTAACTTTGCATTAGGGTTTCATTAGTTAATTTGCATCTAGGGTTTCTAAATATTTCATTAGTGAAAGTGCATATAGGTTGCATTTTTTCATCTTGCATCCTTTAATTTCATCTAAAATTTTCATTTGCATTTAATCTAGATATCACCTAAACCAAAAAGCATAAAAATCACTTAAAATTTTCTTAAATTTGTGAAAAAGACCTTGACTGGGACTCATACGCCCCTCTGGGTGAGTTAGTCCTAGTACAAATTTTAAATTGCATTTTCCAAAATCCAAAAAAATTGTTTCTATGCTTTTGTTTTTTGTTATTAAATTTCTATTTTGATTAACAAATTTTATGTTATATCCATTTCATTGCATTTAGCTTAATTTAATTAGATATTATTATTGTGTTCATCTAGCATTCATTGAGTGTCCTTTGCATGAGCTATACAACTTGGTGTCCTATTGCTAATACTATAGTGAGACAAATTTTGAGACTCATGTCATCCTGCAATAGTACAATCATTATGGATGTTGGGTTATCTATCTCTTTCACTACTAGTGTTGAAACTAGTACTGAATCATAGATTTTGGGCTCCTACTTGCTTTCTATCACTCCTAGGGTTTTTCACCTAGAATGAGAAAGGTGGACCAAAAATGCTAACAATTTCATTAAAATATGAGATTATGGAGATTACTATACCTAAATGCAATAAACAAAATGTAAATAACCAATCTAGATAAGTGTAGATAAGTGTAAAACTAAAATCTATGTAATGTTTGTAAACATAGTGTTGCTAGCAAAAAAACCTAAAATAATGAATAAAAATGAAATTTTAACTAAATGTGTGCACTTGATAAACTACTGAAAGCTATAAACAAAGTCTAGAATACTATTGAATCTAAAACTTTAGCTAACTGGGACTCATTCGCCACCCATGGCGAATTAGTCCCAAGTCAAGAATTTTTTTGAACTGAAGATGTTTCTAACACTTTGTAACCTAGATCTAGATATAACACCAAATTTTTACCTTATGGAGGGCTCATTTTCCAAGCATGGTGAATAATTCCACTTTCTGATTCCTACAAATTCAAAACTTTGTTATGAACCTTGACACCTATACAACAATTTCTAATAGAAACCCAATTTCAGATGTTGATAAATTCCTACAAAACAACTTAAAATAGTTTGTCTAATGGGGGGTTTTATTTATTCAAAACCTATATGGGTAATTAAACATTGAATAGAAAAATATGTGAATAAAACCCTAGCCTTATATGTATTAAAGACTAGGAAAGTCTGAATCATAACAAAAACCCTATTGTATTACTCTAGAATAGGACATGCAAAAGATAGACAATGTGATGCAAGATATCAAACCATATAAACCTTACAACACCTTAAAAGATGATTGAAATGAAATGAAAATGATTGATCTATAAATGCAAAACCTTAATCTAAAGATAGGCTAAAAATGGAAGATGGAAGCATTAGGAAACCATGTCCTTAGGCATGATTTGGTGGCTAGTTGCACCTCTTCACCCTAGATTTCTTCATGAATCACCATAGGAATCCATTATCAATACTTTGAAATGTTAAATATAGGTAAAAAAGTGAGCTTCAAGAGCTTTAAAAGCCCTAGTTTGTTGTCCTAAAACTTCAACTTTTGCTGGTAAAAGTTGTTGTAGAATGAGTGACTGTATGAGTTTCTCTTGAACGATGATGAGAGATAATGAAAAGTTTCCAAAATATTCTATAAAATGATTTAAAACAAGTATTTATAGGTAACAACAACTTAATTTCCCATTAATTAGACCTAAGAGGCTAACATGCATCAGAAACAAAATCAAATTTGTTAATTTCCCGCTCAAATTTGAATTAACCCTCAAAAGGGGACTCATTCGCCACCCTTGGAGAATGAGTCCCACCAAAGGGGACTCATTCACCCAAGGTGGTGAATTGGTCCCACTACTTCCTTTCAAAGGCGGGTTTTTGGGATATAATTCTATTAAGTGTTTTTTTTTGCGTTTTATATGATTTCTCAAGTAAAATGGTCCTCTAGATCAAAATTAATGGGTCTAAGGGGCCTATAAATTTTGTTTTGAAGGGAAAATGATGTAAAAGGACTCAAAAGTGGGTCTAATTATGTGTTAAATTGTCTCTATTCTCAAGAGGGGACAATTTTTTTATGGCACATCTAGCCCCCACTTTAGCGCCCATATGACTCCATATGAAAGCTAAAGGACTGTAAACAATGCACTTTATTAAATGAAAAGGATACTCATTCAAAAGAATGGGAGAATGAAGCCCCTAGTGTAGTTATCTATACAAACACAACATTAAGAACCACATCCTGCAATACAAATTCATTAATCATCCAAAACTCCTTACATCTAACTCCAAGAAATTCAATTCAATGGTAGATGTATGCCCCCCATTGATTCCGCTTGCTTTACAAAGGTGCAATCAAGGTATTAATCTAGCCACATTGAAGAAGATCATCATATCATTGGGCATTTCCAAGTACCATGCCACATAGCGATGGATTAATGGTCATGTTGAGTGTGGAATCATGGTTCCAATGCATCAAATGGCATGGAAAATGGATTACCTTAGCTCTTGTTATGTTAGATTGAAGAATGATTATACAGTACGCCCTAGAAAAGATAATAAGAAAATATGAATACATAGATGCAAGAAAGTGATTGAAATAGGAAAATAATATGTCATTTACTATTCATTTTACCTTTTGTGTAGCTTGATAGTGATGTGTGAGAGAAGAACATGTTGAGTAGATGAGATTACATTCCTTTGCGGCTAGATGAAGTTTGTGAGCAGGTGGCACACAACGAGCTGCATCATGAGGTGAGTCAATTTTACAACATTTTTCTTGTGCTTTGTTGATATTTTAATGATGTAGAGGCATAAAATACGATAATTTAGGGTTCTTGGAAAAAAAATCGCAAAGCATCCCCCTATTTTCACAAAGTGTCCCTTTTGTTCACAAAGTGTCCCACTTCTTCAGAAAGTGTTCCGTTTCTTTGAAAAGTGTCCAAAAATGGTTCTAAAATTACTAGGGCCATTAGAATAACACACTAGATGTACTTTAGCACACATGCATGATGAAATCTATAAAAATTGAAGAATTTAGATTAAATTTGGAACATTTTGTGATGAATTTGATAGGTTCCCACCTAGTCGTGACAATAGCTAGTTGGAAGATAGCTTAAATTTCTATGACATTATGCACCATTACTATCAGTAGTAGAGATAGAGCATTTACAATAAGTTGCTATCTATTTGGAATATTTAATGCCTTCAATGAGATACCATGATGTGATGCTTATGGCTCTATGCGAGCGGTGGGATGCCAACACTTGTACCTTTCATCTTCCCACCAAGGAAATGAAGATCACACTTGAGAACACAGACCATATTCTTTGAGTTTCTATTCAGGGCGAGAAAATATATTTCCAGGGTGATCAGACATTTCAGGAGAAGAAGAGAGACATGCAGTACTATTTGGGTGGTCCTGTACATGATGAGAGAGTCAGAGCACAAATCGAGCTTCCTATGCTTCTATATTCATGAGCTCCTATGGTTAGATGTATTATGATGCATACAATGGCATTGGTTCTTAGTCCAGATGGATGAGTGGCACACTTAGATGGAGTACTGGTACACTTGATATGAGGGATTAATGAGCAAAGGATAGTTTATGCTTGGGGTTGTTGCATTCTAGCACATTTATATTATGATCTTGGTTGGTTTGTATTTTGAGAGATCGTCAGTATGGTCCATTGTACACTTCTGTAGGTTTGGTGCCTTGATAATATCACATGTACTAGGCTTGTCAGATTCCCATGTACTATAACAATAGGATATCCATGAGCATTTAGCTATCCTCTACAACACCTATGGTAGTAGGGAGATTTGCATTATTGGAGGGTGAGATTTGACCGGCTAGAGGAGGATGAGATCCTTTTGGGACCTTATCTACTCACTCTATAGTGGCTATATCCCATAGGACAGCTAAGGAGAATGCAAATGGATAGATATTTAGTAGGGTGGCATGACTACATTGTATGACTATTCTACTACAGACGAGTCATGTGATAGTTTGGATGGGTACAAACACCACCAAGGGTGTGCCCCTTCATTATATGATCAGTACGGAGTGCCTAGAGGCCAGGTGATATCATTCGGCTGACTATAGATCATGTTCATGAGAGTGATTATGATGATTTAGATCACGATCAACCACCAACATCTGACGTTGATGATGTTGGCAACATAGATGAACACAAGTGGTGGTCATATGCATGACCAACTCCTATGTTCCCCATGGGTTGTCCTATAGGTGATTCAAAGTTTGCAGCAGATGAAGGTGATGAGATAGAGGAGAGGGCGGAAGAGGAGCGATATAGGCTAGCATATATCTTTACAGACATCATAGATGAGGAGTACCAGTCCGAGGATGATCCTGATTATGAGGACCAAGATGAAGGAGAGGATGATGAGGAGGAGGAGGATGAGTACAAGGAGGAGCCACCACCCTATGAGGGTGATGAGATAGCCACTGAGGATTAGTATGAACATGGAGAATCCTCACATACTTGCAGGACTAGATCATGAACAGTAGCTACAAAAGACATTAACACTCATAGTCAGAGAGAGGCTAGCACATCCTCAATTCTCTCCATAGAGGATGAGGTTGGTATTCCTCATGCTTCTAGATACATAGGTGATGATATTTGATTTTATGCATGTCTTCTAGTACTTTATGTTTGATTTACAAAGATATTATGATTATGAGTTACTAATTGTGTTTATTTTCTATCTTGTAGGAGTGACGAGAGACTGGCAAGAGTTCTATCGTCAAGCGGCCACAAAGATAGTGCATGTATCTATTGATGAAGAGGAGGTGGATCCTAACTACCTGCTGCCACAAATCATAGAGGAAGATCCAGAGTCACTTAGTTCATTCGTGAGACTATGGGAAGCATTTGAGAGTATGAGGAGATTTCTCCACCGAGTCAAGAGTGCATTACAATGAACATAGACCTCATCAAAGGTAGAGAGACTATAGGAAAAGCTAGCACATGCACAAGCAAAGAGAGATCAGATGGCAGAGGAGTAGCTTGTAGCCCTTGGTCAAGCATAAGGCCTAGAGTATGCACTGTAGAGTCAAAAATTCATGATCACGATCACACAGGACCATCTAATGACGTCGAGGGACAGGGTCACAAGTGCCAGAGCCTGAGGGGTCTAGTTCTCACAGACCATGATGACTCTTTATATGATGTGATGATGTATATATTTTAAACTTTCACAAATATATATACATGCATTCTTTTGATGTTTTTGTTAAATGAAATGTGATCAATTAAGTACCTTTATATAAAATTATGTAATCAATAGCTACATGATTTAACTAAAACAATGCCATCAAATGTAAAAAAAAAAATCAGTTTTAACATAGATGCAATATGTGTGATGAGAAAAGAATATGTTAAATTAAATACAACAAGAATGACCTAATTTAACACAAGAAGAAAATGAATAGTATGAAATCTAAAGTAATTAATTGCCTTAGTGTTCAAGACAAACACAAAGCTAGGTTTCAAGAAAAAAGCAATGTGAAAGCTATTCAAAACAATATCAAATAACTTTTAACAAAAGTGATATATGAATCATACTATTCACAAGGGGGTTAGAGATAATACCAACCCAAATGCGTGGAACCAATAGGTTCTCGAAGGGGTGTTCTATCAAGTTGCGTTAGGAGATAAGCACTAGACCCATAACTGGTATCGACTATGTATGGTCCCCACAAATTAGGACTGAACTTGTCTTATCTTCATTATCAACACTAGCAATTCGTTGGTTTTCTATAAGAACAAAATCACCCTTAAAAAATGATCGAGGGATGACATGAATATTATGTTTACATTATAAGTGTTTTATATGAGCTTGCAAATGTTTGAGAGTGTTAATGAGTTGTCCATTGAGCATCTCAAGTTGATGTAATCCGTGATCTTTATAAGTATCATCATCAAAGATATCTCAGAGAGCAACTCAAATTGTAGGAATTTCTAAATCCAAGGGCATAATCGCATCAGTACCATAAACAGGACTATAAGGTGTAAGTCCCATTGAAAAACATACACTAGTTCGATGAGCCCAAAGTGCATAAGATAGTTGTGTATGCCAATCTTTATGATGTTGAGTGACAGTTTTCTTTGAAATTTGTTCAAGGATTTTATTAGTATTTTTAGCTTGTCTATTAGATTGAGGATAATATGGTGTTGAAAAGCAATGTTGACTATTGAATTTTTCAAGAAATGTTTGGACTTCGTTATTCTTAAATGGAGTTACATTATCTAAAAGGATTGCAGAAGGAAGTCCAAAGTGAATAATTATGTGATCCAAGATGAATCTAAAAATTACTTCAGAAATTGTAGAACAAAGAGGAATGGCTTCCACCCACTTCATGAAATAGTCTGTTGCAGTGATAATAAATGTATGTCCAGTAGAAGATTTTCCAATTAGATCTAATCCCCATACTGAAAAATGACCAAATGGGAACATTGGGATGGAGTTCAATGGAAAGAGCATGAATCAAATTACTATGCTCTTGACATTTGTGACACTTTTTGACATAGTTAAAACAATCTCTTTCCATGTGTCTCCAATAATAACCTATACGAAGGAGCTTTTTCACTAATGAACAACCTCCAAAATGACCACCACAAGTACCAGCATGAGCCTACTCAAGCGCTAAAGGGATTTCAAAATATTTAAGACATCGTAATAGGAGACCATTGAATGATCTTCTATACGATGCATTAGCAAGGATGACATATTTAGTTGCAAGATTTCAAGTATTTTTTGTGGTAGGTTTAGGAATGGTACCATATTTCAAATAATTATATATTATATCATACCATTCACATGAATCATCTTGATATATGGTTAAAATATTTTCTATCATATTTTCGATTGAGGGTTTCATAATGGGGTGAATAAAAAAAGTGAAATTGGTGGAAGAATCATGTGGGGAAATTAAAGAAGCATCTCTTGCCATGTCATGTACATGTTGATTATCTTTATGTGGGGTGTTATCAATGGTGAACGATTCAAAATTTTCTAATAATTGCATGATAAGATCTTGATATTTCAACAACTTTTCATGTTTAGTTTGATAGGTACCATTGATTTGTTTTATAATTAATTGTGAATCACCAAATATTTTAATATGTTTAACATGTAATGATAAAGTAGCTTGTAAGCCCATGATCAAAGCCTCATACTCAGCTACATATTCTTTTTATATAGGAAATTTAATCAATAAGATAAGGGAATAGGTTTACCATTAGGTGGAATGAGTATCACACCTTAGCATCGAAACCTATTCAACACTTAGATCCATCAAAAAATAATTCCCATGGTTTAATGTTAGCAGTTAAGACATGATCATTAGGAAAAGTGTCAGAAATAGGTGAAGTAGAAGGAGAAGGAGCATCAGCTAAGTGGTCGATTAAGTCTTTTCCTTTTATTTATTTTTGTGAAACAAATTTAAGGTCATTTTTTTTTAACAACATTACCCACTTAGATAAACGTTCAGAAAAATCAGCCTTATTAAAAAGATATTTGAGAGGATCAAATTTTGTAACTTGTATTTTAGCATTTAGTAAATAATGTTGCAACTTACTAGTATCAAATACAAGAGCCAAACATTGCTTTTCAATTGGTGAATATCATATTTCATAGTCAATTAAAGTGTGGCTAATGTAATAAATGGGATGCTCTTTACCATTATTATCATTTTGAGTGAACAATGCTACAAGAGCATGGGCTGAGGCAACAATATACAAAATAAATGGTCTATGTGGCATAGCAGGTTGTAAAATAGGTGGAGTAGCTAGGTATTTATTGAGACTCTCAAAATCCTATTTAAAATCCTCATCCCATTCAAAAGGAATACCTTTTTTTAGGAGGTGCGTGAAAGGAATTGTGTGGTTGACCAAAGATGCAACAAAACAGAGGATTTCTTGAATCTAACCTTGTAACGTGCACTACTAAGAAATATTATTAGGAGGTGGCATGTTGATAATTGCATCAATTTTCTTAGGATCCACTTCAATTCCTCTATGAGATATGATAAACCCCAAAACATTTCCACTATCTATGCCAAAGACACACTTTTTCAGGTTTAATTGTATGTTATATTTACATATCTATTCAAATATTGCATGAAGGACACTTACATTGTCTTATTGTGTTAACGATTTAGCTAAGATATCATCGACATAATCTTCCAAAATTTTCTAAATATAGTCATGAAATATTAATTCCATCACACATTGATAAGTTGCACCAACATTCTTTAGACCAAAGGGCATCACAACCCAACAAAATGTTCCCCAAACAGTTGTAAAGATAGTTTTATATTGATCACGAGGATTAATAAGGATTTAAGTATAATGAGAGAAGCCATCCATGAATGGAAAAAAATCATATCTGGTAGTTGAATCCACAATCATGTCAATATTAGGAAGCAGAAAGTCATCTTTTAAAGAGGCTTTATTCAAGTCTCAAAAATCAGTGCATATCCTAATAGGATTATCGGGTTTTGCAACTACAACAATGTTTGAGATCCATGGTGAATAATCAATAGTTCGAATAAATCTAGCATCAAGGAGTTTTTCAAGTTCCTCCTTAACACACAAGGCTACACTAGGATGTATTTTATGAGTCTTTTGACAAACGGGTTCAGAATTTTCAGCAAGAACAATGTCATGCATCACAATTTTTGAGTCAATTCCTAGCATTTCAGAGTATTTCCAAGCAAAGATATCAGGATAATCATGAAGTAAAGTAGTAGTATCTTCTTTTTCTTCATCATAAAGGCACTTTTGAATTTTAACAACTTTATCTTTATCATTAGTATCCATTAATGCATCAAGTGTGTCCCCTAAAGGGAGTGCATTAGATTTAGGACTTTTATATTCAAACAACTCTTCAATTTGTTCACTAGATTATTGCTTGGTAATATTCATGGAATAAATAATGGTTTTCTTGCAAAGGGATGAAGATGGGTGATCATAAATGCCTAACATTTTTTTCAAAGCCTCATCACTATTAGCATACTCCCATAAAGGTGACACAGTTTAATCAATCAAACTAGGATATTTTACTACAATTTTATGTTGAGATTGACTTGTTACAACATTAATGTTCAAGGATGGTCATTGAGTAGGTTTAGTTGTCTTAGCAAAAGAGTATCCCAATCCGGTTTTTACATCTTGTGTATTGGGTTCTATAGGGACACAAATACCTTGCTCATGTTTCCCACATCCTTTTCCATTATATCCCAACTATTTGACAAATTTATAACCTTTTATATAGAGATGCTCCATCGCACATAGAGAAGGCAAGGTTTGATAATCTATCTCATCATAACTTGTCATATATGTTGCATTTTCATCTGAATTATAGGAGATAGATGTTTGAGAATATTTTTTAGAATTTTGTGTGGATATGATCATGGGTTGTTCTTGTTTTTCATCTATCTTTTGTGAAAATATATATTCGCCCATAAATGAGGGTGTAAAATCTAGAGTTCCCCAATCATCACCAAATAACTTGGAGAATGATTTTTTTTCCTTCTGCTCAATTTGAAGAGGATCTATATTACATGTTGGAATTAATGTTTTTAAAGGACTTTTAACCCCTTTCTCAAGGTTCATGCAACTTTCAGGCTTAGGTTCAATTTCAATCTAATAGATACAGTCATTATAAACATATTTCATGATACGATGAAGGGTGGAGGGAAAAACATTCATCTCATGAATCCATGGTCTACCTAAAAGAAGATTATGTGAAAGGTCATGAGGCATAACATGGACTAGAGTCGGCAATGTAACCACCCCAACCATAATAGGAAAAGTAACTATCCCAAGTGGTTGCTTTGGTATATTATCAAATCCTCTAATAGAAACTAAATCAGGGTTTATTTATGATCTGTCAACTTTTAAATGATCGAAGAGATTCACACTACACACATTAAGGGTTGAACCATTATCTATGAGAGTGCATTTGATACCTGTGTGATTATAACAGGAAATTATCATAAAGGCGTCATGCTGACTATGTAGCTACAAAAGAGGAAGCTCATGTTGATAAAAGGAAATATCAAAAGTCTTCTTGATAACAAGAGATGCCACATCATTTGGAGTTGTACCAAGAGGAATTGTGTTTTGTTTCAAAGTGGATTGAAGGATGTTGTTATGATTCGGTGAGTTTTGAAGCAAATCCTAAAGAGAGATTTTGGTAAGAGTATTATTGAGTTGTTCAATAAGATCATACTCCTTAGTGGGTAAACTATAACAAGGAGCACTAGGCAGATTGGGGAAAGGTAAAGATGAGGGAGTTGGTTGTAGAGGTTGCGGATTGTTTTGGGTGTTATACATATGAGCAACAGTATCATCACTATATTGTTGTGATACATCATTGTCAGGAGGATAAAGGGTAGGTTTAGGTTGATTATTAGGATGAAGGGGATGCTCAGGGGGATAAAGTATAAGTTTGGGTTGAATTACATTAACTTTCTTGACATTAAAAGGTTCACTACAAACCAAAGCAAACGAATTTGGTGGAGTAGGGTCTTGTAAAGACTCATCTATCTCATTCAAATCATCACAGCTAGAGGGTTTGATATGTAAACCATCATCAATAGATTCAAGAGTTATGTTTTTTGGTTTGATGAGTTTGTTTTCACAAACCCTAGTGGATGGCTTATGCGAGAGGAAGTGTTGAAGAGCTTCATCTAACATAGAAAATTCATCACTACTAAAAGGTTTAGCAGATGAGTTATCATTAACTATTTTCGGTTTCTCATGACAAGCATTAGTGGATGTAGTGAGTGAGAGAATTCCCTTAAGGGTTTCATCTAACTTATCAACATCATCACAAATAAGTGGCTTGGATGAGATATTGTTTCGATAGTGGATTATTTACTTAATTGGATCTTTTGATTTTTTTTTCTCTTGTTTTTGTAAATCTTCTATAGTTTCCTCAATGTAATATGATCTAAAAGGACTACAGAATATAACTAAAAAGGGAACTTGAAACAATCTAATACTATCCATAAATGCCATAATTCTGAAGAAAAGCATGAATAAATGAATAGGAATAGAGAAAGAAACAACAGTAAATAGAAGGATGCAATGAAATAAACTAAAATGTGGAAATGTAAATGCAAAACTAAAGAGGGACTGATTCGTCCTAGGTGGCAAATGAGTCGCAGGTTATAAAAAATCTCTTTTTCTTTTATTTTGTGTTTTCTAAAGATTATGAAACCTATAATATGCAGAAATAGAATATATGTACATAATCGTAAAGATGCTTTCACTAATGCAATATTTAGGAATCCTAAAGATGCAGAATAATGCAAAAGGAAGTAAATGAATGTCTAAGATACAAAATGCAAATAAGGTTATGTTCAAAAGTTAGGTTCATGAAAATGAACCATATATTTCTAGCTCCTACTTGCTTTCTATCACTCCAAGGGTTTTTCACCTAGAATGTGAAAGGTGAGCCAAAAATGCTAACAAGTTTATTCAATATGAGATGATGGAGATTATTATACGTAAATGCAATAATGTTATAATTGTGAAGCAAGTGCAAAACCACGAGCCATAGGATCAAACAACAAAAAAGTACTCCGTCCATGCAAGAGATCCACAAACAAATATGTGCAATATCTTCAACAAGAAAAAGCTATAGAAGAGAGAAAACTTTCAAGAAGATATGAAAGGTACAAATATTCTCCCATGAATAGTTACAATGAGGGTAGAATTCTTATAAGAGCAAATCCCTAAATGAGAAAGAGATCAGATCATTACAAGTGTCAACATCACATGAGATGTGACATAATGATCTAATATTAACTCAACTAATAAATCATTCCTAAGTTTAGCTTAAGTGTGTGAGAATGAACAGACTAATAATCAATTAAAGATTAATTAATTATTAGCTAATGAAAGATAACTCTAACACCCCCCCTTAAGATGAACTTAGGGAGTAGCTAAAATCCCTAAAAAAGTATCACGATGGGTCCTAACAAACAAGGCCAAGTGAGGTACCCATGTACAAACAAAAGATCTCTATAATGTGGAGAAATAGAGAAAACCTTGTGGGAAAAACTCTACTCCAAAAAGAGATGAAGGACGGCTGAAGGACTGAAAAGCCTCCAAATCAAGGAAATATACTAAAAAAGAAGAACATGTAGAACACCATAGAAGCATGATGAAGTTTCAAACAACTATTGAAAGATGACTGCTACAGTGTCAAAGAACCTCCAAAGAATATAGGATGATTAGGATCAAGGAGACAAAAATCTATATGAGTGCCCCCAACGACACTACTCAGATCAAATGGAAAACAAAGGCAAACACCAAGAATGAAGATGCATATGGCACAAGCACAAATATTCTGAAGACCACTAATCAACTGAAAATGGAAGGTCACCTCTAGAAATATGAATGCAAGAGTGCCCATATGGTAAGTGATCTATCTCACTGAAATGCATGGGTAACTAGCCACTACATCCACCTAGTACATAGGAACAAATATTGTATACATAGCTCACTCTAAGAAAACCAAGGAAGCATTAGCACCAACAATATAAACCCCCCAATACTGCTAAAAAGGGAGAGGCATGATAGGTACGTTGAAGCTGAATTCCAAAAAGTAGTGCATGAAGAGGAACCAAGAACATCTAAAGGTGCGGACATTAAAGTACAAGCTGATACAAAGGATGTGAAAACAAAAGTCACATACGAATGAGAAAGGTATGAAGGAAAACTATGGAAAACATCAACCCCCATGGTGCTTTATATCATAGTGCGAGTACAACAAGACAAAAAGTGATGTGCAAGAATCCCAATACTACACATACAAACTTGAGGAACTTTATCTTAGTGTGTTTACAAAAGATAACATGCATGAAAAAGATGTCTACAATGTCCAAATAGGACTGAAAACTAGAAATACATATAGAGCAACCATAAACGAGTCATCCCACGCAAACAAAAGGTTTCCAGGAGCTAAAACGTCCAAGTAATTCACCAAAGTGTGAAAACATAAAAATATGAATAAAATGTACATGGAGAAAAATCTGGAAAAATTGCACACATGGAACTGAAGAGCTCTAAGAGATGGTTCCATGCAAGATATCTACAAAAAAATATGTGCAATATTCTTCAACAAGAAAAAGCTACAGAAGAGAAAACTTTCAAGAAGATATGAAAGCTACAAATATTCTATCATGAATAATTACAATGAGGGTAGAGTTCTTATAAGAGAAAAACCCTAAATGAGAAAGAGATCAGATCATGACAAGTGTCAACATCACCTGAGATGTGACATAATGATCTAATATTAACTCAACTAATAAAGCATTCGTAAGTTTAGCTTAAGTGTGTGAGAATAAATAGACTAATAATCAATTAAAGATTAATTAATTATTAGCTAATGAAAGATAACTCTAACAAATAAACCAAATGAAAGATAACATGAGTCTAGAATACTGTCGAATATGAAACTTTAGCTGACTAGGACTCATTCGCCACCGATGGTGAATCAGTCCCAAGTCAGGACATTTTCTGAACTAAAAATTTTTCTAACACTCTGTAACCTAGATCTAGGTCTTTCACCAAATTTGTACCTCAAGGAGGGGTATGTGCAGGATCAACATGAAAAAAAAAGGCCCTTAAGTGGCAGAAAATTCAGAAAAAATCAGAGTTAGGCAACTTGATGTAAAAATTTAAATACGTTATCTATATTATTTCAAAAATATGTAAGAATAAAATCTGTAGCAAATTGAATGTAGTTTCTAAACTACTAGGTTTTTTTTTTAATTTATTTGGTGAAAATTTGAAATTTCAATGTAGTAGTAATTAAATTTCAAGTAAAAAATAAGAAGTAGGTGTCTGTCTGACCACCCTAACCACAATAAAATGATAATTATTTTTTATAATATTTTAGATATAAGTAGAGAAGTCATGTCTCGATGTGATGCATATTTTTTCATAAATTTTTTTCCAAGTAAATAATTAATTATGATTTTTTTATTACAACGTTTAAAAAATATAAAAACTCGTGTGTCTGATTACCTTAACTTGATCAAAAATTCATGAAATTCATTTTTTCTTTTTTTAATCCTATATTATGTGAAGCATAAAATGTGACGCATGTTTCAGATTCAAAAAATGTGATACTATTTGAAAGCTATAGATGTTTTTCAATCAACCTATCAATCATGACTACAGTCATAATTCAAATAGAAAATGAATAATAATTACTTATTAAATTCAAAGTAAAGCATAATTTATATTGGTGGAAATCTGTGAATCTCCTTTAAAAACCCTTTTTGTTTCATCAATTTTGGGTAAAAAAAGGTCATTAGCCACATACCCTACACATTCCCATCATATTTCCACTTGTTGGCACATCATGATCCTGCACATGCCTAGAGGACTCATTGAATAAGAATGGCAAATCAATCCACTTTCTGATTCCTACAAATTCAAAACTTTTTTCTGCACCTTGACACCTGTATAGCAATTTCTGACAGAAACCTAATTTTGGATCTCCAAAAATTCTTGCAAAACAACTTAAAATCATTTGTCTAATGGGGGGTTTTCCTCAGTCAAACCCTTAAATTGTTAATTAAACCTTGAATAGAAAAAGATGTAAATAAAACCCTAGCCTTAGATGTATTAAAGACAAGGAAAGTTTGAATCAGAACAAAAACCCTATTCTATTGCTCTAGAATAGGACATGCAAAAGATAAACAATGTGATGCAAGATATCAAACCCTGGAAACCTTATAATAGCTGAAAAGATGATTGGAATGACATGCAAATGATTGATCTATAAATGAAAAACCTTAATATGAAGATAGACTGAAAATGGAAGATGGAAGCATTAGGAAACCAAGTCCTTAGGCATGATTTGGTGGCTAGTTGTACCTCTTCACCCTATATTTATTCATGAATCACGATAGGAATCCATTATCAAGCCTTTTCAATGTTAAATCTTGGTAACAAAGTGAGCTTCAAGACCTACAAAAACCCTAGTTTGTTGTCCTGAAACTTCAACTTTTGCTGGTAAAAGTTATTGTAGAATGAGTGACTTTATGAGTTGTTCTTGAAAGATGATAAGAGATAATTAAAATTTTCCAAGAGATTGTGTAAACTGATTTACAACAAGTATTTATAGGAAACAACTTAATTTCCTATTAATTGGATGTAAGAGGTTGACATACACTGGGAACAAAGTCAAATTTATTAATTTCCTACTCAAATTTAAATCAACCCTCAAAAGGGGACTCATTTTCTGCCCTTGGTGAATGAGTCCCACCAGAAGAGACTCATTCTCCCAAGGTGGCAAATGGGCCCCACTACTACTTTTCAAAGGTGGTTTTTTGAGATATAATGCTATTAAGTTCTATTTATCAAGTTTGATATGATTTCTCAGGTAAAACAAGCCTCTAGATCAAAATTAATGTGTCTAAGGGGCCTATAAATGTTGTTTTGAAGGGAAAATGATGCAAAAGGACTCAAAATTGGGTCTAATAATGCATGAAATTGTCTCTATTCTCAAGAGGGGCTAATTTTCTATGGCACAAGTACACTAGGTATGGACCATACCCTTAACAACTCTTTTCCTTCATGTAGTGTGACAAATGTTGAAACAATGGTTGCTAGTATTCCGCAAGAAAATATAATTCAAACTAATGAAAACTTAGAAAACCTACAAAATAAAATAATTATTGAAAAGGGTGAAGCCACAATAGTTGTTTACAATTTGATGGAGGAAGGGAAACTGAGAAAAAATGGCCCCATGGCAAAAAAATTGGTTTTAGGGGTTCAAATGAACCTACAAGTTCAACCGAACCATAAAGGGGTTCGACCGAACTAGGGTTCAACCGAACCCATCAATCACGGGGCCCACATTTCTTGCAAAAAAAACACAAGGGAAATTGGATATTGAGGGGGTTCAAATGAACCCTAGTTCGCTAGAACCCCTAAGGGTTCACTAGAACCCACCTAGTTCTAGAGAACCCCCCTTTTCCCTAATTTTTGACTTTGTTCACACAAAAAACCTAATTTTTTACACTTTGATGCTCAGGTTGAGGATGAAAATTAGGGAATCTTCACAAACCCAATTGGATTCAAGTAGTCCTTGAAATGAGCTATCCAATGAATATAATTTTAATATGTTTTGGTTTTATTATGTATTTGTTTTTTTAGTTTTATTAAACATAGGTTTTTCATAGAAAATGAAGTTCTCTATTCTGTACATGTGGAAAAATAGCAAATTATCAAAAAAAAAATTGAAAAATATGAGTGCACCAGATATTGAAGTCCTTGATCCAACAAAAAATAATAATTGAATTTTGATATACACAAAAAAAGTTACGCGTTATACGGTCATGCTATGTTTGAATTGTCATTGGTTTGACTTCAAAAATTGATTAAAGAAAAAATATTTTTAATTAAAAACTATCTAACCAAGTGCAAGCACTAGATATCAGAGTTACAAATCTAAATCCGAAAGAATTAGAATTTTATCCTTCATGGAAAAAAAGTTATGCGTTATACGGTGTGTGTCACTTTTTAAAAATGTTGTTTTTTGAAAAAAACCATTTTTGTGGGAGATGGAAAAAGAAGTGCAATTTGATTTCAAAAATTTTGAAAATAATATTTTTAGAATCTATAGACAAAATGTGATGAGACTCTAGTTTTCATCATCTTCAAATTCCTCATGGTTTAGCCGCTATAGGTGTCTAAATGTGAAGATTTAGTGAAAAATATAAATTCCAGTGTCCAGTTTGGCCAAAAATTGTAAACCACTATTATGGGATCACCCAAAAAAATTCAAACACCACCATCCCTACCATAGATAACATACATCATATGCTTTAAAGTCAAGATGGAGTTGACCTTTTGCATAACATTGTTTAGATCTTTGGAAAACATCTTACCTCAACCACTAGTGGTACTCAACCTATGAACAATGTTCCAAACCAAGCAGGAACTCAAATTCCTCTCACAACCATTGCCTCTATTCCTAGCTTTACCAATCATCAAGTTACAACAACCATGCAACCCTCTAGTAATGTGATTCCTACCTTGGGTATTTCTACTAGCATTCCTAGTAACTTTGTGGCATCACACATCATATATCCTGCCTCGTTACCTATCATAATCATTACATTCACTTCCCCCTTAAACACATATACACCTATGCCATATTCACCTCCATCTCACAATACAACCGATGACACCATCATAAACCAGCTTTTGGAAATTGTTTCATCCCTTCAAAGGCAAGTTTCCACCATACACCAAAATCAAAATGGCCAAACTACATACTATGTCAAAAGAAATCCATTATCCTTGTAGATACTAAGAATGCTAATACCACAAGGTCTAGAGATTCCTAGATTTGACAAATATGGGGGTAAAGTAGATCCTTCTAACCATGTTTATGCTTATACTACATTATGTAGTAACTTTTTCATTGAGGATAAGCTCTTGGCTAAGCTTTTCCTTTAGGTCCTTGAAAAATACTACCTTGGAGTGTTTCTCTTCATTACTGAATAAATCAATTAATTCATTTAATGAACTAGTTTATGCCTTTATAAACCATTTTCAAGTGCACATAACTCATAAGATGAATTTAGTCGATTTGATGAGATGTAAGCAAAAGGAAGATGAAAATGATACTAACTTTATTTCACGATACCAATCACTTTATTCCCAAATTGACATAAAGATTCTTGATCCTCACCTTCAATGGATGTTCACTAAGAACTTGCAAACCAAGATACAAGACATGCTTACCTTGATGAAATTTCCTTCCTTTATACACTTGTGTACTTCCCTTCGTTATTATCATAACTCAGTTAGTAGTCGTGACACAAAATCTACTTCTAGTCAACTTGAAAAGTATGAATCCACAAACCAAAATAATTATCAACCTTCTAGAAAATAAAATAAAGGCTTCCTTCAACTAAATCCCCCTCAAAAAACAACTCAACATGTTGATATCCATGTGGCTACTTTAAAGAAGACAACTCCTTTGGCATTTGGGGATTCGGTTAGGAAATTGACTCCTTTGCCCAATACACTCCATAACACAATGTTGTAACTATTAGAATAGAAAATGATAAATTTTCTTCCCATTAAAAATCTTGATCCTAATAAACCACTAATTGTAAACTATAAACCAAATTCTTACTATCATTATCACCGACAAAATGGACACAATATTAAACATTGTAAGCATCTTAAAAATCTTGTGCAAGATCTCATTGATTTTGGTCGTCTTTTAGTTGGAGGTGTTAATGATCAAGGAAATATGTCTATTTGACCTCCTAACCAAAACTTACAAATCTTTATCAACCCTAAGTCTAATCATAATATTTCATTTCTAAAAGCTAGTGAAACTGAAAAGAATGATGTGATGAATGTTGACACAGATGATGACAATAATGATATTGTTCAAGAAGATCCTATAGATACTGATGAACAAGATCCTATGGATGATAAGGTTGGATTGATCAAGGTCACACCTCGTAAAGGCTAAACTAAAAATCCTCTTGAGATTGCTTTCTCCTCACAAGATATACTTAAACATGCACCTGATGGTCCTCTTTACATAGTCGGTAAAATCTATGACAAGCCCTCTAATGGGATATTAATAGATCCCATACATGGAGAGAATGTGATCACTAAATAATTCTTCCTCTTTACATACCCAATCAAATCTATGACAAGCCCACTAATGGGATATTAATAGATCCCATCCGTGGAGAGAATATGATCACTAAATAATTCTTATTTGTGCATGAGTTCTATCAAGAAATATATGATAAACTGAAAGCATGGATCAAAACACATAATGGTTTTGCTTTCCTTACAATGGGATCGATCACACTTCCTTTATAAATAGGACTGAAAACATCAGATGTATCATTCTCCATCATCCCATAGTCAAAAATTTTTTTTGTGAAGTTAGGCTACCCATGGCTTCACTCCATGAATGTTGTCCCTTTGGTTGTGCATAAATGCTTAAATTATCCCTTTGACAAAGAAATATTTACAATGGATCATAGTGTCTTTAATCCTTTATCTTCTCGAGGGAACATTTCACTAGATTTATTTTTGTCCAAGCCTATGGAACCTATTAAACCTCATAAAGATTTATTTTTCAAATCCTATAAAAAGTTCAAAGAAAAATGTATAGAAAAACTATCCCTTAGAAACATACCTCAACCTTTGGCTGAGCCTACCATCCTTGATGATACCATGATTGAACCTAAATAAGTTCCAAACGAACAAGACCAACCTAAGATGGATCCTTTACCTACTTCCTATAAAAGGACAAGAGATGATAAAATTTTTTTTGTTATGCCTCCTAAGATAAAACAAGTTTACAAAGCTAAAGAGAAAGTGGATGAACAAACTCCAATGGTTCCTTCCATTCCTCCCCTTAGGAAAGAAAAGAAACCTATGGTTGATAAACCCACTCCTACACAAATGCCACTTGAAAATCGTACTAAAATAAATATAATTTCTAGGGAGCATAGGCATAAACATCGTGCTCTTGCTCGAAGGATAAACAAAGAATACAACAAAAAAAATCAACATCCTAACTTGACTAAAGCAATACATGATGAACCACATCAAGAACTAATTTCTTCTTTTAACATTATCCTTCAACCTCCCATTGTAAATAACTTGAATGACAATGATGAGGTTGCTAAGATAGATAAGGAAGTGATAATGAATTGAATACATTGTTTTCCTCTTCTATGAGCTTAAATGATAATTCTCCTAAGAGTGTTGAACTTGGTAATGACCCTAGTTTGACTCTTGCTATCATACCTGTGGCTAGTTTTCCACCTTCCACATACGATGAACATGATTAGGATGCAAATGAATTGCTAATAGGTTGACTCGCATGTTCCTTACTAGTCTTTGCTTCATTTCCTTTTTCATGTTTCCTTAGGTGATTGCATGTGTGTTTGATGTCATCCACCGTATTATTTTGTTTTATGTATCTCTCTCTTTGTGACATTATTTTATTTGTATCTACATTCTTCTTTATGTTATAAATCCTTTATCTTTCTATTTTTCTTGTGCTTTCCTTTTGGGGATGATTCAAGGTGTCGAAACATCCATGTCTCTTCCATGTTGACCCAAAATATTTTCCTTTATATTTTCATTTGTCTTGTGTTCTCCTTTTGAGGATGACATAAGGTGTTGAGACATTTAGGTCTCTTCCATGTTGACCCAAAGGGATTTTTTTTTTTTCACTCTCTTAGTGTCATTCTTCCTGTTCCATGAATATTTTGGGAATGATGATAGTTATGAGCTCTCTATAAAAACATTGTAGCAAGAACATACTAATATTGAATCCATGGATCCCTCATGTGTTTGGAATTTCATTTTGGGGGCAACCCCTCTTTTCCTTTTTCATGACATAGCTTTATTTGGAAACATATAACTTGGCATAGGGATTTCCAAACAAGCTCACATTTCTTGTTAGCATGTATCATTTTCTATTTAAAGTAATTTTTCATAGTATGGTGTTTATCAATTTCTTTAAAGTGGGGGAATAAATTGGCATTATTCTTTTACATTTAATGTTTCATTGTGTAGTCTTCTTACTTCATGTGATGTGTCTTTCACTTTTTGGTGACATTTGTTGTGATGTCCTTCAAGAGCATGATCTCTCTTAGTATACTATATTCCTCTTATTGGCTTGATGTGACACAACGCATCCCCTAAGTCATAAATCTTCTATTCTTTGATTAATCATCTCTTGGAGACATTAGGAATAATGTTCCCTAATTTAAGACCTTACATGAACTAAGAAAAACTCCATTGAATGTACCTTTACATCATTTTTTGTTATATGACCACCTTGCATAACATAGTTTGCTTGCCTATGGAGCCATCTTGTTTGTTCACGAGTTTTAAAATTATGAAGCTTTTCTTGCCTCATGAAGCTCGAAAGTCATTTTTTGTGTGGCACCTTATGAAAGTTATCAGGTGGTATAGATTTGGTCTAGTTGTATGGGAGTTGAACTTAGGCATGACTTCCCATATCCACTTGCTTGCTTGTGAGTGCAGACTAGCCACATGTGTATGTGTCTCACCCTTTTGGATTACTCACCTAGTAAACAGCCTAAAGTTTCATTGCCTAAGAGTGAGCACACATTTTTGGACAAACAACTTAGATCTGATCCACATAATATTGTACAAATGGTCGAAGCTTGATCCATCCTTCTTTTTCTTTTTTTTCCCTTTCTTCTTTATTTCTTTGGTAGTGTATGCTTATGCCTTGTTATTCCTCCTTATATTATTTTCATGTGTGTTACTTTGTGCCTATGTTTTTCTGCTATAGGATCTTGATCCTAGGGGCTTGATCACCCTTCCTAATTGTTGTCGTACTATCTTGCTAGTATTGGTGCACTTGGACCCCTCTTGATGTGTGTTTGTCTACTTTAGTATGATTTTGAAGCAAGTTCATCCTCTCACTAAAGTGGGGGCTAAATGTAGTGTCAAAAAATGTCATCCATGAAATTTTTACACTTGTTTGGGCCCTCCTTGTTAAATTAAGCTTAATGTTTCCTTGATTTAGTTTTGTAATGTGTTTAACAAATTCACATTAGGTCTTGGGCCCCTTGTAAACTAAATGAACTTAATGATGCCTTATTTAGGGTGTTTTAAAGTGTTGTATTGCACTTCCACACTAATCTAGCATTTTATTAATAAATCAAGCTTATTTATGCTTTAATTTGCCTTATTTTGCATCCACAAGCCTTAATTAATGCATCTTTTTGAGGATAATCCTAACATAAACCAACATCCAATCATAATTCAAGTGTTTTTGGATTGTGTGGCCTAGATTTAGTGATCTAGGACTCATATTCCACTTTGGGCATATGAGTTCCACCTAAGTTTTGGGGCCCCATTATTTATTTTGCATCATTCTAAGCATTTATTAAAAAATATGTCCCTAGGCCTAGCGTAATGGGAATCATACACCACTTCTAGCGTATGAGTCCCTTGTGGCCCAAAATTAAATTTAATTGAAATCTTGGTGGGATTTTATTCTCCTAAATCTAATGTGATCTTGTAGTATTGTAATTTCAAGGAATTAGGCATAAAAAAGTATAAATACAAGGTTATTTAACTCATTTTAACTTAAGCATTCATGAGACCATCCTAGCAACTTGATTATTCATGCATTATAGAAAATTTGAGTTCACAAGAGCATTCAATAGTTGATTATCAAGCATGTCAGGGCATTATTCAAGTATCAAGCATCATGTCAAAGTCATCATGCAACATGTTAATTTTTTAGAACAATTATGATGTAGGGTTTTATGATTCAAGCAAGCATTCAAGTCAAGATCCTTATCAATCAAGCAAGAGTCAAGATCTACATCCATTGGAACCATTTCATACATGTTTGCAACCTTTTATTGTTAGGGTTTGGTGAGTTGTAACATTGCATTTTGTTCATTCATCATTCTTCTTTCCTATTTCATTTTATTTCAAGTTTTGATTACCAAAATGGGTTTTGACTGAGGAAAACCCCTTTCCACTAACAAAAAAACACTTTCCCCTTTGTTTAGTGTGTGACTTGCAGATCTAGGTTGAAGATATATTGAAGAGCAAGATTGGAAAGAAGTTGTCAAGTCTATAAAATTGTCAAATTTGTCACCTTGCTTTGAAGATCACTAAAAAACTTCTACAAAGTAGAATTCAACAATTCAGACTCAAAGTTAAGGTGGAGAAGACAGAGCAGAGATTGAAGAGCACCTTCATAATTTGAATTTCTAGAAAATCCAAACTAGACCGATACACCACTTCTAGTGTATAAGTTCCAATATGGTGAAATTTGTAGTTTTCAGGAGTTCCAAACTCATCTCAGCAATATTTTTTTTCTTGCCCAAAAACCTTAAATTTGGAACTAAATTGCCCAACCTAGTGTATGAGTCCTAGTCAGAATTAAGGGTATGTGTAGGATCATGATGGGCCAAAAAATGACTATGTAATTGATAGGATGGCCCATGTGGTTGATGACCTTTTTTACCCAAAATTGATGAAACGAAAAGGGCTTTTAAAGAAGATTCTCAGCTTTCCACCAATATAAATTATTCTTTACTTTGAATTTAATAAATAATTATTATTTATTTTCTATTTGAACTATGACTAAAGTCTTGATTGATAGGTTGATTGAAAAACATCTATAGCTTTCAAATGGTATCACATTTTTTGAGTCTGAAACATGCATCACATTCTATGCTTCACATACTATAGGGTTAAAAAAAAAAAATTGATTTTCATGAAGTTTTGACCAAGTTAAGGTGGCTAGACATACAAGTTTTTATACTTTTTAAAAGTTGTAATAAAAAAATCATAATTAATTATTTACTTGGAAAACAATTACAAAAAAAAATGCATCACATCGGGACATGATTCCTCTACTTATATCTAAAATATTATAAAAATAATTATCATTTTATTATGGTTAAGGTGGTAAGACAAACACCTACTTATTTTTCCATGTAAGTACTACAACATTGAAATTTCAAATTTTCACCAAATAGATTTTTAAAAAAAAATAAACCTAGTAGCTTAGAAACTACATTCAATTTGCTACATATTTTATTGTTACATAATTTTGAAATAATATAGATAACTTATTCAAATTTGTACATCAAGTTTCCTAACTCTGATTTTTCTAAATTTTTTGCTACTTAAAGGCCTATTTTTTCCATGATGATCCTACACATACCCTTAAATTCAGTGTTTTCAGTAGTCCAGGTCTTCATTTAGGTCTCCTTATATTTTGAGGTGCACATTTATGATCTTTCACAATGTTAGCTCCAAAACATGATATGAAAACACATGAATCTTGACATGATGATACAATGTTGATAGCTATTGTAGATGACTGATAAATCTACTCTTCAATTCTCTTGACAATAATTTTTGATCTTGTGAACTCTTGATCATGCATGTTAATTTTGAATTGATAAAATAACTATGTATTTATAGGTGTTTATCTAATTTGCTAAAAATTATATTCCACAAGCCGACATTTGAAACATGAATTTGAATAACTAAAATGCCACAAAAACCATATGAAAAATTGGGTCCTAGCACTTAAGGAGGACCCATTCGCCCTTGAGTGAATAGGTCTTGGGACCTAAATCTAGGACACATAATTTCCAAGGTGTTTAAATTAATGATGGAAATTCTTTAATGTCATTTTCTCTTACATAAAAAAAAAAAGAATAATAGGGCTTAGGAAATCATAATTTAGGCAATTAGAAGCTTAATTAAGTTTTATTAATTAAGGGGATAGTGAGTATGTGTGAGAGGATAATCTGCAATCACTAACAATAGATAAAATATACAAAATTATCCACTGTTAGAAAACTCAAATAAACAACTCCCTATGAAATTGTTGATCAAACATAGAAAAGAAAACATGAAGGAAGGCGTGCAACATAACCAAATAAATATGTAAATCTAATCTAAATCAACCAAACCATCATCCCATAGGGCGATTGGTGCTCCTTGGATATGAAAATGGATCTCTTTTCCAATCCCTTGTGATGAGCTTCCAATGTGATGAAGATGCCATGATGATGAGTGATAAAATACAAGATGAGTGTTCCTATAGTGAAATTGCATATGATTGTGGATCATATCTTCATAGAGAAGCCCTCTATAAATAAGGTTGAAGGGTTGAAGAATGAAGAGATTGGAGGATTGTGGGAATAAAGGAAAGCCAATGAGAATGTGACAGGATGTGGGTAAGGATGTAAGAGAGATTAATGCATATGGTTGAGAGTGTAAGAGGAGTTAGTGTTTGGGTCAGAAAGTAAAATAAGTGGAGTTATTGGAGGAATATTCCCAAAGCATATGATTTTGTGAGGGAAAATAGGTGAATTAGTTAATTAAAAGAAATTATTTTCATGCACAAGTGGGTTAGTTAATAAGGGGTTGGGTTTGACCAAGGTTGAGTCAAAAGCTAGAGAATGGGTAACTAGGATTATGAGTTAATTAATCCAAAATTAATTAGCTTGGAGGAATTATGGTATTTGACATTTGATTTAAATAATTTGGTTTATTAAATTATATGAGAGGACTTTAGGGTTTTAATTAAATAAATTGATTTATTTAATCAAACATGATGGACATGGGTATGTGGAGGATCATCATGCAAAAAATAGGCCCTTAAGTGGCAAAAAATTTAGAAAAATCGGAGTAAGGCAACTTGATGTAAAAATTTTAATAAGTTATCTATATTATTTCTAAAATATTTAAAAAAATAATTTGTAGCAAATTGAATGTAATTTATAAACTACTAGGTTTATTAAAAAAAAATCTATTTGGTGAAAATTTGAAATTTCAATGCAGTTTAGGGAAAAACTAAGTAGGTGTCTATCTAACCACCCTAACCACAATAAAATGATAATATTTTTTTATAAGATTTTAGATATAAGTAGAGGACTCATGTCCCAATATGATGCACATCCTTTTATAATCTTTTTCCAAGTAAATAATTAATTATGAATTTTTTAGTACAAATTTTAAAAAATATAAAAACTTGTATGTCTGACCACCTTAACTTGGTCAAAAATTCATGAAATTATTATTATTTTTTTTAATCCTATAGTATGCAAAGCATAGAATGTGAGACATGTTTCAGATTCAAAAAATGTGATACCATTTGAAAGCTATAGATGTTTCTCAATCAACCTATCAATCTGGAGTTTAGTCGTAATTCAAATAGAAAATGAATAATAATTATTTATTAAATTCAAAGTAAAGCATAATTTATATTGGTGGAAATCTAGGAATCTCCTTTAAAAACCTTTTTTGTTTCATCAATTTTCTGTAAAAAGAGTCGTCAGCCACACACCCATCATATCGCCACTTTTTGGCCCATCATGATCCTGCACATACCCACATTAGTGAATTAATCTAATAAATTTATTTGTTTGTTTAATAGAATAAATGATGTTAATCAATCAGATTTAAATGCATAATGTTGATTAGGATTATTTGCATGTCTACATTTTTTCCCTCTTTAAATCAATGTACCAGTTGCATTGGTTCAAAGAATGACGTCACCAAGATCTAAATTAAAAAAAATTCTTGATTTTTTCAGATGCCCCACTGTTGTCCCAATAGAAAGAATTATGTTGGTACATTGTCTCCTCGAGAGATCAGGAAAAAAAAATGATTTTAGGTCAAAGTCACGACAAAGAGGTTCAAGACGGTGAAATAAGGAGGTTAGAGTAACATATCTACATTATGATAATGATACAAATGAGATGGTTTCAAGATGCTTAGAATAAAAAATCAATATTATCCTAAACAACTAGAATGGTGATGCAATGCATGTGAGATGAATGAGGTTTCCTAGTATGATGATATGCCATGATTATGCGAGTGCTGATAGTTTGTGGATGTAGGATGGATGCATTGATTTTTTGGTGGATGTCATGATAG
Organism: Sequoia sempervirens; assembly: GCA_007258455.2. Lineage (NCBI taxonomy): Eukaryota > Viridiplantae > Streptophyta > Pinopsida > Cupressales > Cupressaceae > Sequoia > Sequoia sempervirens. The sequence continues at coordinate 141,076,706 of VDFB02256132.1, forward strand.
CATGCTAGTGTGAAAGAGGATAGAAGAATGAAAGGGATCAACCCTTGATTCCAAGAAGATGTAGAAGTCCAAAAATTCTATGATTCATCGAGACTTTATTAGATATGATGATTAGTGATGATGATTTATTGCTTATCTAGGGATTGGGGATGTAAACGACACAACTTTCCTCATGTTTGATAACACACATAGATATGATGCATTAAGTTATGAACAACTAGGATGGAGTTGTACCTAGTGAGATGGACTTTGACTCAGCAAACAAATAGGAGTATCCTTATTCATACTCGACATGCAAAACCTTATTAGGATGTATTTCATAAATTTCAAACATCTTGGAACAAAACACATAAAGGCATAACCTAACAATGTGGGAATGTGTAGGATCATGATGGGCTAAAAAGTGGTGATATGATGGGTATGTGTAGGGTATGTGGCTGACGAATTTTTTTAACCCAAAATTGATGAAAAAAAAAGTGTTTTTAAAGGAGATTCTCATATTTCCACCAATATAAATTATGCTTTACTTTGAATTTAATAAATAATTATTTTTTATTTTCTATTTGAATTATGACTAAAGTCCTGATTGATAGGTTGATTGAAAAACATCTATAGCTTTCAAACAGTTGTCACTTTTTTTGAATCTGAAAAATGTGTCACATTCTATACTTCACATACTATAGGATTAAAAATAAATAAATTCATGAAGTTTTAACCAAGTTAAGGTGGTCAAACATACGAGTTTTTATATTTTTTAAAAGTTGTAATAAAAAATTCATAATTAATTATTTAGTTGGAAAAAAATTACAAAAAAATATGCATCAAATAAGGACATGATTCCTCTACTTATATCTAAAATCTTATAAATTTTTTTATCATTTTATAGTGGTTAGGGTGGTCAAACAAAAACCTACTTTTTTTTCCCTGAAATTTATGTACTACTGTATTGAAATTTCAAATTTTCACCAAATAGATATTTTTTTTATAAAATAAACCTAGCAGTTTAGAAACTACATTCAATTTGCTACATATTCTATTCTTACATATTTTTGAAATAATAAAGATAACTTATTCAAATTTTTATGTCAATTTTCCCAACTCTAATTTTTTGAAATTTTTTCACCTAAGGACCTATTTTTTCCATGATGATCCTGCACATACCCATGTAATAGTCAACAAGCTCTTGAAAACCTCTTCCATACACACCTACCAAAGCAATTATTGCCAAGTTGTATTACAAGAACGTCCAACAAACATAGTAGACAAAAGATAATGATCAATGCCCCATTCCTTTCTCTCAAAATCGTTTTGATTAGACATCATCAAGAGGTCATTGGAATGAGTGCAATAAGATAAATAAAAAGAAAAGATCAAGCAAACAAACAAGCCAATTTTTTTCATACCTCTAGCCGAAGGGATGTGTTTTGTTTAGGATAAGTATCCAAAGAGATTGCCAAATATAATTCCCATTGTAGGAAGCATGCATCCTAGGACATGTTAGTGGATGGTGGCAAGTTGATAGGTTGTTTGAAAAGGCCGTTGATATAAGGTTCAATTGAAATGTTTGAGAATGATCAATGGTTTGATTTGCATTTAAAAGTTTGTTGTTTCAATTTTGATTTTGTGTTTGAAGTTTTTTTTTTTTTATTGTTGTGGCTATTTCCTATTTGTGTTACGAAAGGGTGAGTGTGGAAATTTGTTTATTATGGATAAGATTATTGTGGGAGAAATTGAAATGGGACAGATGGATTTTTTCAAATATTTATATTTTTTTATGTTTTTGAAATGTTATGAGGCTATTTTTCTGGATTTTTGAGTTATGTAAATATAATTTTGTTTTTGTCTCAGGGGATGATCAAAGATTAGCCTTGCCTATGTTGAGGCTTAGAGACGACATAGTTTGGTAACCATGTTTTTGATGTTTTCTATTTTTATGAGTGTTTTTGGATTTTGATATGTTTTGGATATTTTTAAGATTTTTGCTTGATTTTGACGATTTGGATATGGATATGTGTGATGATATCAATGATCTATTTTGGGATTCTAATGAAATCCAAGCAAAGGTTGATTGATCTAATTGATGGATTGATGATGATAACATTGTTGAGGATACACAACAATGCAAGGATAGTGTTTAAGAAACACGAGGACTAGCAAGGATATCTTGAGATGATGATGGATTGATTGGATTTGATTGATCAAGATTATGAAGTTTGATTTGGCAAAAAAATTATTTGGATGATTTGATGTGACATTAAAGTACAAATTAGATGTAACTAATATTGATTGTTTGGATTGATGTTTGATGAAAGATAATTGATAAGGAACATCTTCTTATCAAAATATGTCATGGGTTTGTCATCTGGATTCTTCTTCACAACTACTTTAACCAATTTGATTTCACGTTTGCCAATGTTTGGATCACCAAAGAAGTTAGAATATGAAAATCAAGAATTATTCCTAAACTAAGATGCAAATATCTTCCGCCAGTGTCTAGCAATGTATGGAATTCCATGGGTGGATGCTTGGATGGATATGGATTATCTTGTGATAAGATAAGGTTTTTGAATAAATAATTCTTATTTGGGTAATGCTTCATGGCTCAAATAATGTTGGGAAGGATAGGATCAATGAAAATGACCCATGTCAATATGTTTACCATAATCAAGTGTAAACTGTACAACAAACTTTGTCAAGATCAAGATAATTTGGAAGATGTATGTTGATGCATGAAAATGGATTGGATAAATGGTTCATGGATGAATTGTTTGATTATACATAAGATAGATGGAATGTTGGATTTATTATGGATGAGATAATATGATTTCACTTGAACAATCACACATAGATGCTTGATTCTATACCTGACACTTTTTTTCTAGGTTTTGATCATGGTACCTATCCAAAGCGCTACCATAGTGGTTTTCACTTGAGGACATTTTCTTTTATCTTTTACTATTTTCATTTATTTATTTTTTAAATTTTACCCTCATGTTGAACCATTTGGTGGTGTTGATGTAGATGCTTCTTTCATAATGTTCCATCGATATCTAACTTGAAGAAGTTGCTTTGCTAAGATATGTGCACTTGAATGCAACTTTTGAGATTTCTGATCTACTTTGTTGATACCAGAGTTAAATTTTTCTTTGTGTGCACATCACAATAGATTGCCTTCTGAATCTTTATAATGAATGGTTGTTGCCAATACATGGTTAATGCGAGAATTGGATATCATGCATCGAGGAGGGGATGGTGGAGTATGTTTAGGAATAAAAGATGGATTGGTTGATAGTTTGGAACCTTTGATTCTCCAAAATTGGGAAGATGAGAAATAATGGGTGATTATGGAAGTGTGCATGGAATTAGGACTAACTACTTGATATACTTTGTACATCGTATGGGAAGCCTGCTTTCACATTTGTGGACGTCTTTGATGGATACATTTCCCTTTTTTAATTTTTCACTATAGTTTCTTTGACTAATGGAGTTTGATAGGGATGATCTATCTTTTTATTTTTTATATCCATGTGTATTTTATTTTTCCATTATTCTTATGAACCAAATATTTTTGTGTACGGGGCTCTCTTACACTTCTAGGGTTTTGCACCTAAAAGGAGAGAGGTACCAAAAATCTTAATGGCTCACTCAAGAATAATCCCTTGAGATTCTAATGCAAAGGTGATTGAAATATTACAAATGGGATTGTACTAAATGTTAAAAAATCATTAAAGTGATTTACTAGTAAATGTAAACCTAGAAAATGCAAGATGTTTGAAAACACACTGTGATATGCAAATAGACCTAAAAATGCTATTAAACTGTAATAGAAAATAATGAGACTTGAAGTGTACACCTAGACACTAGAGAGGGAATTAATCGAGCTCCATAATCCTAGAAAATTCACTATTGCTACAAACTAGGACTCATACGCCAAGCTGGAAAAATTAGTCTTTAACAAATCTGCAATCAAGACCTATAAAATCACATGCAAAGAGAGGGAAAAATTGTTGTGAGGTTAGAGAATAGGGGTTTTTCTTTGTTAAACCCCTTGTTGGTAATTAAACCCTTGAAAATGAAATGAAATATGTAAAGAGAATAATGAATGAACAACATGCAATGATACAACTCACCAAACTTTTGAAGTAGAAATTTGAAGACATGAAAGTAATAGCTCCAATGGATGTAGACTTGAGAATGGTTGAAATTCCAGAATACTTAAGTGATTGATTGATTAATTATTTGAATGATTGGGGGTGAAATGGGTATAAAAACCTAATATTTATACACAATTATTCCCTAATTCCTGAACATACTACATCATAGGCTGACCTTAGATCTTGGAAAATAAAAAACCACAAAAATTTTGAATTTATTTTGATTTTTGAGCCAAAGGGGACTCATTCACCCCTAATGGTATATGGTTCCCACTTAAGGCATATTAAGTGGGTGTCAAAAATTAAGTATTTTAAATGATGTTTATCGGCTTTATTCTAAAAATGAACTTAAGTAAGGTCTATAGATGTAAAATAGGACCAAATAAAGCATAAGAAAGGCAAAACTATTAATGAAATGCCTAGAAAAGTGTGAAATTTTGTTACAAAACTTTACAAAACCTTGAAATAAGGCCTGGTAAATGATAAAAAGAGGTTATTTAAGTGAAATATATTAATAAGATCCTAGAAAAGTGTGAAATTGTGTTACAACACTTCACAGCACTTTAGCAAGGCATCATAACATTCTTATTAATTCACAAGGCCCTAAGACCTAATGTGAATGTGTTAATCACATTACAACATTAAATCAAGGAAAAAGTAGGCCAACATCCACAAGAAAGACCCAAATGAGTGTGAAAATGTCCAAAGATCTATTTTTCTATGCTACATTTAGCCCCCACTTTAGTGAGAAGATGAACCTACTTCAAGCTCTCACTAAAGTAGGTAAGCATGCACATCAAGAGGGATTCAAATGCACTTATGCTAGTAAGATGAGACAACAAGAATCAATAGGGGTGATCAAGCCCCCAAGATCAAGATCCCAAAGCAAACCAAACATAAGCACAAATGAACACATATGAAAGGGAGAAAAAGAAAGAAAAAGAAAGGAGAGAATCAGATCAAGCTTTGATCGTTTGTCCATCCTGATGTGGATCTGATCTAGGCTATTTTTTTGAAAAATGCATACTCACTCTAAGGTGATAGAACTCATGGTTGTCCACTGGGTGAGAAGTTATAAAAGGTGAGAAACATACACTCATGGATATTATGCACTCACACACACACAGGTGGCTATGGGGAAAGTCATGCCTTGAAATGGTTTTCTCATGCAACCATACCAAATTTATACCTCCTAATAACTTTGATGAGGTGCCACAAATAAAATGACTTTTCAAGCTTCATGAGACAACAAAAACTTTGTATGCTTAGAGCTCATGAACAAACGTGATGGCACCACAGGCATGCAAGTTGTGTTATGTAAGGTGGACATATAATAAATGAAAAATGCATCATGCAAAGAATGTTCAAAGGAGTCTTGTTTAGATTATGCGAGTTCTTTAACTTAGGGAACATTGTACCTAATGTCTCCAAGAGAGGACCAATCAAAGAATAGAAAATGCACAACTTAGGGCATGGAGTCTATCACATCAAGCCACTAAAAGGAATGCAATATGCTACGATAGATCACAATTATGAAGAACACTACACCCAATGTCATCCACAAAGTGACAAACACATCATATGAAGTAAGAAGCTTGCACTAAGAATCAAGAAAAAAGGAAAACCCAAAAGAATAGTGCCAATGTATGCCCCCACTTTAAAGGAATTACTAACACCATACTGTGAGCAATTACATTAAAGTAGAAAATGAAAAATGCAAACAAGAAAGAAGACATGAGAGACAACATCGAAATCTCTATGCCAAGTCATATGTTTCCATGTAAGGCCACGTCATGTAAAGGAAAAAGAAAAGAGAGGGGTTGCCCCCAAAATAAAAACACCAAACACATAAGGCATCTTTGGATTTAGGGTCAGTATGTTCACTTCTACAATGTTTTGTAAAGAGCTTGGAATTGTCATCATTACCCAAATACACATAGAACTAGAAGAATGACACAAAGAGAGTGAAAAAAATAAAAAGAACCTTTTGGGTCAAAATGGAATAGACATAGGGTGTCTCAATGCTTTGTGTCATCCCCAACATAAGAAAAAGACAAGCAAGAAAGGTAAAAGAAAAGAAAAAGGCCTTTTGGGTCAACATGAAGATGAAATGACTACCTCAATGCCTTGCATCATCCCAAAAAGGAACACATATAGAAATGAAATAGAAAGAAAAGGAAAATACTTTTGGGTCAAAATGAAAGAGACTTGAATGTCTCAATGCCTTGCATCATCCCCAAAAAGATGACATAAAGCAAAAGTAAAAGATAAAAAGCGAAAGAGATGCATGACATAGAGAAGAATGAAGGTAGAAATAGAGGAATGTAACAAAGAGAGAGCATAAAACAAAACATAATGGGGGATCACATTACGCACATGCAAAAGAAAAAGAAAAAGAAAATTAAAAAGACTAGTAAGGAAAATGCAAGTCAACTATCTAGCAAGTCATCTACCTCCCAATCTCTCTCTGTATAAGTAGAAGGTGAACAACACAACTAAGGGACAATGACAATTGCATTACTAGGATAAGGCTAACAACTTCTTTCCCCCACTGAGTGTGAGACAAAAATTAGTCAAGGTGGGGTAGTGGGAAAGGTTATGAAAATAGTGAGAATGGAAGATTCTGCAACTATTTCATGATAAGGAGTAGGAGAGTATACTGTGAACCAAGATCCCTCTAAAACCTGCAAAACACATTCATGAGATAAACACATTGTAAGATTTAAATGCAAGTTAGAATCTAAGTTCCTCAAGAAATTCATTTATCAATGCTCTAAATAGGAAAAATAAAGCAATACAATGAGAAATCAACAAAAGAGATTAAATCCTATGAAAGCAATGTAAATTCTTGATCTCTTGAGGGAATTGGTGCCAATTTGATGTGAAAAATGGCCCTTTCCCAACTCCAATGCTAGCTTTGATGATTTGATGAAGATTGTGATCCACTTTGATGAAGATTGATGAATGCTCCAAGATAAAACCTACATAACCTAGCTATAAACTCAATGATATGGATGAATATTGCTAAATATTTGAGTATAGTAAGTTTACTCAAATTGTGGATAGATAAAATTAAGGATGAGCTCTTCATTTATAGAATTCTAAGATGGATGAATGCCAAAAATGAAGCAATGTGGGACTAACATTCAACCAATGGAAAGGTGCCACTTGTCAACATTTGATAGGTGAAAGCTTGAGCACATTTTGATCCATGTGCAAGTTTGAAATTTGAATTTTATGAGATGAAATGTTTAGGGGGGATGAAAGATGAGTTAAATGCCAAGTGGGAGACATGTAAGAGCTTTAAATGCTTTGTTGGATGGACAAGTCATTTTGGGGGGAGATTTCAAATTTGAGGAATATTCCATCTTTGATGCCTTTTTGAATGAAAATAGATGATTTATAAATCAATTAAATTGATTTTCATGTGCAAGTTGCAAAAATATAAAGGATTTGAGTGATTAGGATTATCATTGATCATGATTTGATTAATTTAAATGATGTTAGTTTCTTTGACCATTTTGACTTAGATTTTAGGATTTCAATAACTCAAAATGAGAAAAGAATGATTTAGACTTAGTTAAATAAATATTTTTGATTTATTTAACCAAAGGGGGCAATGTTAGATTAAATTAGATAAATGTTTGATTTATTTAATTTAATTAGATAAACTTTAGAGATTTAATCAAATAATATGGATTATTTAATTAAATCAAAGATAAGAAGATGAAATGACCTAGCTAATTTCACAGAGATGATGATTTAATTAAATTGAGTTATTTATTTAATTAAAAGGGGAATTATGATGAATTTAATCAAATAAGGCTATTCGATTAAATGGTTAGATATAGGGATGATTCAAGATGAAACGATGTTAGTAGATTAGGATCGAGTGTGTGATATCCTGAGTGTGTGATATCAATCGTAATATTTTTGATGTCTACATTTTACCCCTCTTTGAAGCGATGAACTTGTTGCATTGGTTCAAAGAATAATCTTTCCATTATCAGAATTCAAAATTTCTCTTTTTTTTTAATGCCCCACTACTGCTTTAGTGATTGAAGAATTACGCTAGTATACTACCACCTCGAGAGATCGAGCGAAGAGGTTTGATTTGAGGGTCAATCTCTTCGACAAAGAGGTTCAAGATTAGTTTAACTCGAATATTTGATGTAGAGAGAGTTGATGATGTAGACAGTCATCAACCATGGGTAACCTCATGCCTATTTTGATATATTACACCCACTTGATCTTGATTTGTACCATGACAGTGACATTATTGATCATGAGATGATATGATGATGATGCTTTTATGATTATGAAAATAGATGATAAATGTATGGTTTATGAGATGTTTAGAATAACCAATCTATATTATGCAATGATGGGGATGAATGCATGTGGTATGAATAAAGCTTTCTATATGATATGATATTTATTATGCAGTATGGTTTTTGTATGCAGGATGGATGCATTAATGATGATTTATGGTTAACTGTCATGGTACAATGTTAGCATGAAAAGAAAGGGATAGAAGAAAATAAGAGATTCCAACAAGACATGAGATGATGATGATGATTTCTTGCCAAGGAGTTGGGATTTTCAAAGGGCCAATTACCTTATGTTTGATAACACACGTAGGCATGATGCATCAAGGTATAAAGAACCAAGATGGTGTTGCACCTAGTGTGATGGACTTTGACTCCACAAACAAATAGGAGTATTCTTGTTCACACCTGACATAGAGAAACCTTGCCAGGACGTACCTAACAAAGCAAGTATTTGCCAAGGTTATATTACAAGAACGTCCAACAAGCACAACAGATAAAAAGATAATGATCATTGCCCTATTCCTATCTCTCTAAATCCCTTCGTTGGGCACATTATTGAGAGGTCCTTGGAATGAGCACAATAAGATAAACCAAAAGAAAAGATGAAGTACAAAAACAAGCCGATGTTCTTCATACCTTTAACCAGAGGGATGTGTTTTGATAGGATAATAATCCAAAGTGATATCCAAAATGATGCCCATTGTTGGAACGATATATCCTAGGACATGCATTGTATAGGATAATGATGGGTTGATAAGTTGATTGATAGGCTGTTGATATAAGGTTGATTGACATGTTTGAAAATGATCAAGAGGTTGATTTTGTTTTGTTGTTTTCTTTTGATTTTATGATTGAAGCTTGATTTTTGCTAATTGTTATGGTTGTTTTTGTTCATTTTTCCAAAGGATGAAGGTGACGGTCAGTTTGTTATGGATGATTGATTATCATGGGTGAAAGTTTCTAAAATGGGGATAGATGGATTTTTTCAACATTTGGATGTTTTTTGACATTTTTGGAATGTTTTGAGGCTATTTTTGGTTTTTGGATTTTCAAATGTTTTGATTTTTTTATTTTTCAAATGTTTTGGGGTTTTCTAAGATTTTATGAATGTTTTTAGGATTTTGCATTTTTTGAATGTTTTTGGATTTTGATGTTTTTAAGAATGTTTTTTGGATTTTGATGTTTTTCGAATGTTTTTGGATTTTGATGTCTAGGGGGCTGATCAAAAATTAACCTTGCTTACGTTTAAGCTCAGAGATGATGTAGTTCAAATTTTCATGTTTTTGATGTTTTCTGACTTTTTGAGTGTTTTTGATTTTTTGATATGTTTTGGATGTTTTTTGATTTTTTGATTTTTTTATGTTTTTGGATTTTCACATGATTTTGATGATTTCGATATGGATATGTGTCCATTTTGGATTTTTCTGAAAACCAAGCTAAGGTTGATTGATCAAATCGATGGATTGATGATGATAACATTGTTAAGGATACACAACAATGAAAAGATAGTCTTAAGCAACACAATGATAAGGAAGGATATCCCAAGATGATGATTTTTTGATTGATGAAGCTTGGTTTGAAACAAAAGATGTTTGGATGATTTGATGTGACATTTGAAGTGCAACTTAGATGCAACTGATAGTGATTACTTAGAGTGATGTCCAATTGAAAGATGAAGCTTGATAACGAACATGTTCTTATCAAAATATGCCACAGGCTAGTGATTTGGATTCTGGATCACAAATACTTTGACTAGTTTGGTTTCACATTTGCCAATGTTTGGATCACCACATAAGTTGGAGGATTTAGATCAAGATTTATTCCTGAAGCGAGATCTCAATATCTACCCCCAATGTCTAGCAATGTATGGAATATTATGGATGGATGGATATGGTAAGCATGTAAAGAATGTCAAGGATTACCTTATGATAAGATAAGGTATCCCAATAAAGAATGCTCATTGGATAATGTTTCATGGCTCAAATAACATTGGGTAGGATAGGATCAATGAAAATGACCCATGTCAAAATGTTTACCATAAGCAAACGTAAAGTGTGCACCAAAGTTTCATCAAGATCAAGAGAAATTGGGTTATGGATGTAGATGGATGAAAATGGATTGGATCAATGGTTTATGGATGAATGGATTTATTATGGATGAGATGGGAGGAATGTTGGATTTATTATGGATGGGATGAGATGCTTTCATCTAAATTGGCACGTAGATGCTTGATTCTACACATGACACCTATTTTCTAGGTTTTCATCATGGTACCTATCCAAAGCGCCGCCCATGCGGTTTTCACTAGAGGACGATTTTTTTCTCTTTACTATTTTCAATCCTTTTTTTTTTTTGAATTTTCATATTTTTTTATTTTTTTTATTTTTTCTGAAAGATTTATGCTCATGTTGAATCACAAGGTGTTGCTGATGTAGATTCCCCTATCATGATATGCCATTGATAGCTTTCTTGAAGAATTTTCTTTGCTAAGATACGTGGACTTGAATGCAACATTTGAGACTTTTGATTTGCTTTGTCAATACCGAAGTTAACTTTGTCTTTGTGTGCACATCGCGATAGTGTGCCTTCAGAATCCTTATGATGAAGGGTAGTTTCCAATACATGGTCAGTTTGAGAATTTGATATCATGCATGGAGGCTTGGATGGAGTGTGTTTAGGGATAAAAGATGGATTGGTTGACAATTTGGAATCTTTGACTCTCCAAACTTGGGAAGATGAGCAATAATGGGTGGATATGAAAGTGTGTGGGGAATTAGGATCAACTACTTGATACACTTTTTACTTCACTTGAAAAGCCTACTTTTTGTTTTGTGGACATCTTTTATGGATACTTTTCCCTTTTTTATTTTTCCCTATAGTTTCTTTAACTGATGGAGTTTGATAGGGATGATCTTTCTTTGTATGTTTTGGTATCCATTTGTATTTTATTTGTCCATTATTCTTTCCAGCTTCTTTTTCTTTGATATCATTCTTTGTACTTTGATTCAATTCTTTCTTTTGACGTTGGTCCAAATCCATGGATGGGGTGATGGGTGGATGAAGATTCGTGATGTGACTAATTGTAGTATTGGTATCGGTTTCATCATAAGGATTCTTTGTGCTCCCTATGTTGATGCTTGCACTAGATAAATTTTCCCCCAGTATAGTGCTAATGGCACCTTCGTTCATTGATTCTGCTTGTTTTGAGATATCTTGCTCAGTAAACATGCTCTGACAAATGACCACTACAGATGATGTTATTTTGATTAAATGCTCTGCTAACTTTGGAATATACTGTTCTGTCTGACTTTTTTCCTTGAGTGGATAATATTGAATATATTTATTCATGATGTCCTCAATCTGAATTTGGGATATATCTGATACTATTGTTGACAACTCTGTCTGACTGTAGGAATTGATAACCTGCTCTTTTTGTGTAATAATGTCAGGAGTAAAGGAATCTTTTTTTGAAGGAAGATCATCTACGTGTCCATCCATCAAAAGCCTCTCATGGGTAGATGGAGGAGTATGTGCTACATGGATATGATCATATTGCATAGATAAGAGAGTGTCCATTAGATTATTGTAGTATCTTGAAGATACAAATTCTTGATCTTGAATGATTCCAAAATTGCTTTTGACATGCTTTGGATCAAGTTCTTGACATGGGTTAATTTCAAACGATGCATTTCTTATAAAGGGTCCTTGGATGTCATCATCAGGAATGGGAAGTGGCTCAATATCCTCTTGATCTTTGAGTGTGGAGTTTAGAGTTCCTTTAGTATCTATAACCATGAGGTCAAATGGGGTCAACATGTCTTCGAAAGGACCATTGCTAAACCTTAGTGGAAGATTTTGATCTTTCTTTGGAATAAATTCTTGAGATATGTCCTCTAACTCATTAGGTGATGGAGAGACATTTTCGTCATGATCATTGGTCGATGGATCATGCATTATGTCAATAAGATCAAATAATCCTAACACTCCTTGAAAGAGATCACTAAAAAGTGGCTCTTGATGTATGGTAGTTGGTCATTGAATGAGGTGAAAACATCTTCAATGTGCTCATTGATGGATAGGTTTTGGACATTGTTTTCAACAATTACGGTGGAGAGATTGTGAATGTCTTCAACCATTGGGTCAAGTGATTTTGACATTTCTTGAATTGGATCATTGTTGGGTATTGTTGGCAGATTTTGATCACGATTGAAAAGTGACTCTTGACATATGTTGATTTGATCTTCAGATGAGATAAAAAGATCTTCAATGTGCTCTTTTTTGGATAGATCTTGATCAATGCTTTCAATAATTATGGTGGGGAGATTGTTAATGCTATCACCAGTGGTTGAATGTTCATCGGCATCCCCAATAATTATCATTTCTCATGTTTTTGCTTGTGTTTGTTGGGTGGCTTGAGAGGCTTGGGGAGCCATGTGATATTGTTGAAGCACTTGTTAGGCTTGATGTGCTTTTAGTGTGATGTTACAATATTGACTTATTGCACTTGGTTTTGGTGGTAGTGTTGGTGCATTTGGGATCGAGTTGGATGTAGTGACCAGTGGTTGAGATACACTTGGAGTGATCATGGTAGTGAGGGGTTGAGATATGATGGGTGTTAGAGTGGTGGTTGGAATGATCGAAGTGATAGGGATGGTTGAAACAACTAAGGTGATAGGCCCTTGGGAGACCATGTTTATATTTTTCGGGATCAACATCATTGCTTGATTGAATACCATCTATTGGCACGATGTCGATGGTATACTCAAAGGATTTGATGTGATGGCTTGATTGGTCTTAGGTGGATTGATTTGGATGGAGTGATTGGTGCTAGGTAAAGGGGGAAGTCCTAAACCAAGGAATGATGTTGATATGGGTAATGGTGGTGGAGATGTCTCTTGACGCAATAACTCAACAATTTTGGTAAGTGTAGCAATTTGATCTCGCCAAATTTGATCTTGATTTCGATCTTGATTCCCTTGATATAGTTGATTTGGTTTTTGTTCAAGCAGATTTGGGATGTGTACTTGTGGATTTTGAATGGGATCATGGAAAATTTGATTTTGGACAATGTTATGATGTGGGATGACGTTCAGATTTGGCATGATAGGTTGAGATTGAACATTGTTGGTGTTGGGAACCACATTGTCGTGTTTTAGATAACTTTGATTTTGCAAGGTGTTACCTTGACTTGGATTGATACACAGAGTAGTTAACATCTTGTTTGGACTCTGAACAACATGTGTATGATTTGCAAACATATTTATCCCAAAGTTTGTCAGATTCATGTTTGGAAAACTTGTACTTGGTACATTCTCATTTGGCATGTATGGATTTTGTGGGATGATGTTGTTCATTTGAAGGCTCATGCATTGATTGTTCAGTTGACAAACTTTTAGGTTTGGACTTGGATTTACCATTGGGAAATGTGTTTCAATTTTTGATTTGGGCATACTCACACTTTTTGTGCCATTAACATTTGTAGAAGGTAATGATCCCATGTATGGATTGTATAAGTGTGAGTTTTGATAATCAATTGGCATTGTAAGGCTTTGATAGCTTAGTTGACTTGGATTATTCATGGTGTATTGATCAAGTTTATACTCCAAGTTCCTCTTGTGTTTTAACCTTGTTGTAAAAGTGATGAGATGAAGGATGAAAGGGGTGAATGATATGGGTGATGAATGTTTAGGAACTTTGGATCAATGCTAGACTTAGGGTTTGATTTTGATTGGTTTGATTTGGATAATGAACTTGTAAACCCTAAGATGTTAGATGTTATCCTAGGATGAACTTGTTCCAAAGGATTGCTAATTCAATTAAATGTATGAGAAAGGATGCATTCCCATATGCCTAACTAAACAATGTGGTTTAGATGTTGATGATTTATCCAAGTCTAGAATGATGTTTCCAAAGCTCTAAAGTTTTTTATGGGATGGGTGATGTGTTTGATTTGATCCTAAATGAACCTCGAAAGGACTTGTTTACTAGGCCATGATAGTGAAGAACATTCCTTTCTCTAAGAGTAATTCAAAATCAAAAGACCAATGTTTGCACGAAAACCATATGACCAAAAGATGCCAAGCACATATGTGGGGTCTGATTGATTTAATCTTTGCTTAATGGATTCATTTTACCACAAACACTTCTTGAGTAGCTTTCAAACTGAATGTCCAATGTCTTAACTTCGTCTCATTTCCCAAAGTATATTATGCGAAACTTTGATGAATTTAAGGCAAAGATTACCTATTGTTTAACTTTAGGGGGCAAATTGAAATGTAAACTCAAGTCTTTAGAAACCTCTAAGGATGTAATCCAAAGGGAAAGCAATAACACAAGAATTTGGTCAATGGTATTTTCCTCCTAAAGGTTTTCAAATTTTGAGGATCATATTGAATATTTGTTTGCAAATGTTTTCGAACAAAGCACTATGTTTACAAGCAATGTAACATCCTAAATCAATTGGTACATTTTTCTGAGTGGGCTTGCCTCATGCCCTTCATAGTAGAAGAGATGATTTTACATGCAACTGAGGATAAAATATAAAGGTATGTTAAGAATGAATTCTTAACCTCTATATTTCAACCAAGATCAGACATGGCAAGTAACTTCTTGGAATCTAAGTTCCAATGCAACACTTTAATAAACTTGTTGGATGGACTGGTTTGCAACTAGAAACAAGGTTCTTAATGACAACATCGGGGACATGGCACCTTGCGAGCATCCAGCAAGCCACTAAAGGCTTTAATCAATCCTACTAGGGGCTCTTATACGTTTTATAGTAGTACCCCATTCTGCAAGACACTATACTATTAAGGCCTACATACCATGAGGACTTGACAGTTTAGTCTTATCCATTTGTCTACTGACCTGAATGAAAAATCGGTTGGAGTCACCTTCGAGTTATCCTTTAGGATGTGTGGTTTGTCTAAAGGTAAACAATAGCGAGCAAGCACATCCATAGTTTGATCAACCTTCACTTAGAAACAAAGGGAGAACACACGCGATATACCTAACTCACACTTGCAAAGTGTTTTTTTAAACCCAAATTGAAATGTGGAGGTGATTTCTTTGTCTCAACCTAAAATCATGAAAAAGTCCTTTTGATTCTCAAGATTGCTATAAAGCATGAGAGAAGCGCATATGTCCTTTTTCAATGAAGTTAGTTCAAGTAAGCTCACACAAAATAGTGTAACACATGTTCATTTTAGATCCCACAAAGCAATTGTGATTTTTTTTTAAGCACCAAAAGACAAATGAGAGTTGCTTTGTTCAATTGTTAACCAAAAAAAAAACTTTAGTAAGTTGTGTTCCCAATGTTCATTTTAGCCCTTTTGTAGCAAAAAATTTGAAATGTTCTTTTTAGAGCCCAAAAGAAATTTAGTAGGTCCTAAAATCTTGAAGGGATAAAATCCTTAGAAGTGGGATTATAATTGATCCCCAAAGTGTTCAAAAAACACTTGATACAATGATGTGATAATGATTTTTCTTTGACTTCCATGCTCCATGATCCTTTTAAAACTACAATACAAGATCCAAATGTTAGATGACATCAAGGAACAAAAGATATGAGGGTTAGATAAATGTTTAAGCATAAAAACCCTAAAATTTAAATCAAGTTTCATTGTGATTTGACATTAAGTGAATATTTGAAAAATTTAAACTATACGGGCATGTGCAGGATCATGGTATGCCGAACAGGCCCTTAAGTGGCAAAAAATTTAGAAAAATCAGTGTTAGGCAACTTGACGTAAATATTTGAATAAGTTATCTATATTATTTCAAAAATATGTAAGAATAGAATTTGTAGAAAATTTAATGTAGTTTCTAAAATGCTAGGTTTATTTAAAAATAAATAAAATCTATTTGGTGAAATTTTGAAATTTCAATGCAGTAGTACTTAAATTTCAGGGAAAAAATAAGAAGTAGGTGTCTGTCTGACCACCCTAACCATAATAAAATGATAATATTTTTTTGTAAGATTTTATATATAAGTAGAGCACTCATGTCCAGATGTGATGCATATTTTTTTGTAATTTTTTTCCAAGTAAATAATTAATTATGAAATTTTTATTACAACTTTTAGAAATTATAAAAACTCGTCTGTCTGACCACCTTAACTTGGTCAAAAATTCATGAAATTTAATTTTTATTTTTTTAATCCTATAGTATGTAAATCATAGAATGTGACGCATATTTTGGATTCAAAAAATATGATACCGTTTGAAAGTTATAGATGTTTTTCAATCAGCCTATCGATGAGGACTTTAGTCGTAATTCTAATAGAAAATGAATAATAATTATTTATTAAATTCAAATTAAATCATAATTTTTATATTTGGAAAGTTGGGAATCTCCTCTAAAAACCCTTTTCGTTTCATTAATTTTGGGTGAAAAAAAAGTCGTCAGCCACATACCCTACAAATATTGCCACTTTTTGGCATACCATGATCCTGCACATACCCATACCAAAATTAATAATAACCTACACCATTGGATATTTTATGAAATTCTACCACATTTCAAAAAAAAAAATTTGAAAAAGACCAAAAAATGACAAAGATATGGCCATTTTGAGTTTGCATGAAAAAGCAAGAAATCCAAGCAGTGCAGTTTGTGATGGTGGCTCTGTTTGATTTCAAACAACGATGTTGGGAATCAAACAGTGACGCTGGAGCCAAAAGCGGCACTAAACAGCAATGTTGGAGCTCAAATAGCGACATTGGAGCCAAAAGCGACACTATTTAGGTTCAAACAGGGACGCTGGAGCCAAAAGCGACATTGTTTAGGTTCAAACAGCGATGCTGGAGCCAAATGCAGTGCTATATGGCAATGCTGGGCTGCCAACAGCTTTGTTTGCTATAAATGCATAAAAAATTAGAAAAAGCATGAAATTTTGATGAAAAAATGTGATTTAAACTTTGGTTTACCCTCCTTCTAGCGCCAAAATGTGAACCAAGATCCCTCTAAAACCTACAAAACACAAGAGATAAACACATTGTAAGATTTAAATGCAAGTTAGAATCTAATTTCCTTGAGAAATCCATTTATCGATGCTCTGAATAGGAAAATGATAGCAATACAATGAGAAATCAACAAAAGAGATTAAATCCTATGAAAGCAATGTAAATTCTTAATCTCTTAAGGGAATTGGTGCCAATTTGATGTGAAAATTTTCCTTTCCCAACTCCAATGCTAGCTTTGATTATTTGATGAAGATTGTGATCCACTTTGATGAATATTGATGAATGCTCCAAGATAAAACCTACATAACCTAGCTATAAACTCAAAGATATGGATGAATATTGCTAAATATTTGAGTATATTAAGTTTACTCAAATTGCGGATGGATAAAATGAAGGATGAGCACTTCATTTATAGAATGCTATGATGATTGAATGCCAAAAATGAAGCAATGTGGGACTAACATTCAACCAATGGCAAGGTGCCACTTGTCAACATTTGATAGGAGTAAGCTTGAGCACATTTTGATCCATGTGCAAGTTTGAAATTTGATTTTGATGAGATGACATGTTTAGGGGGGATGAAAGATGAGTTAAATGCCAAGTGGGAGACATGTAATAGCTTTAAATGCTTTGTTGGATGGACAAGTCATTTTGGGGGGAGATTTCAAATTTGAGGAATATTCCATCTTTGATGCCTTTTTTAATGAAAATAGATGATTTATAAATCAATTAAATTGATTTCATGTGCAAGTTGCAAAATCTAGAGGATTTGAGTGATTAGGATTATCATTGATCATGATCTGATTAATTTAAATGATGTTAGTTGCTTTGACCATTTTGACTTAGATTTTAGGATTTAAATAACTCAAAATGAGAAAAGAATATTTAGACTTAGTTAAATAAATATTTTTGATTTATTTAACCAAAGGGGGGAATGTTAGATTAAATTAGATAAATGTTTGATTTATTTAATTTAATTAGATGAACTTTAGAGATTTAATCAAATAATATGGATTATTTAGTTAAATCAGAGATAAGAAGATGAGATGACCTAGCTAATTACACAGAGATAATGATTTAATTAAATCAAGAGATTTATTCAATTAAAAGGGGAATTATGATGAATTTAATCAAATAAGGCTATTTGATTAAATGGTTAGATATAGGGATGATTTAGGATGAAACAATGTTAGTAGATCAGGATTGAGAGTGGGATATCAATCTGTATATTTTTTATGTCTACATATACTATGTGATTATTGGATAGAAATCATTGTCATTGAAGCAATACTTGCTCAGTATTTCCTTCAATGTTTGACACTCATCACTACTATGTCCAAGAATCTAATGATATGCGCAATGTGGAACTTTTGCTTCTTTAGGATATATCACCAACCTATTCACAAGTGGTAATATTATGAGTCCTTTGTTTAAAATTATTTTTAATTTCCTTTCACTTTCAGGTGGTGGACAGAGAGGAATTTTTTTTTTTTGTAACATGTAAAGTCTCTTGTGTTTGCTAGATTCACCCTTTTCTCTAATTGAAGGAGGAGGACCAACTAGGATCCTTGCATCATCATCATTGTTATCAGCTAAGGGTTGCTCTTGAGGAAGAAGGATATTCATATTAGGGGAGAGTCAAAGATCATAGTGCCATCATCACGAAGCCTTAGATATTCCCTAGGAGGCTTGCTATTATGAGGGGGATCTTGATAGCCTATCCCCCTGGTATTTTCATCGGTTGGTAATTGCTCTAACAGTTGATGTATTTCATGTTCACTTCTTGTGTTACATCCTTGTTTTCTCAAGATAGTGAAGCCTTTTCCATATGTGTTTTGAAGGTTGATGTGAGTGTTTGTTACTTTGTTATCATAAAATGGTTGAGTTTTTCCTTGTTTAGAGGAACTAGGTTCACCTTGTGTAGGGAACTTAGGTTCAAATTTCATTTTAGGATGTAAGTAACCAAACATCTCAAGAGGTGGTATTGTAGGAAGGTCTTGTTTCATGGATGGATAAAAGGATGCGTTATTTTCAAGGTTATCAAAGAAATTGTTTAGGAACCTATTCATGTTGTTGTCATCTTATCCAATGATGTCAACATCATGACGAGGACATGCATTAGGAGTTGAAGGAGCAAAAGTGGGTTCAAGGTCATTACAATCAGTTCCAAAGGCACAATTTGACGCATCCACTAAGGACTTTAATGACATCCAAATCTTATTAAAACACATATCGATGATGTAAATGAATGGAATTAAACTAAATGCAAGAAATTGAATGAAACAAAAAATATGGCAACAAAAACTAAAAGGTAATACTAGAAAACATAAAATCAAAAAATGAAATTGAAGTGCTAGAAAATGTAGTACAAAGGGACTGATTCACCATAATTAGTGAATGAGTTTTGGTACTAAGTTTTTTGAAAAAATTTAGAACTTTCAAAATGAATTTTTTTCTTTTTATGTTTTTTGATCTAAGTATGATATGAAAATGTAGAATTTTACTATTTTTTTAATAAAATGAACTTTTCACTAATGCAAATTTGAAAACCCTAGAGTGCAATTTAAACAATGCAAGATGCAATGAAAGATATTCCTAAGATGTAAATGCACGCTAAATCAAAAATATGATGCTCTAAATGTAGGTTCACCAAAAAGAACTAGAGATTTTTGGGTATGGGGCTCTCTTACACTTCTACCCTAGTTTTGCACCTAAAAGGAGAGAGGTACCAAAAAATATTAATGGCTCACTCAATAATAAGGCCTTGATATTCCAATGCAAAGGTGATTGGAATCTGCAAAAGGGGATTGTCCTAAATGCTGAAAACTGATAAAAGTGATTAACTACTAAATGCTAAAAACTAATAAAACAGATAAAAATACAAGTAAACTGTAACAAAAACTAATGAGATTTGAAGTGTGCACCTAGATACTAGAGAAGGATGTAATGGAGCTTTGGAATCCTAGAAAATTCACTATTTCCACCAACTGGGACTCATACACCAAGCTGGGAGAATTAGTCCTACTTCAGGAAGACTCTACATGAATAGGTTTCTGATATCTGGGTACTTAGATCTACAAAATTCATGTTTTCAAACTGGCAGTGGGACTTATTCACCACTAATGGAAAATCATTCCACCTCTAGATTTTTAGAAATTCAGAACAAGAAATTGTAGCCTTCAATATGCCTTTCTATTCCTAGTTCAGATCTGAGTTGAAAACTATAGAGTTGGACCTATAGGTGTTCTCAAAGCTTCTCTTAGAGTTTTGATCACTTTGAATAGCTTTGATGATTTAACGATGACTTTTCAAATTTTACTCTTTGAAAAATCTATAAACAAGACCTAAAAAATCACATGCAAAGAGAGGGAAACATTATTATGGGTTAGAGAAAAGAGGTTTTCCTTGGTCAAACCCCTTATTGGTAATTAAAACCTTGAAAATGAAATAAAATATGTAAAGAGAATAATGAATGAAAAAAATGCAATGCTACAACTCACCAAAATCTTGAAGTAGAAATTTGAAGACATAAAAGAAATAGCTCCAATGGATGTAGACTTGAGAATGCTTGAAATGCCTAGAGTGCTTAAGTGATTGATTGATTAATTTCTTGAATGATTGGGGGTGAAATGAGTAGAAAACATTATAATTATACATAATTATGCCCTAATTCCCAAAGATATTACATCATAGGCTAACCTTAGATCTTAGAAAATAAAAACCTGCCATAATTTTGAATTTATTTTGATTTTTGAGCCAAAGGGGACTCATTCACCCCTAATGATGAATGGGTCCCACTTAAGGCATTTTAAGTGGGTGTCAAAAATTAAGTATTTTAAATGATGTTTATCTGGTTTATTCTCAAAAATGCTCTTAAGTAAGGCTTGTAGACATAAAATGGGGCCAATTAAAGCATAAGAAAGGTCAAATTATTAATGACAAGCCTAGAAAAGTGTGAAATTTTGTTACAACACTTTACAACACTTTGAAATAAGACTCAATAAATGATAAAAATAGGTTATTTAAGTGAAATATATTAATAATATCCTAGAAAAGTGTGAAATTATTTACAAAACTTCACAACACTTTTGCAAGGCATCATAAAATTCTTATTAAATCACAAGGGCCCAAGACCTAATGTGAATGTGTTAATCACATTAAAACATTAAATTAAGACAAAAATAAGCCCACATCCACAAGAAAGACCCAAATGAGTGTGAAAATGTCCAAAGATCCATTTTTTATGCTACAACTTCTTAACTTCTTTTACTTTGATAATGTTCTTTGTGCTTTGGTTCAAATAATTATTTTGTTGTTTGTCTGAATTTGTGGATAGGGTGATGGGTGGATGAATATTCATGGTGTTATTGGTTGTAGTATTGGCATTGGTTTCATCATAAATATTCTTCGTGCTCCCTATGTTGACATTTGCTTGAGATGAAGTTTCCCCCAATATTGTGGAAGTAGTACCTTCATGCTTTGATTCTACCTATTTCAAGATTTCCTTTTTAGCAAGCATTCACTAGTAAATAACCACTGCATATGATGTTATTTCAATTTGTTGCTCTACTGATTCTAGAATATCTTGTTTGTTCTGACTTATTTCCTTAAGGAGATAATGTTGGATATCTTCAAATATGATGTCCTCAGTTTATGAATTTGGGATATATCTAATCCTAATTTTGACAACTCGACCTAATTGTAGGAATCAATAACCGAGTATGTGCAGGATCATCATGCAAAAAACAGGCCCTTAAGTGGCAAAAAATTCAGAAAAATCAGTGTTAGGCAACTTGACGTAAATATTTGAATAAGTTATCTATATTATTTCAAAAATGTGTAAGAATAGAACTTGTAGAAAATTGAATGCAGTTTCTAAAATACTAGGTTTATTTAAAAATAAATAAAATCTATTTGGTGAAAATTTGAAATTTCAAAGCAGTAGTACTTAAATCTCAGGGAAAAAATAAGAAGTAGATGTCTGTCTGACCACCCTAACCATAATAAAATGATAATATTTTTTTGTAATATTTTATATATAAGTAGAGGACTCATGTCCAGATGTGATGCATATTTTTTTGTAATTTTTTTCCTAGTAAATAACTAATTATGAATTTTTTATTACAAATTTTAGAAAATATAAAAACTTGTCTGTCTGACCACCTTAACTTGGTCAAAACTTCATGAAATTTAATTTTTATTTTTTTAATCCTATAGTGTGTGAAGCATAGAATGTGACGCATGTTTTGGATTCAAAAAATAAGATACCGTTTGAAAGTTATAGATGTTTTTCAATCAGCCTATTGATTAGGACTTTAGTCATAATTCTAATAGAAAATGAATAATAATTATTTATTAAATTCAAATTAAATCATAATTTATATTTTTGGAAAGCTGAGAATCTCATCTAAAAACCCTTTTTGTTTCATTAATTTTGGGTGAAAAAAAAGTCATCAGCCACATACCCTACAAATATTTCCACTTTTTGGCACACCATGATCCTGCACATACCCAACCTGTTCTTATTTAATAATTCCAAGAGAAAAGGAATCTTGTTCTAAATGAAGATGATATGTGTTTCCATCCAAAGAAAGCATCTCATGGGTAGATGGAGGAGTATGTTCTATATGAATATGATTGTCATTTGCGACATCTTGTATAGATTGGAGACTGCCCATTAGATCATTATAGCATCTTGGAGATCCAAATTCTTGATCTTGATTAATTTTGGAATTTATTTTGGCATAATTTGGATGAATTTTTTGGCATAGGTCAATTCCAAAGGATTAATTGCTTACAAATGGTTCTTGGATATATTTATTAGGCCGGAGAAGTAGCTTAATATCCTCTTGATCTTTGACGGATTTGGATCAAGTGTTGAGTTGAGTATTCCTTCAATATCTACAAAAATGAGCTCAAAGGATGCCAATATGTCATGGAAAGGACCATTGCTAGACTTTGGTGAAAGATTTTGATCATGCTTTGGAATAAATTCTTGAGATATGTCCTCTAACTCATTAGACGATGTAGAGACATTGTCAACATGACCATTGGTGGATGGATTGTGGATTATGTCAATAGGATCAAGTAATGTTAACACTCCTTTAAATAGATAATTGTTGGATATTGTTGAGGGGTTTTGATCATGATTAAAAAGTGATTCTTGATGTATGTTTATTTGATCATTGGATGTATTAAAAACATCTTCAAGGTGCTCATTGATGGATAGATCTTGATCATTGTTTTTAATAATTTTGGTGGAGAGATTGTCATTGCTATCCCTAGTGGTTCAATCTTGATCATTTTCCTCAATAGTTATTTTTCCTTGATCAAGAAGGTCTTGGCTAAGATTTTTGAGTCGAATACAATTTGATGTTTTATTTTGATTGTCTCTATGATACTCACAATAAGATCTACCCTTATTCCAAGGGAAGTTTATGATAGAGTTGAAAGCACTTACTTTTGGAAGAGTGATAAGTTTTGCATTAACTAGCTTTCTTAATGTTTATTCTATTGGCTCTCCCAAAGGAGTGTATTCATGTTTGTTACCTTGTGAGATTTGTACTTGTTGAAATTTACCTTATCATGATTGATTTTGGAGATGTGGTGATTGGGCTTGTTGTTGATGTTTTTGATCTTGATATCCAACCTCTTGACATTGGGGATATTCTTCTTGATGAGGTTGTGTAGAAAACTCAGTGTTTTGATGGCATGGTTTAACCCAAGGGGGTTTGTGTATATTTTGGGGTGGATATGTCTCTTGGCACAATGAATCAACTATTTTGGTAAGTGAAGCAATTTTATGTCAAAAAATTTGATCTTGATTTTTATTTTGACACAATTGATATAGTTGATTTCGTTGATGAGAAATCATATTTGGAATGTATACTTGTGGTCTTTGTATGCCAGGATCATGGAAAAATTGATTTTGGACAATATTCTGGTTGGGGATGATGTTTATATTTTTCATTATAAGTTGACATTGAACATTGTTTTGATTTACGTAACATTTATTTTTCATGGTGTTACCTTGAATTGGATCAATACAGTGAGTTGTTAATACATTGTTTGAACTTTGAACAACATTGGTGTGATTCACAAACATATATATCCAATAGATCACCAAGTGTGGATTTGATATGTTCATGTTTGGTAAGCTTGCATTTGGTATATTCACATTTGTCATGTATTCATTTGGTGGGATAATGTTTTTTTGTTGAAGACTCATGCATTGATCATTTTTTTGATAGATTTGTAGGTTTTGACTTTGATTTAAATCTACCATAGGGAAGGGTGTTCCAAAATTTAGATTGGGAATTACTCACATTTGTTGTATCATTGAGGTTTTTAGGAGATAATGATCCCATGTATGGATTGTATAAATGTGAGTTTTGATAATCAATTGGCTATGTAAGGCTTTGATAGTTTGGTTGATTTAGAGTACTAATGATGTATGAATCAAGTTTATATTTAATGTTCTTCTTGTGTTTTGACCCTGTTGCAAAAGTGACCCTCTAAGGTGTTTAGGACCATTGATGAGATGAAAGATGAAAGAGTGAATGATATGGCTGTTTGAGCTTGTAAGAACTTTGGATAAACATTGACTTTAGGATTTTTATTTTGATTTGTTTTGATTTGGATGATGAACTTGTAAACCCTTAGATGTTAGATGTGATCTTCGGATGAACTTGTCCAAAGGGGGTGCTAATTTAACCAAGTGTGTGAGAAAGGAATCATTCCCACACACCTAACTAAACAAGGTGATTTTGATTTGATTAAAGGATGATTTACCCAAGTCTAGAATAATGATGTGTACAAAGCTCTAAAGTTGTTTGTGAGAGGAGTTTTGTAAATTTTTGAAATGGATGAAATGATTGGTTTTTTTTATTCTAAATGAACCTAAGAGGGACTTGTTTACAAGACCAAGATAGTGAAGAACATGATTTACCCTATGAGTAGTTCAAACCAAAAGACTAATGTTTTTCTTGAAAGACCAAAAGATAACAAGCACATGTGTGGGGTTCAATTAATTTAATCTTGATTAATTAATTTATTTTACCACATCAACTTTTCTTTTTAAAATTCCTTGGGAAATTAAAAAATATCACTATGCGAAGGCAAATGATGCATTTATAAGCATTGAATATGCTATTAGAAAAGGCTACTCCAAAATATGGATTGAAGGTGATTACCTAAATATCATTAATTATCTGTGTGGCACTCATCTTTCTAGTTGGAATGTGGAAAAACTTATTAAAGATACTATAATCATGTTGCGATCTTGTGAAGAGATTCCCATCTCTCACATTTACCAAGAAGGAAACTTGTTCACAGATTTTTTTGCCAACAAGGTTGTTAGTTTAAATGAGTTTTGTGTGTGGGATGAGGGCTCAATTATTCCCGAGAAAGATAGGAGCTTATTGAGAAATTATGGCATGGGTTGAGATGATGTGAAATTTAATTTCTAGCACCTTCTTCTGTCTCACATGCTTTGTGGGTTTTCTTTTGTTCTCTAGCATTCAATTAAGCAATACTCGCAAGGGATTTCTTCTTCTAGTGCTAGAAGAAATGGGTGGTGATAGAAGCAAAATCGAGCCACATTATTGTGAAGGCCTCAAGAAGAATAAGAAGCTATGGAATATACTGCATCATGGTAATTTCATGCCTTTTTTAGAAAGGTTGCATGGGCATGACCCTAATGCCTCGATGGAGTTTGTGTCATGTTGGAATAATAATAGTCTTAAGATAAAGGGCTTGGAAGTAGAGGTGAATGAGGAGCTAGTTGCTACAATTACTGGAATGTCAATGGTTGGTCATAAGTTTTTCAAGGGCAAGAAGAGTAACGAGGAGGTGATGGCCCAATTCTTCAAATATGAGGAGTAGAAGAAATTGATCAAAATGGAAAGTTTGGGTTACGAGTGCAAATCCCTTAAGAAGATTTGTGTGAATGTTATTGAGGTTCTTATGTGCTATGTGACTCTAGAGGGTAGATTTACTACTATCCTCAGTCACCAAATCATGCTTCTAATTCATTTCAGGCATGGTTTGTTTATTTCTTTTCCATTTTTTCTTCTATCATCCATGAAGGTTTCTGCTTAGGCTCATTTAAAGAATAGGAGGGTTACTATCCTCCATGAAGGTCTTATTCTCTTAATCATGGAGCATGTTAAGTCTCTTCTTCCCACCCCTGCCATTAAGGGTAAGGAGAAGACTTTGAGTGATGTTTCTGGTTCATCAAGCTTGGATTCTAGTATGACAAATGAAGAGGAATGGAACGAAGAGGAAGATGATGTGTCCCTGGCCCATGTGACTACTTCTTCAAAGAAAAGGAAGTTGGGTAGTTATAAAATCAATAGGTTAGCCAAACACCTTGTTCTTTTTTATAGTGAGGACACAGAAGTGGGATTAGATGGTTCCCCTCCTAGGAACAAGGAGTTGGTTGTTGGCCAAGGTGAAACCGAAGGTGGTGGTAATGAGGTGGGGTTAAAAAATAATTCTCTTGGTATGGAGGACAAGGATAAGCCAATGAGGTCATCTAAACGTATTTCATACATGAAGAACAAGGCTTTGAAAGTTTCATCAAAGGACCCCAAAGTGTCTAGTGAGGGAAAGGATTTTGGAGAAAAGGAAGTGGATATTGAGGACTCCTTGAATGAGGACTCATCCAATGTGGAGCTCGATGAGGAGAATAAGGGTCACAATCAGGAGGATACTAAGAAGAAGAGAACTAAATCAAAGCCTTTAAAGGTAAATACCCTCACTGAGGATTTTGCTCACCTCAATGATGATTCTATCTCTATGTTTGAATTGTTGGATATGGCTAGGGTTGGGGCCACTAGAAATTTTAAGTTAGCTAAATGGACTCTTCATGAGTTCAATAAGATTAACATTAAAATTAGAGGTTTGAAGGAGAATCTAAAGAATGTTTTGAAAGGTTTGGTGTCAGAAATTTTGATTGACAAAATAGTGGACCTTGAAGTTTCTTTCCTTGACTTTGAATCTCTGTCTGAAGATCAATTGGTTGGTTTGGAATCCAAGGTATTGGGAACAAATGTAGATATAAAGAAGCTTCTTCATGTGTGTCACATCTCTATGAAGAATGGTGTTGACTCTTTGGAATTCTTATTCCAAAAGATAAGTGAGCTCAAGGAGGACCAAGTTTATTGTTTTGAGCTAATGGAGAAAGAGCACTTGGTCAAAGGAAAAGAAAATAAAAGGTGAAAAACATGATGACAAGGGCCATGTTGTTGGAGGGTCGGCTAGATGGAAAAAGTCCTTTGATGCTAGGAAGAAAGAGTTGTTGGACATGTTTGAAAAGCACAAAAGCTAGGAGCTTGAGGTGGCCAATACCTTAAGCAGTTTGAATTAGTGTTTGAATTTCTTCTTAGTTGTTGTATGTTTCTTGTTGGGTCTCAGTTTATTTCCTATTGTTTTTTTTCTTTTGATGTTGTTGGGTGTTGTTGTTAGCTTACAATTTTATCTCTCATTCAACACCCTTTTGGTCTTTTTTTGGATTTTGGTATGTTGTTGGTTTCACTCTGAAGTAGGTTTCTAGCAGCATTTCATATCTTTAGTTGTAAAGGGTTTCAAGTCCCTTGAAAACCTATTTTTCCTATATAATAAAAAAAAATCTTGTTTGAATTTCAAACTAATTGTCTATGTCTAAACCCCTTTTCATTCCACAAGGTCCATTATGTGAAAATCAAAGAGCCAAGGCCATAGTTTCCCTAGGTTGACTTTAGAGAGAGTAAATTGAGATTTGAGCCCAAATATTTATAAGCCTCTAAGGATAAAATCCCTAAGCACAAGAAGTAATAATTGGACCCTTCAAAGAAATTTTCTCTTTCCAAAGGGTTTAAAATTTTGATGATTTGTTAAACGTTTGTTTCTATTGTTTGAGATCCAAGCAATGTTTTTGAATGACTCAAAAATTGCACAATCCTAGGTTTGAAATGGCCATACTTGTTGAGTCTCCACTGAAATTTCTCCAAACACTAAGACAAAGTGAACAGTTAGAGATTTGGTGACACTAGCTCACCTCCATGACGCACACTTCTTGGCATCGCCAAATCTCTAAATCTTGAAGATCTAGAGACCTTAAGGATTTTTACATTTCTACTTTGAATAGAACAAATGTGGGGCAGCTTTAGAATGATCGTTCTTGTGCCAACAAGTATTAAGAATTTTATTCACTAAAGAAATTGGTTCTTATTTTGGGTAGTCAGGAATATGGTACCTTGTGAGTATCCAACAAGCCACTGAAGGCTTTAGTCAATACTACTAGGGGATATTATACATTTTATAATAGTACCCCATTCTGAAAGACACTGTATAGTTAAGGCCTACATAGCTTGAGGACTTGACAAATTAGTCTTATCCATTTATATACTGGCTCGAGTGAAAATCTAGTTGGAGTCACCTTCGAGTTCTCCTTTTGGATGTGTCTCTTAGGCTTGCCCCTCTAAAGGTAACAATTTGAAAACAATTGAAAGCAATAAAATATACACCTTGATTGTTTCTCTTGCACCCAAGATCACACAAAGTGCAAGGGGAGAGGATACGCACTCAAAATCCGTCAAAAAAAAGATCACACAATTAAGCACTTGTTCATTTTAACCCTTCAAGAAATGAATTCATTTTAAAGTACCAAGATAAGTATGAGTTTTTCTTGTTCAATTTTAGCCCACAAAGTAAAGTCTAGTAAATTTCTAATGTTCAATTTTAGTCCAACTTGAAAAAATAAAATTAATGATTAATTTTAAACCCAAATTGATCTAGTTAGCCTAAAACAAAAAATAAAAGCAACAAATGGATGCTCTAGACTATTGCAATAAGCATTAAAATTTTCTTTTTTAAGTTTCAATGCCTACTTTTCAACTCAAATCCTACTTGTTATTTCCCGATTTTCATGTGAAAGAGATCACCATTGTTTCTTGATGCAAACCCCCCTGCAAACATTACAAGGCTATTAGAATAGTATAACCCACCAAATCTCTTATACACCATGGTGGAAACCAAAATGTGAGAGGAGAATCTGCAATGACTAACAATAGATAAAATATATAAATTTAGCCAATGTTAGCAAATTAAAATAAACCACTCCCTATGAAATTGTTGATCAAACATAGAAAAGAAAACATGAACTAAGGTGTGAAACATAACCAACTAAATATTTAAATATAATCTAAATCAACCAAACCATCATCCCATATGGGGATTGGTCCTCCTTTGATATGAAAATAGAGCTCTTTCCCAGTCCCTTGTGACGATCTTCCAATATGATGGAGATGACAAGATGATGAGTGATGAAATGCAAGATGAATGTGCCTATAGTGAAATTTCATATGATTGTGGAGTTGATTTTGGATCCTTTATTCATAGAGAATCCCTCTATAAATAAGGTTGAAGGGTCAAAGAATGAAGAGAATGGAGGAATGTGGGACTAAAAGAGAGCTAATGAGAATGTGACACTTGTCACAAGTCTATTGGATGAACATGCAGCACATTTTGGGGAATGTGCAAGTAAAGAGGATGGAAGAGAAATAAATGCATATGGTTGAGAGTGTAAGAGGAGTTAATATTTGGGTAAGAAAGTCAAATAAGTGGAGTTATTGCAGGAATATTCCCAAAGCATATGCTTTTGTGAGGGAAAATAGGAAAATTAGTTAATTAAAAGAAATTGTTTTCATGTGCAAGTGGGTTAGTTAATCAAGGGTTAGGTTTGACCAAGGTTGATTCAAAATCTATAGAATGGGTAATTAGGATTAGGAGTTAATTAATCCAAAATTAATTAACTTGGAGAAATCAGTGGATTTGACATTTGATTTAAATAATTTGGTTTATTAAATTAGATGAGAGGACTTTAGGGTTTTAATTAAATAAATTGATTTATTTAATCAAAAATGATGGACATTAGTGAATTAATCTAATAAATTTTTTTATTTGATTAATAGAAGAGATGATGTTAATCAATCAGATTTAGATGTATAATGTTGATTAGGATTATTTGCATGTCTAAAAAAAAGTAAAGGAGTGCAATTTTCAACAATACATAAAGTAGAATTAATAAGAAAAAATCAATATTTTAAATGTGAAAGCTACATAATTTATAACAAGTATGTTTAGTGATTCATTTGGACTCAATTTTGAAAATATAAATGCATATTTCCATACAATTGTTTATTTTTTTCCATCCCTCTACAATATGCAATAACAAGGGATTTTGATTTCTATTGGCTTCTCAAGATACTAGCTTACTCTAGTTACTACTCTATTTCCTACATTTTTGCTTTGGAGACTTGTCATTTAATTAACTCCTATTTTCTTTCAAGGTTTGGTCTTGAAATAGAGAATAATGGAAATGGTAAAGCTTAATAATTTCCTTACGAATTACGTGGCTCTATTTCTTATGGTTTTTTTGAAGTGAGTTGACAATGTACAATGAGCACACATATGTTTTATATAGTTATGTACAATTTACTTGGCTCAAGACACTTGTTCATTAAATTAATTTCCTATAATATCTCTTCACTTAATATTAAGTGATGATGTTGTATGTAGATCTTTCTAATAATATATGGCTAAAACTTTAGGAGATAATGATTTTATTCACTTTAAATTTTTGGGGATTAATTCCTAAATTATGTAAGGAAATCTATGTCAGTGTCAACCACCTCCCAAGAGCACCATATACAACAAAAAAACCTTCACGAATAGAGAGAAGTAATATTCTATTTCACCAAAATTGAATGATAAATATATGTTGTAAAATACATAATGTACAACCTTTTAAAGGCATGAAAAAAGCAATGGGTGCAAAACTACCTGATATAGGAAAGAAACCACCCAAATGATTTACCACAAGATAAACTTAATACCAAACTAACACCCCCCATTAAATGCAAGCTTAAGAAGAATTATTATACAAAATGAAATGCAAGACAACTCCTGACTACATAACCATGTTAGGTACCCATTTGCAATGCAAAAAGAAATCTCTTACAACTAGAGAAAAGGAGAAAAATCCCATGGGATAAAACCCCTCTCCAAAAGAGAGAAAATAAAAATAAAAAAAGAAAATTGGAAAAGTGAAAGGAGGAGGACTTCACAAGACCCCCCAAGGAAAATCATGTCATTGATCTCAACAAGATACAAGAGGAGAGAGACTAATACAAAACGAGAGAGACTATGTATTCTCCCCATAGAAAATGTTGAATATCCCCCCATGATGAATAAACTCATGTGTTTACCCTAGAATTATAAAGAATATCCCATGTGTACAAACAACATTCATCCCTTTATGGAGAAACAACCACTAATACAAGAGAAACTCCAAATCTGAAACAAGACAAGGGAGTGGATGAATCAACATGAAGGATGCCTCTGAAAGCTATCCAGGTGCCTCCACATAACCAAATGTCACATCATGATCAAGTGCAACCTCAATTGAATAAGGTCAATCAAAAATACCATTTGGAAACTTTAAAGCAACTATCTGCAAAGACACAAATGGTGTAACAAAAATGTAGATACTATTATAATAAATAAGGGATATACCATCAAAACCATCATCCAAATTAGAAATGTGAGATTCACAAAACAACTTTGCAAGAACTATCAAGTGACTATCCCACAAAGTAAGATCTAAAGGATTAAAAACATCCTACTGCATTGAAGAACCAACCTTTGAAGCAATAGGAGATGAATCAACATAGGTCTAAAGAACTCCAAAGTTCAAATGACCAATCTCTCTCAAGGAATTGCTATCAGCACTAGCAAGAGGGGTGCAAGGCTCATAATCATCGCCATCAATAAAATGAGAAAAGTCATAGAGATGAGACTCGTGATCAACTTCACCAATGAAAATGACTTTTCAAGTATTATCCTCTCTAATGAAAGCATAATTTGTAGTGAACTATACAATCTTCGGTACCTCACCAGGAGTAATTAGATACATGGACAATAGATTTATGTGCAAATCAAGAATACACAGTACATATCTAAAACAACCATCACAAATCTCAACATTTCCTACCACTGTAACATCCAAAAGTTTACTATATCCCAATAAAATATTAGAAGTATTAGTAGGATGAAGACCAAAAAAGGATAGGGAGTAAAACCCATGTTGTGAGATGCTCCTAAATCCAAAAACCATCTATCACAACCAAAATGAACTACAGAAGTTATCGATGCATGTACTTTACCCATGTAGAGTTTATCTTCTTTTCCACTTGCAAATCTTGTGTTCCCTGACTGTGTAGGCTTGGATGATGATGTAGATCTAAAGATGTAGAGGATATAGAAGAAGGATTCACAAATGGGGGAAATCGAATATTGTTCTTCTAAAGAAGATTTGAAAGCTCATTAATCTTCTTCGTATAACAATGGTGTCCATCATGACCTTTCTTCTTGCAATACACACAACTGAACTTCTCCTTCTTAGGCTTATCCTATTTTGAAGAGGTGGAGGACTCATTAGAATCTATCTTAGGCATATGTTTCTTCTTCCCTTTGCTCAAAGATCCTTGTGCAACTAATGTGTGATTCATAGAGACCCCCTCTAATTGGGCAAGTTTGGCTTTCTCCCTCTTCAAACTATCATAGAAAGTCTCAAAAGAAGGCATTTGGAATGCATTACCCAAAGAATCCATGGTGGAGTAAAAGGTATAAGAAAAAAATATAAATGGACTTCTCATCTTAGACAAAAAAAAATGGACTCCTTATCAGTTTTACCCTTCCCACATCCCACCAATTGTGACCTCACAGATTTGAACTTTAGTAGGAAATCATTAGTGGAAGGGAATGCATCAGGGGAAAGAGAAGTTAATTCTACCTCTAGTTGCAAAGCACAAAACTCACTAACCTAACCAAACAAGTTTTGTAACTCATCCCACATCTCCTTGGGTGTATTATACTCCTTAATATGAAAAAGAAGACTATCAGAAACATGCAATTGTATCATACCCATATCTTCATCAAACTTGTTTCTATGGGAAAATGTATCATACTCCCTAGTAAAATTGGGTTGGTTAGCACTCAATGTGGACCACAAGTGCTTAGATTGTAAAAATCCATGCATTTTTATCTTCTAGGTATGGTAATTATGGTAGGTTAACAATTCAATTAAATTAGGAGTAGCCATGACAACAAAAGGAAAAAAATACACCAAACTGAAATCTCTAAAAATATTAACAATGCAGCTGAGTCTTGAGATATATACAAATAAAATAATACTAAGGAAAATAGAAAGGAATGAATCTAAAAATTTTAAGAAAAATAATTTGAAATAAAAAAAGGCATTCCACCTTTTTGGAGGTGGAACAAAAACTAGGTGTTTGGATAGGTAGACCTATTTCTCTCAAGTTTCATTCAAGGAAACCCTAGAGATCTCACCCCAAGAGTGGAACAGAGGCAAGAGATTTACTAGAAGGGTATCCTAGGGTATGATTTTAGATTACAAGATTGGTTCACCACCAAGCTAGGGCTTGGAAAAGATAATGAAATTCAAGATCTAATGTTAAAACCTAGTCATGCATGAAACTTAAATGTATGACCTAGAAATGTAT
Organism: Sequoia sempervirens; assembly: GCA_007258455.2. NCBI lineage: Eukaryota > Viridiplantae > Streptophyta > Pinopsida > Cupressales > Cupressaceae > Sequoia > Sequoia sempervirens. Next base: position 141,110,722 of record VDFB02256132.1, read on the forward strand.
GCAAAATAAAGTAGAAAGGAAAAAAATATAAATGGTGCACCTAGAAACCTGAGAGAGCTTGAATGGAGGCCTAAAATGCTAAATAACTTGAAATTTTGGCCTAATGGACCTCATTCACCAATTGGGTAAATCAGTCCCAGATCTGGGTTTCTGTGCCAAAACAAGAAATTGGCAAATGGGTATCTAAATCTGTAAAAACCTAAAATTTGACCTAAAATGGGATTCATACACTAGAATTGGTGAATGAATCCATGTAGGGTTTTCTAGATCTTCAAATTATGAATCTGGTCTTCAATGTCTTCTCTTTTTGTTCCTCTTTGTTTTCAAATTTGAAACTATGATTTCAGGGTTGTAGGTGACTTTTTAGTCAAGATACAACCTTGTAAATGAGGGGACAATTCCAACCAATTTTATCATTCTTGTAACCTAATCTTTAAAGTTCCTTCATGCTCCAAGACACCTAGATCAGTAATCACACAAAGAGAGAGAGAGAGAGAGAGAGAGAGAGAGAGAGAGAGAGAGAGAGAGAGAGAGAGAGAGAGAGAGAGAGAGAGAGAGAGAAAGTTTTGATTGTTAGGGAAAAAGGGTTTTCCTTGGTCAAAACCCATTTAGGTAATTAAACAAAATGATGAAACAATGAAACAAGGACATGAAACATGAAACATGCAAAAAAGAAAATGAATCATGGCCACTAATATCTTGAATGATTCCTTGTAAATGATGTCTTATAAATCTTCAACTCAACATGAAATGGCCATGAAGGATGTAGATCTTGATCTTGACAATAGGTCTATAACAATGCTTGATCTTGGATTTTAAATGCTACATCACAACACTAACTCAATAACATGATGCTTGATATCCTTGACATGATGATGGTTCTTGAATTTTTGCAACAATTGATGAATAATTTTGCTCTTAAATGCCTTATAAATGCTCTTGTAAACTCACTTGATGCTTTGATGAACTAAAACTTGATATAAGGATGCTCATTCAACAAGTGCTAGGTGTAAAATGAATGAAAGAAATGTATTTATTCTTAATTATGCAAAAATTCCCAAAATTACAATAGTACAATCTGAAATCAAATCTACGAGGATAAAATCATTCCAAATTTTTGAATTAATTATTATTTTGGGTTGTATGGGACTCATTTGCCCAGGGTGGAAAATCAGTCCCTTTAAAAAACTTAGAAAGGTGTAAAACCAAGATCGAGACCCAAAAACCTAGGTGGGACTCAATCGTCCAAGGTGGTGAATGAGCCCTAGATCACTAAATTTGGGCCATACAACTCGAAAACACCTAAATTATGATTGGATGTTTTTTTGTGTTGGTATTATCCTAGAAAAGATGCATTAAATGAGGCTTGTGGATGTAAAATATGGCCAATTAAAGCATAAAGAAGATCAATTATTAATGAAAACCCTATAAAAATATGAAAGTGTGCTACACCACTTTACAACACTCCAAATAAAGCATGATTAAGGTTAAAAAGAGATTTATTAGGTATAGTTAATTAATAAAACCTCAAAAAAGTGTGAAAGTGTGTTACAACACTTCACTACACTTTAACAAGGTAGAATTTATGTTTATTAGTTCACAAGGGTGCAAGACCTAATGTGAATGTTTCAAACACATTACAACACTAAATTAAGCCACCATTAAACTTATTTTATCATGGAGGGCCCAAACAAGCAAGAAAAAGGGATACTTCTTTCGTTGCCACATTTAGCCCCCACTTTAGTGAGAGGATGAACTTGCTTCAAAATCACACTAAAGTAGACAAACACACACCAAGATGGGTCCATGTGTACTGATGTGTATGGTCTAGGATAACAAAAATCAAGGAGTTGTCAAGCCCCCAAAATCCAAGATCCTATGTCAAACTGACATAAGCATAAGAGGACATGCACAAGGTGTATGATATGCAACATCAAGATACATAAACATGCAATGTCAATAACTAGAAGAGATAAGAAAAGAAATAAGAAAAAATAAGGTGGATCCAACTTTTACTATTTATCTAACACGATGTGGATCAGATCTAGGCTATTTTTCCAAAAATGTATGCTCACTTTGCGGCAATTGAACTTCAGGCTATCCATTGGGTGAGAAATCCAAGAAGGTGAGACATATATGGCTGATATGTGCTCACAAACACACATGAGTGTCTAATGGAAATTCATTCCTTGGATGGGATTCCTTTCCAACCATACTAAAGTTATACCTCTTGATAACTTTGATAAGGCACCACACAATAATGAACTTCAAACTTCATGAGGAAAGAAAAAATTCATATGCTTGGAAGTCATGAAGAAAAAATGAACTTCAAGCTTCATGAGGCAATCTAAAAAATTCATATGCTTGGGACTCGTGAACAAACAAGTTGGCACCATAGGCATGCAAGGTGTGTTATGCAAGGTGGCCATATAACAGTTGTTGTAAATGAAAAATAGTGTAAAGAATGTTAAAAGGTATTTTTCTTAGTTCATGTATGGTCTCTTCTTAGGGAACATTGTACCTAATGTCTCCAAGAGAGGATAAGCCAAATAAATATCATTCTCTCAAAGGAAATCAACCCTAATGACACCACCAAGAAAAGGACACATAACAAGAATAGAGAAAAATCGCACAATGACACATGAGTGTCAATGTATGCCCCCACCTTAAAGTGGTTCATAACATCATTGTTGTGAGAAATTTATTTAAAATACAAGAAGACATGAGAGGCTATTTGGAAAGCCCTATGCCAAGTCATATGTTTTCAAAATGAACTATATCATGGATAATTTTGCATAAGTATTTCACATGCAAGCCAACATAAGGAATGCTGTGCACATCCCAAGCTTGCTCTTATATGTACATGGAAGGTGGTCAACTAGCTAAAAGAGACAATGGCAATTGGCATTCATGGACAGGGCTACTTAACCGCTTTCCCCCACTCAATGCAATGCAAGGATGAGCCGAATAGGATTAAATTAATTATCAGTTAGAGGAACTAGGTACTTCAACCCAAGGAAGAACATCAAGATCCTTAAGATGTTGAATTTTGTTACTCAAAGCTTTACATTCATAAGTAGAATGACCGTAAACCCTATGATATGCACAAAATGAACTCTTGTAGTAAAACTTCTTTCATGTTATTGGAGGGAGGGATATCAAATGATATTAGAGGAGTCTTGACAAGATAATTTCTTGATTGATAGTACAAGATGTTCCTTTATTTTGCAACAAAGATATCTCTTGCTTAGTACAAGATGCCATACTTATTCAAGACTCTTTAGATTGTGAGATTTTTTTCTCTACTTTATTGGAGGATGTAAAATCTAACGAATTCAAATCATTAGTGTTTTTTGTGATGAAATTAACATTAAGAAAATATTTATTTGTTTGTTTCATTTCTTGAAAAGGATAACAATCAAGACCACTAGTATCTATTAGTTTAGGGTGCATTACTATTAAAGTTGGCTTAGAAGAATCTTTTGTAAGAGTGTTGATATTGTGAAGGTTTTTTCGATGGTTTTCTTTCCATCAAAGGATAATAACCAAGAGCACAGGTTGTTTCTTGTGTTTTAGTTTCTATAGGGACATAGATACCTTGTTTTCAAGCACTAAATCCTTTTCCACTATAACCCAATTGTTTCATGAGCTCATAGCCTTTTCCATAAAGACTCTTCATCTCTTTTGGATTCGATGGTTGCTCATAATTAATTTCATCAAATTTTGTTGTGTAATTTCTTTTCTTTTGTTCTAAACTAGTTGAGGTAGATGATTTTGAAGGGTCTCTAGAATTTTGTGTTGACATTACCACTTTTTCTTTTCCCTTTTCAGAATCTTTGAATATGATCTTGTATTCTCCAATGAATGTTGGTTTGAAATTCAATGATCCCAAATCATCTAGTGATATCATTGTGAAGGTTTTAGGACATCTATCTTTTTGTTGTTCTTGCTTGGGTTCTACTTGTGTAGTTGGTGTTAATTTTTTTTAAAAAAATTCTTTATGTTTCTCAATATTTAAAAACGTGTTTGGGTCAGGGTTAACTTCAAGTGTCTAAACTTTTTTGTTGTAAATATAATTCATTTTATGATGAAGAATATGATACATCCCTCAATTATTGATATTTTGAGACCTTTTGTGCTTGATATTCACATGTCATATGTTCCCCATCAATATGGTACAAGGGTTTAAGCTTAGACGATCTTATCTTCAAATAATCCATGTTTGATCCTAGAGCGATCTAATTTTATGTTGACTAGTTTTCCCAGTTGTTGGTCTAGTTAGTTGTCTCTTGATCCATCGACACACATTCCTTACCGGTCCCATTGCTTGCATTAGACACCCATTTTGATTTTTCCCCATGTTGGGTCTTTAAATTTTTGTTTACTAATGACTTTGGTCTAAGTCATCAGTCCCTAAGGGTAAGTTCTCATCAACCTAGTTAAGGCCCTCTTTTATGAATAACTTCCTTTCATGTGTAGGTTGAGAAGTCACCAAATTATGGGATTTCATCTAGACAATTCCTTACTGGCTCACCCATTTGAAATGAATGAAGTTTAATTCTGATGAGGTTAGCGAAATGTTGCCACATGTAGGTGGGCCCAATCGTTAAGTCCCACCCTAGCACCCAAAGTTCTAAGATCAACGGTTATAACCGAGCTAGGACAGATGATCACCATCGTTCATAGCCAACTTGCCAAAATACGATGCAAGTCCTTTAAAATCACTGAGACTCACAAAAATTTGCCACATACACTCTATTTCTACTAGAATGTGGACTCAATCGAGAGTGGCAAGGAGAATTCAAATCATGTTGACTCAATCTGAGTCGTTTATGATGCCCAACTTAGCTATCAATCAATGGGACATATTCAAAACCGTGAAGTATGCCTATTTCATTCGCTTGGCTTTGCACGACTAGACATTAATGGTAGGGGTAACCCGTAAACCTATCCAAGTCCCTTCAAAAATTATGTATGTGGCAAATTCTTGCCTTGGACACATTTTTGAACTCCAAATATGGAGACATGAATTGTAGAGGTCACCTAACTAGCATTAGGGTTTCTCGCAGGTGAAAGTAGTAAGTACTACAAATGCACAATTTTATACTTTCTAAGATAGGGCTTGCTTTAATGTGTTTTAAAATGAGTGTGTTTCATCATTGTGCTTTTATTGCTTTAAATTATGGTTAAATTTTTCTTTTAAAACATGTAACCCTTAGAATTTCCCAAAATTAGCACCTATCATAGATCACAAACTACAATTAGGAAGTCAAATAGTTAAAATTCATCTATTGGGACTTTAGTATACTCAAGCCCATGGCTCCCAAAATACAAGGTTCTTCTTCTTCCACTCGGTCTAGAGCCCTTTCTTAGGATGTGATTGACTTGCTACCCTAGTCTACCAGTAAGAAACCAAAGGGAAGGGTCTTGTTTTGTGGTCGTACTATAAAGGAAGGGTTGATAGATAAAGTTGGTTTCATCAAAGATGCTAAAGTTTCTTACACTCAATGGAAGATGTTTCAACACTGGTTTAGGAATAGGAACCTGGGGTCTCCTTTAGAAATCCATGGATGTTGGATATGGGGAAACTAGTTGTTCCCAATGTATATATTGATGTGGATCTCTTGAAAGGTATCACCTCAAAATATGACATGGTTTCTAGGGTATTTAGAGCATTTGATGGAGTCAACATGGTAAAAATAACTAGGGAATAAATTGAAGAGGTTTTTGAATTGCATGAATGGAGTCAAAACCTAGTACATCTCAATATGGATGCTATTAGAACATAATACAACAACACTAGAGTGTTCATCAGAGAAAAGTTGTTTCCTCTGCATACTGTAGTGATTGGTGAGGGGAAGCATAAAAGGAAGATTAAGATTGATGATAGAGAACTTGAACCTTCCCCAATGCACTATTTTGTAGACTATTTTAGAAAAACTGTGTAGTCTATATACCAAATTATTGGTGGCAGTCTGCCTAAAACACTACAAGGGGAATACAGCTACTTGGCCACACATATGCAATATCCATTGTATAACATTGTTTATGACTATGATACTTACCTGGCAGAACATATTCATAAAGGTTTAGTTGAATTAAAGGAACGAAAGTAGTTGGTGAGGTTCTAGTGGTATTCATTGTTAATGCATATGTTCTTACATAAGTTACAAAGAGTTTTTGAGAAGGAGATTACCTTAGAAAGGAAGAGAGATAATGTTGACTTGAATGTCCAATGTTTGACAAGAGTCTTGGATAAAGATGATAAGAGGTATAATTTTGTAATGTTTAGAAATGCTTTTCTATCTAGGATTAGGAGGGAATTTTTATATGAACCACCCAAAATTCCCCAAGAAATTCATGAATTCTTGAGGCCTAGGGAGACAAGGTCCGATTTGATCCTAAGCCATAATTTGGGAGATATAATTTTATATCCTAACAAGACAATTTTCATAGTATATGGTAGTGATCTGGTCCCATATATCTTTCCTAGAGATGTTCCTTTGAGAATAGGGTTCCTTGAGATCATTAGACAGTTAGGAGCCTCACAAGCAGAATAGTTACCTGAATCAGGAAGGAAGGGGTCATTCTTTCCAGAATGGACGGTATTTTCATATTTCATTTTGACAAAGGGGTTATGTAATGAACTAGAATATCTTTGAACTCCTTACAATTTGATGACTGTAGGTCTAAGGAATCATGATCCAGAAGGCTTCATCAGTAAGTTGAAAGAAGATAAGAGAAGGGGAAACTTTGTACATGTTTTTTATTATCCTCAAGATGTTATTAGGAATGTCTTTAGCTTTGATGAATAGGATGAAAGAAAAGGTAAGTACCTTGCTTATAGAAATATGGTAGAAGCTAAGCAAAAGAATAATCCCCAATATGACCTATTTCTAAATATACCTGATCATTTTAATAAAGTTATGCATGTGCTACATAATTTTGAGAATGTTGTTGGCATCTTGAGAGAGTAGAGAGACATCTCAGATAAGGGAAAGGAAATTGTAGTTGAAGAAAATGTTAAGGTGATATTAGAAGAAAGACATACATATCAGCCACCCAAGCAATTAAGGATATATTCTGGGAGGAAGAAAATGACAAGTAAGGGGAAGGGCTTAACAACCCCTATCACCTCTGAAGGGCCAAAGTCAAACTCTCCCAAGAGTGCAGTACCACCTCCTCCTGTGCAAGCCTCTTTGCTTGTAATTGATATTGATTGATCCCCAAGAAGTTCCACTCCTCCTAATCAACCACCTCAAAAGAAGTAAAAGATTGAGGTAAAAGGAGTACTTGATTACTCTGACATGGATGAAGATGATATCTACATTACTCCTAAGGAATTGAAGATAGGACTTCCTCATGAAGAAGAAATTGCTTCAAGCTCAAGAAATAGCATCTTCAAGTTGGAAAAACTTGACATAGTTGGATTAAGCACTACTGATGGTTTAAGGGTGGAAGCTAGCAAGGAGTTTATGGAAGATTACTCCTTTATTCAGAATTCAGTATTCCAAGAATTTTGGTGGAAATCCAAGGTTGTAGTTTATCTAGAGACGGTAGACTATGAAAGGAATTTGCACCTTGAATTTCCATAAAGTGTCATTTAGGAAAATGTAAGAAACATTATGAAAGATGAGTTCAAAAAGATTAGTGCCCAAGAGGGTAGAGAACTTGTAAAGAACAATGGTGTGTTGTTGTTTCCAGAGTTGAATATCTTTTATGATATTGTATTAGATGCTATACGAAGAGTTGAAAGGCCTCCTATACAGAAAAAAGAAGAACTAGAAATGAAACTTTGAGGTTAAGCAGGATTGGGATGCACTGGCAATATGGTCATTATCTTCAGCATCCAGGAAACTAGTTCTAGCCGAGCCATTAGACTTCAGTGGACAATTTCTTGTAAAAAGAGTAGCAGATACTCAACCCTTGGAAGTTGCAAACATGGTTGTCAATGTTGCTAGGTTCACTCAAGCAATAGTAGAAGGCCTTACTCTAGAGAGGGATAACCTTAAAACTAAATACAAAGAACTCCTCAATGACTATGGCAACAACCAACAAAAAAAGGTTGTGTTAGAAACTGAATTGGCACTTTACAAAGAAAGAGGAGAAGTGCAAAGAGAATAGGGTCAACCTAGTTCAAGCCATCCACCTCAATCTTCTCCAATGGAATCTTCCCAACATCCACCTCATGATCAAGCCTTAGCAATGGTGCCATACAAGGGAGGAAAATAATTATTTGTAGAGGAAGAATTAAGCAGACCAAGCTATAGCTCATCTAGGAGAGAACAAATGCTTCTGGAAATTGAAACATATAAGAAGTTTTTGGAGAAAGCTCAAGACACAATGTATCAAAAGTTGTCCACACTACCCTAAAACATCTTAATGAAAATATTTAGGATAGACTCAATGGTGTGCATGACCAGTATGCTTTGATGGTGTGTGCAATGAGATTGTCTCAAAGGGTTAAGATGTTGGGCATACCAATGTTGAATAAATGGGTCCCAAGAGTTGAGAGATTTAAGTTGATAGTAGTGGGAGATGGCCAACATAAAGATATGTATCCTTGGGTGTGTCCAGTTTATGAATTTGTGTGTGAATTGAGTTAGCAAAAGTTTCAAGGGTATGTAGCACCACTGGAGCAGAAGATAATAGAATTGATAGCTGAATATAACCACACTAACCTATCACCACTACCAGACATTGAGGTTTCCAATTATGAATTAAAACCATTGTAACGGTGGAAAAGGGAATTGGATGAGGTTATTGATTCCCAGATGGATAAAATTTGCAAGAAAGCTGATATTGATGCCTTTAGTGACACTTTGGGGAGGTTAACATATCTTATTAGTTTTCTAGAGGATTTTGATGGAGAATCCAATGCAGTAGTGACCAAGTATTCCCTATACATGAAGGCCATGGATAAAATTCTTGACTTTGATTGGCCATCTAAGGAAGAATATGAAGAATGGGGAAGGCTATATGTTGAAAATTTTTGTTTGAAGATGTGAAATATATACTGGGTCAAGTGTTGTACAAGTCTGGCCTTAGAAGTTATAGTGTACAAAACATATGTTTCACAAGAAAATATTAGTTGTTGACGATGTAGAATGTTGACTGAGATGCTAGCTCACCTTTTGATTCATTTCATTTTTTCATTTTGTTTGATGAAACCAATGTGCCACTATGAAGATATTTATTATTTTTGACATGTACGTTCTGAAAGGAAAAGTTGCTCTCCATAATGAATGTAAATGATCTTTGTCTCATATGAATTTTGTCCACTTGGATAAGTGTAATTGTAACTGAATTAGGGAATATTTCTTCAAGCAATCCAATCTAAATATGACATGTGTATACTTGGCCTAAAGATTTTTTTTTCTCCCTTGTTCTATAGAAGGGAATTTAGGGCCATTTGTGCAGGTATTTTATTGAATACTAGTGTTGAATTGTGAGAATTAAGAACACAGAAAAAATATGTTTAGTCTTTATCGAATGCTTTGAGTCTAAGTAGCATATTTTGTTAAATGTATGGTTCAAGGCCATTTCTGAATGATAATGGTAATTTTCCAAATCTATAGTCTCTATATTTTTATTGTGTATACAAATTATTAATGAAAATATTGATCAAAGATCATTTCATTAATTGTCATAGTTTCAAACATTGATATACGTTCTAGTTTTAGCTCTTGTTCATAGAAAAAGCTAAATTCCTTGAATCAAATCATGAATTCTTATGCAGGTTCAATGGATGTGATAAGTAGTCTTAAGAATTTTTGTTACTGGTTTGTGAACTACTAAGCAGTTTTGCATAGATCTAGAATGTCTAGGATTAAATGTTCCTTATATTGCAATTTGCTCTGACTCCTTGCCCATAGCTAATAACACTGGTCATAAATCTGTTAAGTTTCTTCATAATCCCAGTTATCTGACCTAAGAACAATCTTTTGAAATAATCATTGATCTATCTAGAGTTTGTGGTGTTTGTGTTATATTGTATTCTTGGCTTTAGGCATGTATTTTGTTCAATAAATAGCCAATGTTTTGAGGAATTTTAGCTTATTAGCCATGGGTGAGAATATATATACTTAAATATATAATTGTCTGAGTGAATTTTCTGAAATAATAGTATAATGTACATTGTGGGATTACCCTACAAGTTTTTGCAGAGGCTGAAGTGCAGGAGATAAATTTAATGGTGCTATATCTCGTTAGTTGGCCACTTGTCTAACAGGTAGTCAAGAATTAAGTCTAACAAGCTCATAGGTACATGTTGCTCAGACCTGATTGGTTCATTGTGAGAACAACCAACAGACTGGCAACTCTATTAGGGATGTATATCTTATAATTATTAGTTCTCCAGAATGCCTTATCATAGCATACCACGTTATATGGTGATATTTACTTATAGAGTCAGTCATTTGAAAGTGTCTGCTAAGTTTAGCTTCAATCTTTGCTAATATCTCGTCTAAATTCCTACTAAATTTCCTGCCCAATTATTTTTGAAGAATGCATTCAAAGCTCATATAGAAATGTGTCCTATGTGTCAAATTCTCTCTTAATTTCTAAAGATCTATCAATATTCACAAAGATTATAAAAAAATTGCTACTAATCTATCCCAAGAATCTTAGGTAGTGACTCTAAAGTCTCTACACTAGTGTGAACCGGTGTTCAAGGATATTAAGGAAGTTACGAAGAAAATTATAAAGAAACTAACGAAGGTGACAAAGGTGAAAAGAACCCAAGTTGTGATGAAAGGAATGCGAGGCCATATGAAGAAGCATCTAGAACATAAGCTAGAGGGTGAATTATCCAAGAATAGAGGGAAATGGATAAAGGACAAGGAAGAAGGAAAAGGTAAGTCTACACCTCATCCCACTCCTAAACATGAAATGCATTCTAATTGTAGCTCAAAAAGTGAAAATAATTTATTAGACCTCAGTGATGGTAATTCTAATGAAAGGGAGGAGTTTTTATAAAGACCATTGTCAATGAGTATTCCTTAGACCCTAGTAGGGAAGCTATTAAGCAAAGAGAAAGGGATAGAATCCAAAGAGATAATGCTAGTGCTCGGCGTGCAAGAGTTGAAGGATATATTACCCCAAATTCCCAAGCATATACCCCTATCCCTAATGATTTGTTGATTGGATATGATTATTCCCTTGATTCACCTCCATTCCAAGCTAGAGATGTAGTAGTATCTGATAGAGAGTCTACATTGCCAGATGAAGAAGAGGTGTTGAATGATGTGCATTTACTTAATCAAAGGATTTCTAAATGCAATGAAAATAGAAAGAAAAGTGAAGCTACTAAGGAAAAGAGAATTAGGGATGCTATGATGCAGGGGGATGAGTTAAGAAGGAAGGATGAGGAATTGAAGGAAATGGATAAATTGGCAACTCAAGTTGACCAAGAAGATGGCTCGATAGTGCAAGAAGTTGTAGGGAAAATTCAAAATCCCTCAATTGTTAAGACTATGGGAAACTCACGAACCAATTCTATTAAAAAGACCACTATCCCGCCCCATCCTCCTCCCAAGAATACCAAGAAATAATATGATGATGTTCATAATGGGAAGCGTCCTATGAATGAGAAAAGGGCTAATGAAGGGATAAATATTAATGAGGGAGGTGCTTCAAAGAAAGATACATCTCAAGATGATTCTATTTCAATCTTTGATAAATTAATGAAAGAGAATGAAGAGTTGGAAAGGAAGAAAAAATAAATGGAGTTGTTGGAAGTAAACAAGGAAATGAAAAAGAAGCTTAGTTTCTGGGAGTCTATGTTGAAAGATCCTATCCTTGAAACCCAGAGCCCCCAAGGTCACTCATCCTCAAACCCTCATACTAATGACAAAAGTTCACCCATTGGTAACCCCTCTAGTTATTCTTCATAGCCTAAAGATAAATAAAAAATTGTTCGTTTTGATGAGCAACATGATCCTCAACATAAAAGGTTTGGGAATAATGGTGAAAGAAGGAGAGATAATGATAGTCAGGATGAAGAGGAAAGGCCTATGGGTAGCAAATTGTTGCATACTAATAGGTATAGGAAATTATGTTTTGAGAATATTCTTGGATACCCAATCTAGTATTGGACAATGCCAGGAAACATGTTCCCAAATTTGTCAGTAATAATGTCATTAGTGGTGAAGATTACTTGAAGGCATTTCAAATTTTTATAAAATATTTTGAATTATGGGATGAAGATGTGGCTATGAAGTATTTCATGCAATCCCTTACAAAAGATGCAAGGGATTGGTATAGGAGTTTACCTAATGCTAGCATTGACTCCAAGGATTCATTCTTTTGAGTTTTCAGAGAGGAATATGGTGACCAAATGGATCCATGGTTTGGAATACATGAATTCAACAAGATTACAAAGGGGCACAATAAAATGGCTACTGAATTTAGTGCAAGATTTCAGAAAGCAATGTATAAGGTCCTTAGGTCTTTGAGGCCTAATCAAAGAACATGTTTGGTTGTCAATTGTAATGCATATGATTCTGAGATGTGTTACTTCCTTAGAGACAAAAATCCACAATTTTTAAGGGAGGCTTACAAGATGGTAGTAAATATTGAAAATAATTGAAGATTTTCAAGTAAGGTTGGTAGAAGAGATGACCCTAAGCCTCCTAAAATTTTAAAACCTCAGAATGAGAAGGTAGTTAAAACTACAACACCAGATGAGAAGTTGGACCAAGTCTTAAGTCTATTTTAGAAACAAGCAAAAAATGACAAGTCCTAGTTTCAGAGAAATGAGGGGCCTCCAAGACTTGAAGACTATCTATACCATACCAGCTAGCATAATAGAAAACCTGTTCAAAGTAATCAAAATAATTTTCAAGGAACACCTAATCCACTGCATAAAAAGACTACAAATTTTGTGGTAGAATTACCTTGGTGTGAAGTCTATGAAATGCCTCACTCCTCACCCAAACGCATGGTTGCTAGATCCATGGAAGACACTCAAAGTGATCGAAAGGAGACTGATTCTCCCCATAACCCAAATGAGTCAGTGAATATGTTTATGACTCAGTCTGATTTGGAGTATAGTTATTATTCCTCTAGTGATGATACTGACACAAATGATGTGGATACATAGAGGCAAGAAGCAAGCATACACCATTAGCAAATATTGTTAGATGAGGAAAGGGAAGATGAATGTATTGCTTACAATCTTGAGGCATCAAATTTTTCCCTAAGAAGACCTTCAAATGAGGAGATAGAAAGATATACAACTGCTTTAGCTATAAGAGCTCAAGCATGAAGTGATCTCCACTTGAGAAATAGAGTGGTGAGTGGCAATCAAGGCCATTCTGGAGGATTATTCATAAAATAAGGAAATACATATAGTAAAGGAGCCAAGGAAGAAAACAAGAATAAAGAAATCAAGCCTGAAGAGTCAAAAGAAATAAGAATATTGGCTAAGAAAGGTAGCAAAGTCAATGCTGATGTTGAAATCACAAATCATGACCTGAAGGCCAAGGAATTGAAGCTTACCCCTGAGGTGGTTAATAAGAAAACTAATAAAGCTAAAGAGTTGAAGTCGACCAAGAAGAAAAATGATAAGCAAGCTGATATAGTGGTTCCCCAGGAGATAGTGCCTTCACAAGTACCAAGTTATTCTCTTGTTGATATGTTTTAGGTCCTGTCTCAAATTTGGGTTATAATTCCACTCCTTCAGATGATGAGAATCGATGACCACAAGCACAAAACAATGGTTGTCATTAATAGTATTGTCAGTGGCAACAAACCTAAAATAGAGGTTGATGTACCTAGAATGAGAAAAATCTAAGCAAAGGATGTTGAAGTAGGAGAAAATGTCAAGGATAACCCTGGGATTTACTTAGGGACCACCATTATTGCAAACCCAAGTTTAGTTAATCCTTTCTTTTTGAGTCTGATCATTGATGGGAAAGTACTCAAGAATTGTATGATATATTCAAGTGCTTCAAATAATGTCATGCATGTCAAAATAATGGAGGAAATGGGATTGAAGGTTAATAGCACATATCGAAAGTGTTATGCCATGGATTATAGAGAGGTCATTGTTATTGGTGTAATCTATGAGGTCCCATATAGATTGGTTGCATTCCCTATAAAGTAGTTGGTCATGAGTGTTACTGTGGTGGCTATTCCACCAACATATTGAATGCTACTTTTAAGACAATAGCATGCCTCTATGGGAGGGAGCATGCATTGTGACTTGTCATTTACGCATTCTTAATCGATCATAAAGATGTCAAAGTTACCCAGGAATCAAGATTTAGATATATGATTAAGCATGTTGAAGAGGCAGAAGAACCCCCAATAATCAACTTTGTGGACACTGGCATAGACACCTTTTGGGTAGAAGAAATGGAGCATGAAGAAAGAGAAGTTAATCCCACATCAATTGTTAAAGAAGTTTTTATGGCATTACTAGAAGATCCTCGATGGACTATGTATTTTGATGGAGCCTGCTCAAAAGAGGGTTCAGGTGCTGGGGTCATTCTTATATCTCCCCAAGGTAAGGCTTTCAAATATTATTTTTTGCTATAGTTTGCATGTACCAATAACATAGCTGAGTATGAGGCATTACTGCTTGGTTTAAAACTTTCCTCCAAACATGGGATAAAATTGCTAAAAGTATTTGGTGATTCAGAATTGGTAGTCTCCCAAGTCAAGTCTAGGTTTGTCACTAATGATAAATGATTGAGACAATATAGGAATGAAGTATGGGACACTATTGAGGAATTTGGTGCTTTTGGAATAGAGTTGATAGAAAGAGGGAAGAATATCATAATGGATTTATTGGCTAGCATTGCAGTTAAGCTGGATGATGTGACCTTTGATAGTACCTCAAGGATTGAGGTACAAATAAGACTGACTTTACTTGATAACATTTGCGACTGGAAAGTGTTTGAGAATGATAATGATATTTTGAAGTTCTTACATTGCATTGACCAATAAGAACATGAAGAGATCGACTTCAGTTCATATGTGGTGAAAGTGGATGATAAGGAAACACTGTTTGGAAATGAGGTGATTCAGTTGAAAAAAAATGAAATCCTCAAGGGATTAGTTGCACTTGAAATATTTTTTGATGGCCCAGATAAGTCAAGTGCTAGGAAAACATCTACACATAAAGAATACCTTGAGGAGGTTAATCTGGGAATAGACAATGCTCCTAAGAAGGTATACATTGGTAAAAAAATGAAGCCCCATGTAAGAAGTATGTTGATCGCTTTACTAAGGAAATAAAGACATGTTTTTGCATGGTCTTATGATGATTTGAAGGCATATAGGGAGGGCTTGTTCCAACATGAAATCCATTTAAAGTCTAATGCAAAACCATCTAGGAAAAAACAAAGGCCTATTAATCCTACCTTAAGACCCAAAATGCAAGAAGAGATTGCAAAGTTAAGTGATGCATGCATCATTAAACCTATAAGGCATTCCTCATGGGTATCCAATTTGGTCCCTATCAGAAAGAAAAATGGTGATCTACGGTTATGTGTAGATTTTAGAAATCTCAATGTTGCATCTTTAGAGGATAATTATCCCTTACCTAATATGGAAGGGATTCTATAAAAGGAAACAAGTTGTGAGTTGCTTTCCATGATGGATGGATTTTTAGGGTACAACTAGGTTATGGTGAGGGAATCAAAACAATATAATACAACATCTACCACACCATGGGGGACTTATGTTTACATCAGGATTCCTTTTGGTTTGATAAATGTAGGTTCCACTTTTCAAAGAGCCATGGATTTTGCCTTTGCTGACTTTCAAGATCTATTTATTGTTATTTATCAATATGACCTTACTTCTCATACAAAAAAGGAGGATCATTGTTCCCACCTTGAGAAGATTTTTATCAGGGCTTTGGAATATAGCATCTACTTGAACCCGAAGAAGTGTGTTTTTGGGGTCAAGGAAGGTAAGTTGTTAGGACATATTGTTTCTAAAGATAGTATTAGAATTGACCCTAAAAGAATAACATCCATTGATAAGATCACCCCACCATGAAATGTCAAGGGGATCCAATCTTTCTTCAGGAAAATAAATTTTTTGAGAAGGTTTGTCAAGGAATTTTTAGAGATAAGTAGGCCTATTTCAAAGATGCTTAAGAAAGGAGAAAATGTAATATGGTCAGAGGAACCTCTAAAATATTTTCAGGCTATTAAAGATGGTATAAAGGCTACACCTGTATTAAAAACTCCAGATTACTCAAAACTTTTTCAAATGTTCACATTTTCCTCATTTCACACTGTAGCAGGTGTATTGCTACAAAAAAATGATGATGGTTTTGAGCAACCAATTGCCTTCTTTAGCAGATCGTTGCAATTGGCTAAGCTTCAGTATGAGGCTACTAAAAAGTAGGCTTATGCTTGAGTCAAGGCTATCAAAAACTTTAGAACTTATTTGATTGGTGCAACAATAGTTGCCTATGTTCCCAATGCAGTGGTCAAAGACATTTTTACTCAACAAGAAACTATAGGTCAAAGATGAAAATGGATTAACAAAATCCAAGAACTCAACACAAATATTTAGATTAATAAATTGGTAAGGGGCCAAGGTTTACTGAAGCTCATGGATGAAACCAATCTAGAGTCTAACCAAATCAATGAGGTTGAATAAGAAAATATTGCTCCCATCTGTGACATACAAACATGTGGTTAGTATCGAAGGATAGTTGAGTATTTGAAGACTATGAAATGTCCTGATGGAATTCCAAACAATGAGAGGAGGACTCTAAAGCTATAGGAAATCAGATATGTTATTATTGATGGTGAACTATAGTGGAGAAGCCCAAAAGGTGTACTTCTTTTATGTGTGGATGGTGATTAGGCGAAGGACCTGTTGGTTGAAATGCACAAGGGAGTGTGTGGAGGTCATTATATGGTTAAAACTATAGCAAACAAGATATTAAGAATTAGTTTAGGGTGGCCCACAGTATTTAAAGATTCACATTTGTGTGTGATTAAGTGTGATCCTTGCCAGAGATTTACTAGCAAGCTAAAATTTTCAAGCAACCTACCACTTAGGATAGTCCAAGCACCAACCCCCTTCCATCAATGGGGCATTGACTTTATTGGAGAAATGACGGTGAATTCTAGTGGAGGACACACTTAGATCCTAGTGGCAACTAATTACTTCCCAAAGTGGGTTGAAGCTATTCCCACTTGGAAGGCAACTAGCAAGGTTTTCATTGATTTCTTGATGAACAATATCTTGAGTAGGGTTGGTGTCCCTAAGAGGATTGTGTATGATAATTCCATGTGTTTTCAGTTTGAAGAATTCATAGATTTTTGCAATCAATATGGCATAAATGTGTCCTATTCTTCCCCATACCATCCCTAGGGGAATGGATAGGCCGAGTCTAGCAACAAAATCCTTATGAAGATTATCAAAAGAGTCCTTGTGAAAAATAAGAAAGCATGGGACTCAAAGTTACAACTAGCCTTGTGGGCCAATAGGATCACGGTTAAGAAAGCTATTGGGCACTCCCCTTTCAACTTGGTGTATGGGATAGAGGCCAGGATCCTACATAATAATTTGATGAAAATGTATAAGTTTGTATAGGAATATAACACTGACATATGTGATGAGATGCAAAATAGGATGAATGAATTGGCTGAGCTTGATGAGGTGAGGAGAGAAGCTTACAAAAGGAATGAGAAAATGCAGCTTCAAGTTAAATATTTGCATGATAAAAAGGTGGTTCAGAGAAAATTTGAAGTGGGATGTATGGTATTAATGTGGAATGCAAGACTAGAGGATAAAGGAAAACTTGGGAAGTTTGATCCATTATGGCTTGGGCCTTATTTGATCACAAATACTCATGGGGGGGATTCTTACTTCCTACAATCACTTGAGTGTGAATTTCTGGAACTACTAGTCATAGACAGTTCCCGAAACACTATTTCTCTTGAAATAGGTTATATCTCCATGTACATTGTATAGTCCTATAAGTTCTATATATAGGGTTTGGTTTGTTAACTTTCTGTTGCATCTGTTGACCTTGTACAAGTTGGCTCCTAATTTCTTTTTGGGTTACTATATGTTTTGACTGCTTCACCAAGGGATTTGTTTCTTGCCATACCCACAAAGGGTATGCATCATCGAGCATGAGCCGCTGATAGACCTCTCAAAATTCTTGATATTTTGAGACCTTTTGTACTTGATACTCACATGTCATATGTTCCCCATCAATAGGGTTCAAGGGTTTAATCTTAGCCAGTGCTATCTTCAAATAATCCACATTTGATCCTAGAATGATCTAATTTTATGTTGACTAGTTTTCCCAGTTGTCGGTCTTGTTAGTTGTCTCTTGAGCCATCGATACACATTCCTTACTGGCCCCATTGCCTGGATTAGACAGTCATTTTAATCTATCCCCATGTCAAGTCTTTAAATTTTGATTTATGAATGACTTAGGTCTATGTCATTGGCCCATAAGGGTAAGTTCTCATCAACCTAGTTAAGTCCCTCAATTATGAATAACTTCGTTTCATGTGCAAGTTGAGAAGTCACTAGATCATGTGATTTCATCTGGACCGTTCCTTGCTAGATTTCCTGTTTGAAATGAATGAAGTTTAATTATGGCGAGGTTAGAAAAATGTTGCCACGTGTAGGTGGGTCCAACTGTTAAGTCCCACCCAGCACCCAAAGTTTTGAGATCAGTGGTTATAATAGGCCTAAGATAGATGATCACCACCATTGCTCACTAGCTCATGAAACTAAGATGCAAGATCTTTAAAAGTAGCAAAACCAATGAGACGCTGCCATGTACACTCTAGCGCTCCTAGTGTGTGGAGTGCACAAGTACATGAGGAAGGTCCAATCAACATATTTCTATTGGCTATTCATCTGAGTTGGAGCAGTGAGGAGAATTCAAATCATGTTGCCTCAATCTAATTCGTTTATGATGCCCAACTCAGATATCAATCAACGACACATATTCAAAACTATGAAGTACGCCCTTTGCATTTGATTGGTTTCGTGCGAGTGGACATTAATGGCAGAGGTAACCCATAAACCTATACAAGTCCATTCAAAAATTACGTATGCCACCAATTCTTGCATATTTGGAATTTGAAAATGTGTCTAAGGCAATAGAAGAAGTCGAGAAGTGAATTGTAGAGGTCACCCAGCTGGCATTAGGGTTTGTCATGGGTGAAAGCAGTAAGTACTATAGATGCGATTTTATTCTTTCTAAGTTATGGCTTGCTTCAATGTGTTTCAAAATGAATTTGTTTCATCTTTGTGTTTTTATTGCTTTAAATTAGAGTTAATTTTTTCTTTTAAAAGTCGTATCCCTAATAATTGCCCAGAATTAGCACTCGTCATAGATCACAAACTATAATTATGAAGTGGAATAGTTAAAATTCTTCTATTAGGACTTCAGTACACAAAATCCCATGGCTCCCAAAATAAAAGGTTCTCTTCTTCCACCTGGTCTATAGCCTTTTCTCAGGATGTGATTGACTTACTACCCTAGTCTACTAGTAACAAACTAGAGGGAAAGGTCTTGTTTCATGGTCCTACTATAAAGGAAGGGTTGATAGATAAAGCTTGTTTCATCAAAGACGCCAAAGCACCTTACACTAGATGGTAGATGTTTCAACACTGGTCCAGGAATAGGAACCTTGGGTCTCCTTTTAGTAATCCATGGGGGTTGTATATGGGGAAACTGGTTGTTCCCAATGTATATATGGATGTGGATCTTTTGAAAGATATCACCTCAAAATATGACCCATTTTCTAGGGAACTTAGAGAATTTGATAGAGTCAACATGGTAAAAATAACTAGGGAAGAAATTGAAGAGGTTTTTAAATTGCATGAATGGAGTCAAAACCTAGTCCCTCTTGATATGGATGCTATTAGAACATAATTCAACAACACTAGAGTATTCATTAGAGCAAAGGCTGATGATAGAGAATGTGAACATTTCCCAATGCACTATTTTGTTGACTATTTCAGAAAAACTATATACTCTCTATACCAAATTATTAGGGACAATCTTCCTAACACACTGCAAGGGGAATACAGCTACTTGGCCAGACATCTATAACATCCACTGTATAGCATTGTTTATGACTACAAAACTTGCCTGGCAGAACATATTCATAAAGGCTTAGTTGAATTAATGGAAGGAAAACAATTGGTAAGGTTTTGGTGGTATTCATTTTTAATGCATATGTTCTTGCATAAGGGACAAAGAGTTTTCAAGGAGATTACCTTAGAAAGGAAGAGAGATAATGTTGACTTGCCTATCCAATGCTTGACCCAAGTCTTGGATAAAGATGATAAGAGGTATAATTTTGTAATGTATAGAAATGATTTTTCATCCAGGATCAGGAGGGCATTGATATATAAACCACCCAGAATTCCATGAGAAATTCATGAATTCTTGAGGCCTAGGGAGACAAGGCTGGATTTGAACTTGAGCCATAATTGTGGAGATATAATTTTATATCTTTACAAGACAATTTTCAAAGTATATGGTAGTGATCTATGACCATATATCTTTCCTAGAGATTTTCCTTTTAGAATAGGGTTCCTTGAGATCATGAGACAGTTAGGATCATCACAAGTAGTACACTTACCTGAATCAGCAAGGAAGGGGTCATTCTTTCCAAAATGCAGATTATTTGTAGATTATATTATGACAAAGGGGGAATGTAATGAACTAGAATATCTTCTAACTCGTTACAAGATAATGACAGTGGGTCCCAAGAATCATGATCTAGAAGGCTTCATCAGTAAACTCAAAGTAGATAAGATAAGGGGCAACTTTGTACATGTTTTCGATTATCCTAAGGATGTTATTAGGAATGTCTTTAGATTTGATGAATAGGATGAAAAAAAAGCTAAGTACCTTGCTTATAGAAATATGGTAGAATCTAAACAAAGGAATAATCCCTAGCATGACCCATTACCAAATATACCTGGTGATTTTAATAAAGTTATGCATGTGCTAGATAATTTTGAGAATGTTGTTGGTATCTAGAGAGAGTAGAGAGACATCAGATAAGGGAAATTAAATGTAAGTTGACAAAACTATTCAGATGGAATTATAAGAAATATCTACATATTATCCACCCAAGCCATTGAGGATATATTCTAGGAGGAAGAAAATGAAAAGTGAGGGAAAGGGCTTAACAAACCCCGTCACCTTTGAAGGGAAAAAAGAAAACTCTCCCAAGAGTGCAGTACCACCTCCTCCTGTGTAGGCCTCTTTGCTTGTCATTGATCTTGATTCAACCCCAATAAGTTCTGCTCCTCCTAATCAACCACCTCAAAAGAAGCAAAAGATTGAAGTCAAAGGAATAGTTGATTACTCTAACACGGATGAAGATGATATCTACATTACTCCTAAGGAATTACAGATAGGAATTCCTCCTCATGAAGGAGCAATTGCTTCAAGCTCAGGACAGATCATCCTCCAGTTGGGGAAACTTGACATAGTTGGATTAAGCACTTTTGACATTTAAGGGTGGAAGCCAAAAAGGAGTTTATGGAAGATGTCTCCTTTATTCAGAATTCAACATTCCAAGACTTTTGGTGGAAATCCAACGTTTCATTTTATGTTGAGATGGTAGTCTCTGAAAGAATTTTTCACCCTAAATTACCTAAGAGTGTCATTCAGGAAAATGTAAGAAGTATTAAGAAAGACGAGTTCAAAAAGATTAGTGCCCAGGAGGGTAGAGAACTTGTAAAGAACAGTGGTGTGCTATTGTTTCCATAGTAGAATATCTCTCATTCTATTGTTTAAAATTCTATACAAAGAGCTAAAAGGCCTCCTATATAGACAGAAGAAGAACTAGAAATGAAAATTTAAGGTTCACCTTTCAGTGAGCATTGGGATGCATTAGAAATGTGGTCATTATCTTCAGCATCTTGGAAACCAGTTCTAGTTGAGCCATCAGACTTTAGTGGACAATTTCTTGTAAAAAGAGTAGCAGATACATCAACCTTGAAAGTTGTAGACATGGTTGTCAATGTTGCTAGGTTCACTCGAGCAATAGTAGAAAGCCTTACTCTAGAGAGGGATAACCCTAGAGCTAAATATAGAGAACTCCTCAATGACTATGAAAATAGCCAACAGAAAGTGGATGTCTTAGAAACTAAATTGGCACTTTACAAAAAAAGAGGACAAGTGCAAAGAGAATAGGGTTAACCAGGTTCAACCCATCCACCTCAATCTTCTCCAATGGAATCTTCCCAATATCCACCTCATGATTAAGCCTTAGCAATGGTGCCATACAAAGGAGGACAATAATTATTTGCAGAGGAAGAATTAAGTAGACCAAGCTCTAACTCATTTGACACAGAGCAATTTCTTTTGCAAATTGAAACATGTAAGAAGTTGTCGGAGAAATATCAAGACATGATTTATGAGAACATATCAAAAGTGGTTTGCACTACCCTAAAACATCTTAATGAAAAGATACGTGATAGACTCAATGGTGTGCATGAAACTATGCTTTAATCGTGCATGCAATGAGATTGTCTCAAAGGGATAAGATGTTGGCTATACCAACCTTGACTAAATGGGTCCCAAGAGATGAGAAATTGAAGTTGATAGTAATGGGAGCTGGACAAGTTAAAGATATGTATCCCTGAGTGTGCTCAATTTATGAATTTGTGTGTGAATTGAGTGAGAAAAAGTTTCAAGGGTATGTAGCCCCACTGGAGCAGAAGATAATAGAATTGATATCTCAATATAACCACACTAACCTATCACCACTACCAAACATAAAGGTTTCCAATTATGAATTGAAACCATTGCAAAGGTGGAAAAGGGAATTGGATGAGGTTATTGATTCCCAAGTGGATAAAATTTGCAAGATAGTTGATATTGATGCCTTCAATGACACTTTGGGTAGGTTAACATTTCTTATTAGCTTTCTAGAGGATTTTGATAAAGAATCCAATGTAGCAGTGACCAAGTATTCCCTGTACAGGAAGGCCATGGATAAAATTATTGACTTTTATTGGCCATGTGAGGAAGAATATTAAGAATAGGGAAGGGTGTATGTTGAAAAACTTGGTATGAAGATGTGAAAAATATACTAGGTCAAGTATTGAACACGTTTGGCCTTAGAAGTTACAGTGTACAAAACATATGTTTCACAAGAAAATATTAGTTGTTGATGATGTGGAATGTTGACTAAGATGCTAGCTCACCTTTTGATCCATGCCATTTTTTCATCTTGTTCGATGAAACCAGTGTGCCACTATGGAAATGTTTATTCTTTTTGGCATGTGCATTCTAAAAGGAAAAGTTGATCCTCATAACAAATCTAAATGTTCTTTCTCCAATATGAATTCCCTCCACTTTTATAAGTGTAATTGTAACTAAATTAGAGAATATGTCTTCAAGCAGTCCAATTTGAATATGACATGTGTACACTTGGCCTGAAGCTTGTTTTTTCTCCCTTGTTCTATAAAAGGGAATTCAGGGCCATTTGTGTGGGTCTTTTGTTGAATACTAGAGTTGAATTGTGAGAAATAAGAACACAGAGCAAATATGTTTAGTCTTTATCAAATGCTTTGAGTCTAAATTGCATATTTTGTTGTATGTATGGTTCCAAAGCATTTCTAAATGATAATGGAAATTTTCCAAATCTATAGTCTCTCCATTTGATTTTAGCTCTTGTTCATAGAAGAAGTTAAATTGCTTGAATCAAATCATGAATTCTTATGCAGGGTCAATGGATGTGATAAGTAGTCTTAAGAATTTGGTTACTGATTTGTGAACTACTAAGTGGTATCACATAGATCTAGAATGTCCAAGATTAAATGTTCCTTATATTTCAATTTTCTCTGACTCCTTGCCCATAGATAATGGCACTGATTATAAATCTATCAAGTTTCTTCATAATCCCAGTTATCTGACCTAAGAACAATCTTTTGAAATAATCATTGATCTATCTAGAGTTTGTGGTGTTTATGTTTGTGCTATAGAAAAATTGCCCCTTGTCATTTTCATGACCTTTTAGGTCCTTTTTTTATCATGTTTTACATGTTTTGTCTTAATTTTATATTGCAACATGGCTTGAACATGCTTATTTTAGTATTAAAATGTAAATTTTGAAGTGTTGTGAATTTTTTGTGAAGTGTTGTAAGACATTTCTACATTATTCTAGACTCTATTTAATATAATTCACCTAAAATCATCATTTGACACTTCAAAAAGTCCTATTTTGAAGTGTTTTTAAGTCTTGTAATCAAGACTCGCACTTTTTTAGACATTTCCCCCTTATTTACCCCTTTTCTAATGTCTTATTGGACCTCTTTATAACTCTTATGCTTTATTTAATTGTATTTTTGAATAATACCCTGACACATAATGCTAAATAGAATTTACTTCCTACCACTTAAGCACACCTCCAAGGTGGTACCCATTCACCATGGATGGTGAATGAGTCCAGCTTGGCTCAAAATTCAAAATAATTTAAATTTCTTTTAGGATTTATTCAAATTTATGCTTGATGTCAACCTATGATGATGTATGAACGGGTACTAAGACACATGAATTGTATAAAAAATTCTAATTTCACCCATTTTAACATCACAAATTCATCCAAGCACATCTGTCAAGTATCTTTAAGCATTCAAGCATTCATTATAGCATTTCATCAAGCATTTTGCAAAGGTCATTAAGCAATCATTGAAGCATCTTGGAGCAGCCATTAACATTGATTCGAATTTGCATCTTCAAGGGTTTATGGTAAGTTGTAATAATTTGATGCTATTCATTTATCCTTTCCCTTGCATTTCAATTATTTTTATAAGGTTTGAGTACCAAAGTGGGGTTTGACCAAGGAAAACCCCTATTTACTAACCCTCCAACATCTTCCCCCTTTTTGCATGTGTTTGCAACATTTGTTTTGTAGATTTAACAAGTTTAAAAAGTGTTGAAAATTGGAATCAGGTCAACTAGGCTCTTCAATTCATTTCATCATCTTTTCATGCTTTTGGAGTGACTTCTATGCATTTTCTACAGAATTTGACTTTGGCAACCCAACATTTAGACTTTACGAAATCTAGTGTTGTAGAGATCTTGAATATATTTCCTAAAATCCAAGAGTGGACTGATTTTCCACCCCTAATGATTGAGTCCCACATGAGATCAGAAATTAGGATTTTGTCAGATTCTGGATCTAGATAGACAAAAACTTGTTTCCTACAGTTTTCACTTGTAGGTAGATTTATTTGCCATAGTGAATTTTCAGTAATTTGATCCAGCATTCTAGACATCCCAAATACTTCAGTTTCAGTCCAGGTGCACTCGTATCCAGCTATGTACTTTTTGTTTTGCATAATTTCTTTAGGTTTCATGTTGTTTGCATATCATAGCGTGTTTTTAAACATTGCATAAATTGTACTTTTGCATTCATTTAGGATAGTTTTAATCAATCAATTTCATTTAGTGAAGATCATTTAGGCACTACATCACTCCACATCTCATTATTTAATGAGCTTGTTAGATTTTTGGCCTCTTTATCTCTCCTTTTTGGGTGAGAAACCTTAAAAGTATTAGAAACCCATTGAGTGCCAAAAATCCACGGTTCATTTTGGTGAACCTAACCTTTGAGCACTTTTCAATTTCTATTTTCATTAGCTTATTGCATCCTAAAATTCATTTTGCATTACAATTCAATTAGGACATTGATTTGTTTTTGCATTCTAGGTGTTCTTTTGCTTGCATTAGTGAAAGTTAACTTAGATTTCATTCTTGCATCTTGTATAATTAAAAAATTAAACATTCTTCATTTTTTATCTTTGATAGAATTTTTTTTTTGCATTTTATACAGTTTAAAATTCTGAAAATCGTAAAAATTTTGCATTCTTGGACTCATTTGCCACCTAGAGCGAATTAGTCCTTCTGTAGTTTTTCAGCATTCATTTACAACATTTTTTTTCATATTTCTTGCATCTTAATTCCTTGTTTCTACATTCTATTTTCATTTCTAGACTTTCTTTTTTCAGTCCTTTATTGCATTTTCATTTAGTTCTTAAGGACATTTTCTTTCAATAAGTTTTGGAATTCCTTGAAGTCCTTGGTTCATATGTGTAACTGCACCTTTAGTTGTGACCTTAATGATATTGACCATCCACATGCTCTTTCAACTCCTAATGATTTTCCTCCTCATGATGTATACATCATTGGAGAAGATGATGTTAGCATGAATAAGTTCTACAATGATTGCTTTGACAACCTAGAAAACAATACAAACTTTTATCCTTCCATGACATCAAAAGCCCTTCCTCCTTTTACCACACCTAAACACTTTGCATATCTCCATCCTGAAGCCACTAATGGATCTAGGATTCCTCCTTCAAGTGAACCTAGTTATTTTTCTCAAACACAACCATACCCTTTTTACAGCCATCAAGTCACCAACAATCTAATCAACCTTGAAGAAACATGTATGGTAGAGGCTTTACTATTTTGAGTAAACAAGGTTGCAATACAAACACTGAACATAACATTCATCAACTTCTTGACCAAACTCCAACCAAAGCACATGCAATCAGATTAGGCTATCATGATTCTTCTCATCTTGATAGACATCCTTTGCAACCTCAGAGACCTCGAGATTCCAGTACAATGATCTTGAATGCTCTTCCTAACTTGAACATACTTCTCCTACAAGAACACCCCTTTTCTCCTTCTAATGCTAAGGATGGTAGGACCCCAAGGGCTCCTCCCCCTTCTATTCATGAAGAAGGAGAATCTAGCAAGAGGAAATGACCTTACAAAATGAAGAAGATAAGGTTTCCCACACATCCTCCAACTGAATGTGAGTGGAGACTGCAATTACTTTTAAACAAAGGTCTTAGACTCTTACCACCTTCTAATAGGTTGGTTATTCGTGCTCCTAATTCTAATATGCCTTATTGCAAAATATCATCGTATTCTTGGACATAAAATGGAAGCATGTCAGACATTGAATGAAACACTGCAAAAGTATCACTTCACTTATACTGACTGCTTTCCTCTCATCCCTTAAACACCATCATCCCTTTCATGCTAATGGTTGTAGAATTTTTGTATTCTCACTATTGCATGATCATTTTCATCTTCACCCTTAGGCTCATTCTTGTTTTTATTTTGTGCATAAAAAAAATTGTTATACTTTGTCCCTGTAATGCACTTGTCTTTGTCTTTTAACTATGTTATTTCTTTTCCACTTAGTCACTTAAGATTGAGAAACTAATAACTTAGTTAATGGTTCACTTACATTTACATTACTATTCCCTCGTATATTATTTTATGTGTGTATTGTATCATGTGTTTGATTATATTCTCTCTTCATACAATTATTCAATTTGTATATCTATTCTTCTATATGTCATAAATTTCTTTTCCTTTTTGTTTTGTGTTTGTCCTTTGGGGATGACGCAAAGCATAGAGATTCCCTAAGTCTCTTCCATGTTAACCAAAATAGTCCTTGTATTTTTCTTTTGTTTTTTGTTTGTCCTTTGGGGATGATGCAAAGCATAGAGACACCCTTAGTCTCTTCCATATTGACCCATAAGGTATCTTTTCTTTTCTTGTGTCTTTCCTTTTGGGGATGATGTAAGGCATCAAGACCACAATGTCTCTTTCATGTTGACCCAAAAGCTCTTTTTCATTTTCATTTTTTTCTTTTCGCTTGTGTTTTCCTTTTGGGGATGATGCAAGGTGTTGAGAGTACAATGTCTGTTCCATGTTGACAAAAAATGAATCTTTGTTTTCCTTTTGTTTTTTCTCTCTCTATGTGATTCTTCTCATTCTATGTCTTTGGGGAATGATGACGGTTTTGCGCTCTTTCATAAAAACATTGCAGCAACGAACATACTAACCCTAAATACATAGATCCCTTATGTTTTTTAGTGTGCTTTCTTTTCTAGGGGGGAAACTCCATTTTTCTTTTCTTTCTTTTCATTTTTCCTTGACATGATGCAGCCTAACTTTGAAACATATGACTTGGCATAGGGCTTTCCTAGTTAGCTCTCATGTATTGTTTTTCTTTATGTATTTTCTTTCTTCTTCTACTTTAATGAAATTGCTCACAAACAAGGTGTATAAATTATTTTAAAGTGGGGGGAATATAATACCATAATTCATTTGCATTATTTGTTCCTAGTGTAGCCTTGTCATTTATATGACATGTTCATTACTTTGTGGATGACATTGGGAATGATGTCCTTCATAAGTGTGATCTTTCTTAGCATATTACTTTCCTCTTGGTGGTTTGATGCGACATATTGCATCCCCTAAGTTGTGAATTTACTATCCTTTGATTGGTCCTCTATTGGAGACATTAGACACAATGGTCCCTAAGTGATTGACCTTGCATAAGATGAACAAGACTCCTTTGAGCATTTTTTTCTTTTTACATTTTGAATTTTCATTCAGCCACCTTGCATAACACAACTTGCATGCCTCTCATGCCCTCTTATTTTTTTTTCCACCTTGCATAACACAACTTGCAAAGCCACATGTTGCCATCCTATTCTTCTCATGATTTCTAAGCATATGGAATTTTGCTTCTCTCATGAAATTTTAAACCAGCATTGACATTTTCATTTCCTTTTTGTGGCACCTTGTTAAAGTTATCAATAGCTATAACTTTGGCATGGTTTAGTGGGGAATCCCAACTAGTGGCATGACTTTTCCCTGTAGTCACTTTTGTGTTTTTGAGTGCATGCCAACTAGCGTATGTATATCTTTTTTTTGGCCCTTTTCACCCCACGGATGATATGAAAGTCATTGTGCCCATACTGAGTATAGATTTCTTCCTTTTTCCTAGATTTTATTCACAACATGTTGGATCGATGATCGAAGCTTCATTTTATTTCTCAACACTTGTGTGTTCCTTTGTTCTTATGTTTGGTTTGCCATGGGATCTTCATCATGGGGGC
The DNA here is from genome assembly GCA_007258455.2 of Sequoia sempervirens. Classification (NCBI taxonomy): domain Eukaryota; kingdom Viridiplantae; phylum Streptophyta; class Pinopsida; order Cupressales; family Cupressaceae; genus Sequoia; species Sequoia sempervirens. The sequence continues at coordinate 141,139,630 of VDFB02256132.1, forward strand.
TTGATCATCCCTCGTGTTTGTTGTTATTCCATCTTGCAAACATAAGCACATTTTAACCCTTCTCTTTTCGATGTTCATGGCTACTTTAGTGTGAGTCTGAAGCAAGTTCTTCCTCTCACTAAACTGGGGGCTAAATGTGCCATATAAAAATGGCCCCTTGTCATTTTCATGGCCTTTTCAGTCTTGTTTGATCATGTTTTACATGTTTTGTCTTAATTTTATATTGCAACATGGCTTAAACATGCTTATTTTAGTATTAAAATGTAAATATTGAAGTCTTGTGAATGTGTTGTGAAGTGTTGTAAGACATTTCTACATTATTCTAGACTCTATTTAATATAATTCACTTAAAATCATCATTTGAAACATCAACAAGTCCTATTTAGAAGTGTTGTTAAGTCTTGTAATCAAGATTCACACTTTTCTAGGAAATTCCCCCTTATTTACACCTTTCTAATGTCTTATTGGACCTCTTTATATACTCCTATTCTTTATTTAAGTTTATTTTTGAATAATACCTTGACACATAACATTAAATATCATTTAATTCCCCACACTTAAGAAAACCACCAAGGTGGGACCCATTCACCATGGGTGGTGAATGAGTCCACCTTGGCTCAAAATTCAAAATAATTTAAATTTCTTTCGGGATTTATTCAAATTTATGCTTGATCTCGGCTTGTGAGGATGTATGAACAAGTACTAAGACACATGAATCGTATAAATAAGCTAATTTCACCTCATTTTAACATCTCAAATTCATCCAAGCACATTCTTCAAGTATCTTTAAGCATTCAAGCATTCATTATAGCATTTCATCAAGCATTTTGCAATATATCATTAAGTAATCATTGAAGCATCTTGGAGCAGCCACTGCATTGATTCGGATTTGCATCTTCAAGGGTTTGTGGTAAGTTGTAATAATTTCATGTTATTCATTTATCATTTCCCTTTCATTTCAATTATTTTTATAGGGTTTGAGTACAAAAGTGGGGTTTGACCAAGGAAAACCCCTATTTGCTAACCCTCCAACATTTTCCCCCTTTTTGCATGTGTTTGCAGCCTTTGTTTTGTAGATTTAACAAGTTTAAATGGTGTTGAAAAGTGGAATCAAGTAAACTAGGCTCTTCAAGTCATATCATCATCTTTTCATGCTTTTTGAGTGACTTCTATCAATTTTCTACATAATTTGACTTCAGAAACCTAACATTCAGAATTACCAAATCTGGTGTTGCAGAGTTGCTGACTATATTTCCTGAAATCTAGGAGTGGAATGATTCACCACCCCTAGTGAATGAGTCCCACTTGAGATAAAAAATTAGGATTTTAGTAGATTCTAGATCCTGATAGACAGAAACTTGTTTGTAACAGTTTTCACCTATAGGTGGACTGATTTGCCACCCTTGGTGAATGAGTCCCACAGTGAATTTTCATTAATTTGATCCAGCATTCTAGACATCCCAAATACTTTAGTTTTAGTCTAGGTGTAGTCATATTCAACTTTGTACTTTATGTTATGCATAATTTCTTTAGTTTTCATGTTGTTTGCATATCACAGCGTGTTTTCAAAGATTGCATAAATTGTAGTTTTACATTCATTTAGGATAGTTTTAATAAATCAATTGCATTTATTTAAGATCACTTAGGCACTACATCACTCCAAATTTCACATTTGAATGAACATGTTAGATTTTTGGCTTCTTTATCTCTCCTTTTTGGGTGAAAAACCCTAAAAGTGTTAGAGACCCCTTGAGTCCCAAAAATCTATTGTTCAGTGTTATATTGTATTCTCATATTTAAGCATGTAGTTTTTTCAAGAAATAACCAACTTCTTGAGGAATTTTAGCTTATTATGGCTGTAAACACAAGCAAATAAGGAAACTTTGAAATTTTCAAATTTTCAAATGCTAGAAAAACTTTCAGCAAATAAATGATCTCAAACTCTCATGATGAAAACTCTCAAGGGAAGGAGGGAACAATGGACAACTTTGATATTGTGTTGCTTTCAACAACCTCCCAGGAGCAACATCTACAACAAAAGAACCTTCACAAATAGAGAGAAGCAATATGCTATTTCACCAAAAGTGAATGAAAAATGATATGTTGTAAAATACATAATGTACAACCATTTAAAGGCATGAAAAAAGCAATGGGTGTAAAACTACCTGATAGGGGAAAGAAACCACCTAGATGATTTACCCTAAGATAAACATAATACTACACTAACAATCTAACTTGACTTTGTTACCTTACTTATTTAATGAAGTCATAATGTCTCCTTGAGTATTTAAAAATTATGTATCATAATATTTGGGCACCCTATTAAATATTGCTTAAAAATTACTTCCAATTAAATAACCCATAAAAACTCCATTTTTGGCTAATTCAAATATATATGTAAATTAGTATATGAATTACAATAAAATTCCCATTTTTAATTATAAAATTTAGGGTTGGGGATTGATGCTATTGTATGTTTTCTTTCCTTGGATATGTTTTTATTCAATCCTTTCCAATTTTTATTTTCATCTTTTTGTTTATTGTTGAATACTTTTCACCTTTGATGACTCTAGCTAATTAGATTTAGTCATGTTGATAATGATAGTCAGTTGTGGTTTTGCTCAATTTACCCCTTACCAACTAGAGAATGAAAACATCATAAAAAAATCTTGATCAATTTGTCATTGAGGATGATTATAATGTAGTATTTTTAAATTTCATGTAATGTGTTGGTTCCATAACTTGTATTTCAATGACCTCTAAATTTTTTTATAGATCTTATAATCAAAGACAAAGGAAAGATTGGCCCACAAATGGGAGGTGATATTTATAATGTTTTCCTCTCCATATTAGCCTCTAAAAGACCAAGGTATTTTCCCCTTGAAACTAGATATAAATATATGACATAATTTCCTCATAGTGCCTAGAAGATATGACAAGTCATACATACTAAAAAGGATTTGTAAATTTGCACATATAACTGATTTACTCATAATATTTGAAATCTTAGTATGAAGAAAGAAAATAATTAATAATAACTTACAAATTATTTGAGATTTGTCATTATCAGGTTAATTATGGTGTTGGATGGATATGCAAAGATAGATTGGTTCTTACTAGGGATCATCAAGTAATAATTCTATGCAACATTTTCCCTAACACTTAACACTATCCATGGTAGTTTCATAATTATTTCCTCTGAATAAATGAACAACAAATTGATTAAGTTTACATATTTCTACTTAATTAACCATCCATAATGAAACATTCTGATTATTCTCAAAGAGATATATTACACTATTCCTTGAAAAGACATTAACATTAAAAATAATAAAATACTACAAATGAGTGATGAAGAACACCACAACCCTTGATTTTATTATTCAAATAAATTTCTTACATTGTAGAATGGAGATAGTTATATCAATCATTTTATATTCATATAATTTCACTAAGAAATAATAGTGTAACTAAAACATATTTGCATAAACATTGTAACTATGCTCCTCCTAATATAAACGTCAAACAAATTATATTTACATCCCATATTTTAAAACATATAACCCCACTTTACAAAAATAAAATATGTCCATATTTATGGCCTTTCATGGAATTCATTTGATTAGTAAAATAAAAAATTCCCTTGATTTTTTTCTAACTTGGGGCACTTTTGAAATCAACAGTTTGAGGGGATCTCAAAATCTTATTGAGGGCCAATAGGGTTATGAAAACCTTTTCATAAGATAATAGTAGATTCATTACCAGGTTAAAGTGTTGATTTTATTAACCTTCCTTGAAAATCTAGTTTTATAAATCCTCTCCCACTTTAGTTGAGCTCTTTGCAAATAATTTCCTTTTCTCCACATGATGGTTAAGAATAGATTTTTAGAGATTTGAGGAGTTTCTAAATTATGTTAGCTTTTGACAAGGGTTTTGAAACTTGGTAAGGAAGCTGAAACTTTTTATTCATGAGCTTGAAATTTTTCTTCACCATCTTGATCATGCATATGTGATACATTCGTTGGTAAGAAAGGTGGATCCCACTAGACAAGCTAGTTGTTAGGTTTATCTAATGTCATAATATTTAGAGTTTGTCATATCTCTTTTACCCATTATGATATACCAAGGTCACAATAGAAAATACTTAAGGCTCCCCTAAAACTAATAGGTTGTGGTGATGCTAGGTATCAACAAGGAATAAATTTCAAGAAACTTGTCGAGCTCTGACAAGGTTGCAACAACCTCATCAAGAGGTAAAAGATGATTCATAAGCTCTTAATTTTTTTTAATTTTTAATCAACACCAACCCTTTTCCTAGACCTTCCATCCTTGATCATTTCACCACTTGGCTTGATGAATTGAACTAAGTTTTACAACATTGTTGAAACTCGATAGAGGTTTCAAAACCATTAAAATACTTTGAAGCACCCTTAACTTAGTTAAATTTCATAGCTTATGATTTCTCCTAACACTTGTTGATAATTTTTTTTAATGATAGATCATTTTTCACAAACCTTTTCAGGCTCTGAGAAAGGTTTTATAAACATCCGGTTTTGTTGAAAACTCAAACTTTTACTTGGTACTTAGTGTATTTTCATTGTTTATTTATTTCTTCATTCTTGTTAGCCTTTCAAGTGGTTTTCACAACCTCATTTGGTTTTGGAAAAGGTTTCAAAATCAATGAAACTTTTTGACACAAATCATGCTTGCCCCTTTTCTCTTCCTCCTTTGGCTATCAGAAAAACCTATCAACAATCAACATAATTTTTGGAACCTAGGATGTTCTAATTCATATGAAATTCCAATGAAAATTACACTTGCTTCCTCAAAGAGTTGGAAAACATATTTTGTATTTTCAATTTTTTTGTGAGAACCTCATTGAGAGTTGACGTAAGTTTTAAAATATTCCTAAAACTCTGACAGCTTCCGTACTTAGCCAATTTTGGGATTTTATAACTTGGTAATTGATTGAAACATGAAAGAGGGAAGAAACACAATAACTATAATCAATCTTGTGTATGACAATCCCATTTATATTTTCTTATATCAGTTATAAGTAATGAGAAATGTAAGGGGGAATAAAATGACAACATTCACCAATCGATTAGTAATTTAAAGCTCATAAGAATGAAATAGAGGCTAAGTGTTCTAAGAAATTTTATGAAATCTACACGAAATGAACACTAAAACCTTAAAATATTCACAATGAAAGAAAATGAATCTTTTTGGGGACATTTTCCCCTTGTAGGCATATCAGATCCTAGGAGAGATCTTCAAGGTGTAGACCAAGTACCAACATAATTTATCTATAATTGATAAGTTTGTAATTCATTTATTTAATAATTTTTAAATATTATTTGGTCTCCATGGCCCCTCTAAAAATGTATAAATAATACAAGTCCATCTGTTCAAGAAAAATTTCTCTAATGACTACCCCAAGATTAATCTAAAACCACTACCACAACTTGTTTGTATACTAACACATCCATTGGTACCTCTCACCACATGTTTGAACTTTCCACTATTAGAGATTTCCATACTTATATAAACATTACAATAAAGTATCCACTAAACTGTCAACCATGATCCATGCAAAAGGAATATTTATAAAAATACGATGCCAATCTTTGTTGCAGAACATAATATCAATAAGGTCATCAATATGAACTATCATAAGTTTATTAGGATAAATTGAGGAAATAAAATATTCATACTCCATTAAATGAGATACACCATAATTTTCAACCTCATAAATTGGTTCCATATCAAATTCAAAACCTTCATAAGTATTGTTTTCAACGAGAAAAGTTGTGTGCATTTGGTTCATCTTGCTAAAAACATAGTTCAGTCCCAAGTTATAAAAACCACACTGATAAGAACTAGAGATATGGAACATATGAACTAGACCAAGATATGATTTCTACCCCACTAATGGTAGGCAATCCTCTATTATGTCAAATAAAATATATTCATACACATGTATCTAGGTATGTGTAGGATCATGATGGGCCAAACAGTAGCAATATGATGGGTATGTGTAGGGTATGTTGCTAACGACTTTTTTTTTACCCAAAATTGATGAATAAATATATGGTATGAATAAAAAGTGGCAATATGTGGGTATGTGTAGGGTATGTGTAGGATATTCTAAGATTTCCACCAATATAAATTATTCATTTTCTATTTGAATTATGACTAAAGTCCTGATTGATAGGATGATTGAAAAACATCTATAGCTTTCAAATGGTGTCACATTTTTGAATCCAAAACATGTGTCACATTCTATGGTTCACATACTATAGGATTATAAAAATAAAAATTGAATTTCATGAAGTTTTGACCAAGTTAAGGTGGTCAGACATCTGAGTTTTATATTTTTAAAAGTTGTAATAAAAAAATCATAATTAATTATTCACTTGGAAACAAATTACAAAAAATGTGTATCACATTTGGAAATAACTCCTCTACTTATATATAAAATATTATGATTTTATTGTGGTTAGGGTGGTCAAACAAACACCTAGTCCTTATTTTTTTCCTGAAATTTAAGTACTACTGCATTGAAATTTAAAATTTTCACCAAATAGATTTAAAAAATAAAAATAAACCTAGTAGTTTAGAAACTACATTCAATTTTCTACAAATTCTATTCTTACATATTTTTGAAATAATATAGATAACTTATTCAACTTTTTACGTCAAGTTTCCTAACTCTAATTTTTCTAACTTGTTTGCCACTTAAGGGCCTATTTTGTCCATGATGATCCTACACATACCCATCTCTTTATGTGTTCTACACCACACTTACACTCAATTTCATTTGAATTTTGTAGCATATTCACATAATTATGTGTTCTAGTGTTTTGCAAAGAAGACTCGACTATCATAACAATATCCTTAAATATCCATAATATGTGTTTTTCCCTAGGGTCATTTCATTAGGAAAGAGATCACAAGGACTAGAGATTAAATTTCAACCTCGAAGGTGAGTCAATTTGACCTGGATCTCAGTTCCTTTAAGGTAGTAGGATAATGAGATAGATCTGAAATAAAATTGAAATGATATGCAATGCTTAAACTAAGTGAAAAATAAGACCTAGAACATGAAATGTAGATTCTTGAAAACATAAATACTAAAAACATATTTTATAGGTAGATTTGAGAAGGGTTAGGGCACATGTACCAATCATCAAAAAGTAAGATTTGAGCTCTATTGAAGGATAGGTTCTGCCTAGGGAGAATGGGTCTTGATTAGGGGCCATAATTTATTTTTTGTATTCCTTTGAGATAGGATCTTAACTTCTATTTTACATAGGTTCCACTATCTGAAAGCTAGAAATAAATTATGAATCTAAGTTTCCCTAACTTGACAGCAATGAATGCAACTGAAATGACAAAAAATGTGCCTTGTGTGAAAAAATATTATGAAAGGAGGTTCACCAAAAAGACCTATTTCCCTAATTTGATTCAAGGAAATGAGATCCAAACAAATGAAATGACTATCAACCAAAAGGTGAGTCAAATCAAGGTACTAATCAAAAAAATTCCTATCTATGCAAGGATGGGGGTATAAGCTAAGTATCACTTTGGAGAGAAAGATCAAAACCATCAAACAAACTCCAAAATGCAAGCTATTAAATGTGAACGAAGAATAGTAATAAAATTTGATAGAAATAGTAATCAAAAGGAAGATTTAGAAAGGGGGAAAAAATGTGTACCTTTCATCAAAAGTCACCTTTTGAAGCTCACTAAGGACTTATTTTCCCTATGGTGAATGGGTCCTGGCTAGGGTTCCTAAAAAATGATTTTTGGGTTCTCTTTTGTTGTGTCTACACTCCCAGATTCCCTATTTTCACTACCAAACAACCAAAAATAAATTTTGTATAGGATTTTCTATGAAATGACAAATTTTCTTGCAACTTTGATAACTTTGCAACTTTCTTCAATTTTTCTCTTCAAAGGATCTTTCACCTAAAATATGCAATCACACATCAAAGAGAAAAAAAAATTGTTTGTTAAGGGATAGTGGTTTGCCTTGGTCAAATCTCATTTTGGTAATTAAACATTGAAATGAAATAGAAAAGCATGAAGGAATGATGAATAGACAACTTTATGTAACAACTCATGAAACCTTATTTAAACCTTGGATTGTAGTCCTGCAATTAGCATGTATTGGCTTCAATGGATGTGGATCTTAATCATGAAACTTGATTATAGATAATTCCTTTGAATGCTTGCATAGATATTGAGCACTACATCACCACATTAGCTCAAAAAAAATACATGATGCAATAAATCTTTGACATGATTAAAGAAATCTTGATTGTTGTAATAATATTTAATAAATTTGCTCTTGAATGCCTTCAAAATTCTCTTGGATGCTCTTGATCTCATAAGAATACTATTAGGACTTGAACACTTGAAAATATAAGATGAAATTAGTGAAATAACCTCATATTTATACATATCTTAAGATTAATTCTTGAAATTCAGATATCACAAGCTGACATATGAATATATTTTTGAAATCATTGAAAATCCACCAAAAATATAATTTGAATTTACATCCTAGGTGCAAGTGAGGACCCATTCACCCTATGGTGAATGGGTCCTAGCCCACTTACCTAGGGAACACATCACTCAATGTTAAACCTTATGTTATGGTATTTATGAATGTCAGGTTTTATCTCTTAAAATTTGTAATTAATTAGTGCTGAATTTGAATTAAAGGGGGAAATTAAGGAAAATTAACCTCAATCAATTAAGGAAGCCCTATATTAGTGTGAAAGTGTAAAGGTACACATTACAATACCAAAAATAAGGCACCATTAAGTCCATTTTAATATTAATTATTCCTAAAGTAACTGTGAAAAAGGAATATTTTTCCCTTCACTACAGCAACAAATGAAAGATTGTAAAATTTCTCTTCAAGATCTTCAATTCTTCTTCAACCTATAATCTGCACATAAAAAGAGGTAAAATTATTATTTGAATGTGGGTTTTCCATAGTCAAACCTCATGTTTGGTAATTAAACCTTGATAGAAAGATAATAACAATGGAGAAGGAAATGATGAATGAACACTTGTTTTATTCAACTCACCAAACCTTCAATGGCTTCCCTTAGAGTACTGAAATCAAACACATCCCTCCAAGGAACTTGATCTTTCTTTGCTTGATTTTTTGGATACTTAAATTCTTGGATGCTTTGAGGATCAACAATGAATATTAGCCTTCATAAGATGATAACACACATAAGCTTGAACATGTTGATATGACCTTGATAGCTACAAAAAATGACTAATAAATCTACTCATGAACACTCTTGATAATGTTGCTTATTAAGTATTCTTAGATTTAAATTGACAAAAATACTATGTATTTATATTTGTTTATCTAATTTCCCAAAAATTTGATTCCAAAAGCTGACAATTGTATATAAAATTTGAATCATTAAAAGACAACCAAAAACATATTTAAAAATGAGTTATATGACTTGAAAGGGACCCATTCACCCTTGGGTGAATTGGTCCTAGCCTAAAAATCGAGGACTTTCATGATCCAAGGTGATTAAAATATTAATAGCATTTGTTAAATGTTGGTTTCTCTTTCGGAAAATAGGATAAATAAGGCTTTGGAATGCATAATTTGGAAAATTAGAAGCTTAATTAAGGCTAATTAATTAAGGGACCCAAGCAAGGTGTGGAATTGTAAAGGGCATACAATTTCCTACACTACAATTCTTTCAAATTTTATTTGATCGCATTCCCCACTCTTAGAAAAAGGCTTGAAATTGTTGGATATTGTATACACCTAAAAATAATCTGCATAAATATAATTAATTAAATACAATTATTTGATTAATTAACCTTTAATTCATCTACTTATAAATAAATAAGAAATATGTATTTATATAGTTCATTATTCTAATTCTTCTATTTTGATCACATTCTTCTAATTCTTTAATCTTAATTTAAAAAATAATTTCACATAGTTGTTTTATTTAATTATCTAATTCATTCATCTTAATTAAATAAAAAATTTCACATAGTTGATTTATTTAATTATCTAATTATTCCCTCTTAATTAAATAAGCAAGTTCACATACTTTGTTTTTATTTAATTATCATATCCCTTTATTAAATAAAAATATTTCAAATATTTGTTTTATTTAATAATATTATTCATCCAAATTGAATAATTCCAATTTCTTCCAAAATTGAATAATTCCCAATTTTCAATTGAGCACATGTCTACAACTTATTCTCAACCAAAATTGAAATTTTCAATTTAATTCAATTGTTCTTTATCCTTCCAACCAAATTTGGAACATTCCTAAGAGACTTGGCTCTCTTCTTCCTCATTTTCTTCCTAGTCATTTACAAGAATACTATATCCTCCCCATTATCTTCTCCAACTTCTTCATTTCTCCACCGTTGATTTATCCAAATTGATTCTCAACCATTGCTTGCTGCCACATCACAAATTTCCTTTTGAAATCTATAAAACTAGCCTCTTTCTATAGGAAAAGGATCCCACTTTTGAGCAAATAAACTCTATAGAAATAAATTTAGAGCAATTTAGCATTCAAGCATTTGAGCAATAGCATTTTAGAATCATATAGCAATCATTTTAGATTACAATCATGTCTTCCATATTAGTTGCATATTAATTTACAATAGATTTCATTATCATATCACATCATCTAGCTTTCATTTTCATATCATATCTTAGCTCTCATTATCAATCATGTTATCACAACATTTAACAAGTAATCATATATTTTATCATTCTCATTCACCGGGTTGTCACTTTAATAATCACAGTGCATAAAATTTGAGTGCCACTTTGATTCATTAAATCTTTGGAGATAGAGAGCAATGGAATGATTTTAGAGATTATATTATGTTTTAAATAGATCAATTTATCATTTGAATTCTATAATAATGTTTCAATGAAGTGTGTTGTTATTTCTTTATAGATATTTTTCACACACTACATTTTGGTTTCCCACCATCGGGCAAAACCCCAATTTTTAACATTTTCTAGAAAAGTGCATTTACAGGATTTGACGTGATTCTACTTTAGCGTGACCGATATTTTTTACAACACATCTGACAAATATTTTAGTGCATCCAATCACTATACGGCCCATCTGATCAATACTTCAGTGCATCCAACTACTGTTACAGTGCATCAAAATAATATTTTGGCACATATAATTGATATTGTAGCGCATCATGGGGTTTCTATAGCACATCTAATAACTGTTTTGGTGCATTAGTTTATTACTTTAGTGCATCTATCAATTCTTTTAGTGCATATGCTTAAAGTTTTAGCACATCTGACTATTTTTATAGAAAATTCAAATTTTGAATATTGATCTTTGGTTTTTTTTACTGTAGATACGAAGTATGCATGCCAAAGAAAGTTGTTTGAAACATTTACGTTTGTCAAAGACAAACTATTAAAATTTACTAACGATTTTTGCAAGGTTTTAAATTTATCATTGCTTTCCTTTATTTAAGATCGACATCTAGCTTAAGTAAAAGGATAATTAAACCCCTTATTTACCGTGGTTGAAATGATAGGCCTATGCTCTCCCCTTCACTAGGTGATCAGAATGCTAGACTCATTTTTCATGCTTTATTAAATCATTTAGAAGGTATGTCATAGTGGGAAAAAATACTCACCCTATGAGGACAACCTAAGTGGGAACAACCAAAGCCCGGTTTTCCAAGCCACTATAATCAAAAGTGAATTCAGGGAAAGTCCACAATTTGACAGAAGTGTGCAAGATAACCATCCCCAAAGCCTTTTTTTTCTAAAGGTTGGGAGGTCTCTTGAGGGAGTTTATCTATTTTTGCACCGAATAGAAACCCTATCTATGAATCTTAAGTTAGAAGCTAACTGTGTCAATTTTGTGAACACTTTCTATACCACAATGCAAGGGAAGGGAAGAATATACCCCCAAGACACTCACCATATAACTATCAGAGACCCTAGCCAAAAGTGGAGGATTCAACTTTGGCCAAGACTTAGGAAAGGAAAAAACATGAACACCCTCTAGGGGGTAACACGACTGTGTGAGCTGGCATATTTTTAAGATGTGGGATGTGGTATTTTAAGTGACCTATTTGACATTAGAAAATTGCTTGAATTGTCTTTTATTGTGTTTACCAATGGAAATTAAAAGAATTAGACCTGATTCTAGAACACACACTAAATGTTTAATCCATAGAATGGAAACAACTTTTTACAAACTTGTTGTGTTTGTAAATCATTTTCAAAAGAATAATCTAATAAAAGCAATCAAATTCCATAATCCATAAACAAAACAATTAGATACAAGGTCATTAATCAGAACTTTATACCCTGGAGACAAAAAATTCACTAATTAAAACTAGAACAAACAAACTATTAAAACACTGAATAGTCCCAGATTAGCACATTCGAGGACCATTATAGCACATCCAATCTATTTAATAGTGCATAGACCCATCATTTAGCTCATCAAGAAATAGTTTGGCACATAGGAGGAATAGTTTATTGCATAGGAGGAATAGTCTAGTGCATAGGGGTAATAGTCAAGCACATCCAATCCATTTTATGGTGCATAGATGAAACATTATAGCACATCAAACTTGTTTAGCAACTCATTTGAACAATATTTTAGTGCATTTGGGGACTATAATACGCATCAGCAAAACTAAAATCCAAATAACAAAATTTACCAGTTATTAGACATTTAACATCATAATTTAGACTTTTATCAAAATAGTAACATTTCCTCAATTGAAACAGAGTCTCAAACTTTCAAAAAATGAATCTCACAAGTGAAATTATTCAAATTAAACTAATATCTATTATCCTAAAAGTGTCTAAATAAAACACATTTGATTATTAAGTTAATTTTCAGGATCAGTCTTCCTAAATCAAGAAATGAAGTTGTCTAATCAAACTTATCAACTTAGTCTAATCAATAGAATCTATCATTATATTTTACTTAAGTTTATATACCTTGGCACTATTTCAAATTAAGATCAAAGTTTAGTGGACAACAATAACACTTGTATGCTAGTTTTGACAAGGTCACAAATACTAAAACTCCAAGAGACTATGGAAATAGAAATCTGAAACACCATATCTGAGATTCAAGATGTACTCCATAGATCCAACTGAAATGACAATGATGAAATATGTAAAGAGGATCTACAAAATATGCAACAAAACCCCAAGTTCCATAAATTTATAGAGAAAATTTTGGAGAGAGATGGGTAAAATTATCTTTTAATGTTATTTGATCTAGGGGTTAAAGTTTCAAAGGAATTTGATGTTTATAGATTGAAGGAAACAACCACAAGAGCTAAAACTAAAACACAAAATACATCACAAAATAAAAATGAAGTGGCTGCATTAACACAACAACTACAAAATTTACAACAATTTCAAGATATACAAACTAGAACTACTAAGAGATACTTGTTACAGGATATTTTTCCATATCCTTTTGCTCAAAATGTAAACATGACTCCATTTGCAAAACACTGTGAATTCCCCAAATATGCTAAATACAATGGAAAAATAGATCCTCTTTACCATGTAAGGGAATTCTGAGCTATGAGTTTAGAGTTTTCCCATGAAGAGACATACTTGATGAGGCTATTTCCATGAAGCTTAGGTGGAAAATGCATGGCATGGTTCTCCAAATTAACTCTAGGAATTAGATCTTTTGAAGATCTAGTTAACAAATTTACAACTCAATACTCCTATAATATACAACATGATATCACAATGAAGGATATTTGCAATACCAAACAAAATAAAAGTGAAACATTTCTCTCATTTTTGCAAAGATGGAGAAGGTTTTTTGCAAGATATCCTCATTCCATACCTGAAAAGGAAAAGATGGAACTATTCATTGATAATTTAAATGATGAAATGAGTTATAGGCTTGAACTACAATGTCCACCTACTTTTGAGAAAATTATCAAAAATGGTCTCAACATAGAAGAAGCTTTGGTCAAAAGAGGAATCTTAAAAACATACAATGAAGGATCAAACAATGCAAGTTCCTCAAATCACAACAACAACAATGATAAACCCAAGTTTTGGAAAAAAATATAGAAATGTTGGAAACAATGATGCTATGGCTAGAACAAAAAATAGGAAACCAATGTTCAATTTAACAACTGCCACTAAGAAAAATCAAAGCAACAACCAAAGAAAAAATCCAAATGTTAATCAAAATAGCAATTCAAACAATGCTGGATCTAAATCATCACCATTCCAAAAGCCATTGAATTAGAGAAAATTCATGCCTTTCAGACAATCATTGGAATCAACATCAAAGGAACTTATTGATGCCAAAATTTTAACATTGCAAGAGCCATGAAATTGGGATCCATAATTCAAACCATTTTGGTGGAATGACACACATTATTGTGACTATCATAAAAACAAGGCCCATAAAACAAATGACTATTGGCAATTGAAACATTTGATCCAAGATCTGAATGATAACAAGAATATATTTGTTGAAGGACGAAAAACAAACAACGATCATAGAGCTTTCAAGAATCCTCTACCAAATTATGAAAAAGGAGAATCATCTTCCACAAACGATAAAGGAAAAAATGTAAATTACATTTATGACACGACAATTCTTCATATTTCTTTGGTTGAAGATCAAATTAATAATGCTCGAATCAATGATGAACATGATCTTGTTGTTGCTATAAATCAAAATAATGACATGGTTGTAGCTGATTATCAAATTCACAATGCTGAAATAAATGACAATCATGATGTCATTCAAACTGATCATCAAACCAAAAACATTGCTACATCTAAAAATTAGCTTCATATCATTGACAACAACAAAAAATCAAATCAAATCACATTACTAAATCTTATTTCAAACGTTGTTGTAAATGAAAATCAGGTTAATGTTATCAAGATCAGAGAGAAATAAGAGTATCAACCAGTCGATGCAACAACAAGGGGGCAAGCAAAATTAATACTGAAAGGAGGGTATGTGAAGGATCATCATGGAAAAAGCAGGGCCTTAAGTGGTGAAAAATTTAGAAAACTCAGAGTTAGGCAACTTAACATAAAAGTTTGAATAGGTTAAATCTATGTTATTTCAAAAATATGTAAGAATAGAATCTATAGAAAATTGAATTTAGTCTCTAAACTACTAGGTTTATTTTAAAAATATATATTTGATGAAAATTTGAAATTTCAATGCAGTTGTACTTAAATTTCAAGGACAAAATAAGAAGTAGCTGTCTGTCTGACAACCCTAACAACAATAAAATAATAATATTTTTTTATAATATTTTAGATATAAGTAGAGGACTCATTTCTTGATGTGTTGCATATTTTTTTGTAATTTTTTTCCAAATAATTAATTAATTATGAATTTTTTATCACACATTTTAAAAAATATAAAAACTCGTATGTTTGACCACTTTAACTTGATCAAAGCTTCATGAAATTCAACTTTTTTTTAATCCTATAGTATGTGAAGCATAGAATGTGATGCATGTTTTGGATTCAAAAAATATGATACTGTTTGAAAGCTATAGATGTTTTTCAATTAGCCTATCAATCAGGATTTTAGTTGTAATTCAAATAGAAAATGAATAATAATTATTTATTAAATTCAAAGTAAAGCATAATTTATATTGGTGGAAAGCTAAGAATCTCCTTTAAAAACCCTTTTTGTTTCATCAATTTTGGGTTAAAAAAAGTCGTCAGGCACATACCCTACACATACCCATCATATCGCCACTTTTTGGCCCATCATGATCCTGCACATACCCAGGAGCTACATCCAACACACTCGCTACCCCATAAATCCAATACAATATTGTCAATCAATTGAAGAAGATAATAGAACAAATATCAATCTTGGAACTCTTGAAAATATCTCCACCACACAAGGAAATTCTTGAACAGGCTCTCATAGCTATAACAATGCCCAACAATATGGAAGTTGACCAATTCCAAGCTATGGTGGGACACTTGACTGCTCCTCACTACTTATCATTTTATAAACATGATGATGTATCACTAAACCATCCACATAATGTTTCCCTCCACATTGAGGTTCTCATCCACAAACACCGAGTAAAGCATGTTCTTATAGATGGAGGAGTTGGTTTGAATATTTTTACTTTGAAACTTATTTGTACACTCGAGTATTCTAAAAATGCTATTGATGCAAGAAGGAAAATCGCAATAAAGGCATATGATGATGAAGAGAGATCATCCAAAGGATTGATTGTTTTACCTATCCAAGTGGGGTTGATCATGAAGGACATAGTCTATGAAGTATGGAACAAAGAGCTAACCTATAATATACTTTTGGGACATCCATTGATTCACGAGATGCAAGTAATACCATCCACATATCACCAATTTGCTTAAATTTTCTAGTCAATGGACAAGAAATTACCATCCCAGTAGATTCAAACAATCCCCAACAATGTAACATGCTTAAGGTAGCTCAAGACACTTTTGAACCTCACAACATGGAAGCTAACACTCCAAATTCCTCAAACAGTGAAAAGAAGTTAAATTTTGTATCAAAATGGGTTGAGAAGAAGGATCAATCAAAGGATAAAGGTATTGTTGATTCTACTCCATCCAATAAAGAGGGTCAACTAAATGCTTTATTAAAGCAATTCAAAGAGACGATCCAGTTAATAGACAAAGCCATGGGAGAGTGTTCCATTCAACAATCTTTGTACCTTTCACAATTATTTCATTCTCTAAGAACTTATGGGAAGCCATCAACGTCAAAACAAAAACTATCACAACCTACCATAGTTTTCAATGGTAGATTTGTAAAGGTTGTAAATTTAGTGGATAAATCAAAAGACAAGGTTATCCTAAATTGGCTATACAAATATGAGGAAGCATCTACATCAACAATGCCTAATATACAAATAGATCAGTATTGCAAAGGAAAGACAATCTAGAGAAAATGGGGTATGAAGGACAAGGTCCCATTGGAAAAAGGAAAGAAGGCATTATAGAACCAATCTAGCCTCTCACACTAACTCCAAATGACAAAACATGGTTAGGATATAAAGCAGAAACAAAAGAAGAAGCAACTTAGAGGGTTATTGAGTGGATCTTACAAATATGAGATAATAATGACTATGAAACAGACTCTAATGAGTATGAATGGGATTCTTTGTTTGAGGAATCATGCCATGATAAAAAAAAATTATGTAATACAAAGGTATACACCTACACATGAGGAGGGACAAAGCTTAGGGACTAGACCTCTTATGTTTGGATCATAGAATATTGATGACTCAATTGAGGATGAATAGACACCCAACAAGATAGATGACTTGGAATAGAGTAATATCATAGACCTCGACCTCACTATTGACAACTTTGACAACAATGCTATCAAAACCCTCACTGTCATTGACCTTAGCCAATCTGATGACCTTTTACCCTTAATCCATCCTGAGCTTATTGACTAGGAACAAAGTGAGTCATCTAATGTCCCTATCTTTGCGAATGGCATTGCCATTGCTAACTATCTTTGTTTTGACAATCCTGACACAAGTTCTAATCATGAAACTCATAGTGAAACTTTGAATCAGGAGGGTATCAAATCTCCCAACTGTAAAATTGAAAATATGAAAAATAGATATAATGGTGAAAATCATTTAATGGCAGTGTTAGCTCTCAAAAAGTAAAAATAGAGAGCAAATCTAACAATGAAAACCTCTCTAAGGCACTGAAGGATGGGGAATTTGACACTCTTTTGAAACATTATCACAAAAGGTCATCAGTGTTAGTTGAGCCAACTCAGTTTATCAATATTGGAATAGTAGAAAAAGTAAAGACATTGCATCTGGCAATATCTATGACTGAAGAGGAAAAACACGAGCTCACCAAGTTCTTTGAAGAATGCGAAATAAAATTTGCTTGGTCTTATTCTGATATGCGAGACCTAGACCTAGATCTCCTAATGCGTCATCTATTTTTACCAACCTGTCAAGAAAAAAATTAAGAAAAATGCACCCACATATTGCATTGATGGTGAAGGAAAAGCTCAAGAAATTGCTAGATGTAGGATTCATTTGATTTATTAATTATGCTGAGTGAATCTCCAATATTGTGCATGTTTCGAAGATGAATAATAACATCAAGATATGTATTGATTTTAGGGCTCTCAACAAGGTATGCCCAAAGGAAAATTTTCCATTTCCTAACATCGACATAATTGTAGACTTCATACCGGGACATGCCATGTTATTATTGATGGATATATTTTCATGTTATAACCAAATCAAGATAGCACCAAAGGACTAGGATAAAATAGCATTCCCATGTCCATGGGGAAATTTTGTTGGAATTTTATGCCTTTTGGGTTGAAGAACACAGGGGCTACATATCAAAGAGCAATGACCACTATCTTCCATGACATGATGAATACTTTTATGGAGGACTATGTGGACGATCTATTGGAAAAATCATATACTAGAGAAGGACACCTTGAGATCCTCGAAAAAATATTCATTTGCCTAGAAAAACTCAATGTCAAATTAAATCCTAAGAAATGTGTATTTGGTGTCACATCATCTAAGCTTCTAGGGTACATAGTCTTGGAGAAAGGTATTGAAGTGGATCTCACCAAGGTCAAGGCCATCATGGATATGGCACCACCAAAGAATATCAGTTAGCTACAATCTCTACAAGGAAGGCTTCAGTCTATTTGTAGATTCATCTCTCAACTAGCAAACAAGAGTCATTCGTTCAATCATTTATTGCATAAGAATATCTCTTTCAAATGGGATGAGAAATGCAAAACTTATTTTAGTTAGCTAAAGCAATATCTGATGTGTGCACCCATATTGGTGCCACCTACAGAAGGAAAGTCGTTAGTATTTTATGTTGCAACAATTGAAATTTCTTTGGGTGCTCTACTAGCACATGAGGATCCTAAAGGAAAAGAATGGCTTATATAGTATAACAAGAGAAATTTGAATGGTTATGAGATCAATTACACTTTTATCGAGAAAGCTTGCTTGGCAGTAGTATTTGGTACTCAACAACTATGCCATTACATGCTAACTCACTGAGTTAAACTCATAGCTAAAATTGATCCATTGAAGTAATTGCTTAGCAAAGCAGCCCTAATAGGGAGATTAGATAAATGGGTAATGATCTTGAGCAAGTTTGATATCCAATATGTCGATCAAAGAGCTATTAAGGGTCAAATGATAGCTGATCAACTAGCCGAAGCACCTCTATAGGATAATCATCTGATGCATAGTGAGTTTCCTAATGTTGATGTACTTACTATGACACCACAATAATGGATGTTGTATTTTAATTGATCATACACACAACACGAGACAGGATCCAAAATCTTGTTTGTCACACCATAGGGACATACCATCCCAAATTCATACAGACTCATGTTTCTTTGCACCGATAATGTAGTTGAATATGAGGCATTAATCATTGGCATCAAACTAGTAGTTGAATGGAAGATCACAAAGCTGTAGGTATATGCAGACTCACAACTAATCATAAATCAAATAAATGATGATTATCATATGAAGGATGATAAGTTGGTGTCATATAAGAAAATGGTGGACGATTTATTGAAATCAAATTTGAATAGATTCCCAGAGTGGAAAACAAAGCTCCTGATGCTATGGATACAATTTCTTCTCTCTTGCAAATACCCAAAAAGTGAGGATGTTATAAGTTTATGGTAGAACAAGTGTCTAATCTTGCTTATGATGATCTTGAATCCAAAGTGATATGCCATATTGTTTACCCTGAAACCTCCATTTATGGAAAATTCTATGCTTACTTAAAGGACACCACCCTTCCACTTGACCTTTCCTAGAATCAAAAATGAAATTTCATTTTCCAAACCACACAACATACATTGATTGCTAACTTACTTTACCATTGAGATCTTGATGGAACTCTTCTGTGGTGTCTAAAACATGACAAATCTAAGACATCCTTGCATGAGGTTCATGAAGGTATTTGTGGAACACATTCAAGCAGTCTAACTCTAGTGAAGAAACTCCTCTGTTTGGGGTATTACTGGTTGAATATGGAGGAGTCTTTTCAGTATGTTAAGAAATTCCAAAAATTTTAGATTCATGGGAACCTTATACATGCACTAGCACAAGAATTAAAACCCTTTGCATCAACATGGCCTTTTTGTTAGTGGCGACTAGATCTGGTAGGTAAAATTCACCCATCTTCATCAAATGGTCACAACTTTATCATTACAGCCACAAATTACTTTATGAAGTGGATTGAAGTTGTTCCCATAACAACTATCACAAGAAAAAAAATCCCATCCTTTATCTTAAATTACCTTATCTGTTGGTATGGTATTCCTTTGTCCATTATCACTGACAATGGTAGACCTTTTAAGAATCAAGGTGTGCAAGAATTATGTGAAATGATCCACATCTAGCATTGCTTCTCAACACCATACTATCCTCAAGGAAATAGCTAGGTAGAGGCCTCAAACCAAACTATTCTAAAAATATTAAAGAAGACTTTCAACATTGTTGGACGTGATTAGAACGTTCAACTGAATCCTACTTTGTGGGCATATAGAACCAACATCAGAACACCTATAGGACCTACACCATATGCTTTGGTATATGGATCAAAGGATATTCTACCTATTTAGGTTGAGATACCTTCAATCCATATCTCACTAAAGGGAATCATTTTAGATGAGGATTATAGAGTGTCTAGACTTCAGGAGTTGGAACTATTGGATGAACGATGTCAACAGGTTGTGGATCACTTGAAAGCATATCAACAATGAATATCCAAAATTTACAATCACATAGTCAAACCAAGAGCCTTTCAAGTTGGTGACTTGGTCTTAAACGAAAACCCTCACAATCAACAGGATCATGAGAAGAAGGGGAATTTTGAACCCAACTAGTTAGGTCCCTTCATCATCATATCAGTTTACAGATCCAAAGCTTATCAACTATCTACACCTAAAGGGGATTTTCTTGATGAACCTATAAATAGTATCCATCTCAGGTAGTTCTACACCTGAATCATCTAGTGCATGGAAAAAGTCTTAAAATTTTAAAAAAAAGATTAGAAAAAGTCCTAAAAAAAATGGTCGCCTTGATGAAAACTTGGAAAACAGGCGTCTTGGTGACAACAAATGAAATCAAAATATCAAGAAAATACAAAAAAGTTGAAAAGGAGAAAAATACAAAAAAGTCAAAAAGTCAAAAAAATAAAATAAAAATTGAAGTGCAATAAAAACAAGTAGTGAAAACTTGGAAATCGGTGCTATTTGTGATAGATTAGTTGTTCCATCTATTTGAGCAAATCTTTGTTGTTCACCTTTGCCTTCATTTTGCTTATCATTAGGGAACCTCATGTAAATATCCTAGCATCGTGGTGGTGTCTCACCCTAGCTTGGGGGAAAAATCCTAAACTCACAGGGGGCAATAAAATTTGGGCTTACCAACCAAACAAACAACAGTTTGGAAAATATAGAAAACACAATGATCATAGGAAAACCCAACATTTGAACAATCAATCATCAATCAATGAAAAATCGAAACATCCAAATTAAATAGCTAAATTAGTCAATCAAATCAAATCTAAATGGATGATATTTCTTTTGAATCATGATTTTATTGCTTTAGCTTGAATGTTCACATGTTGTACTTTGATTTTTGTTATCATATCTTTAGAGCAACTTGATGATGTATTGAACTAGAGAAGCAAGGAATGAGTATGATTTTTCTTTGTTTGTTTTTTGTGAATTGATCATTATTACTGTTTGAATTGTCGTGAGATGTGCTCTATCAAGTATCACTAATGACATTCAAAATTTGCATAGGAAAGTGATTGATTCTTGTTTATTACTTAAGAAATGCTTAGGTCATCTCAGTTTAATTATACCTAGATGCTTGTGTTAGCTTGCAATATCAAAAATCATGAAAGTAGTACTCAGGTCATCATGGTCTAACTTATACCATCAATTCTTGTACTCAATTTTAACATTTCAAAGGGTCAACGGTGATAAAAGCATGATAAATGGATTGTTAAGGTGACAAATTTCACATTTTTTTTTTACATGATTAAATTAGATTGCATTCATGTTAATTTGCATCTGCATAATAGATTATTCCAAGTCTGGAAAATATTTCAAAAACAATGTTACCTCTATTATTTAATAGACCGAGTATACTTGACATTAACAAAAACATCATCATTCTCATGTATTTGCATAATCATTTGCATGCCACATTTTAGAATGCAATATCATATCATTCATCCATCCATATAATTGATCATATTTTTGCATTAGCATATAATTCATTCATCCAAGCATTACATTATATATTTGCATTGGAAAAATATCAAAAATAAATCACGCATATAGTTACATAATCATTAACATTATCATATCATGCATTTATCCATGTATTAGATTATACATATTTGCATTAGAAAGTAACAAAAAAAAGAAAAAAGTGCATTACATCTCATTTGCATCATCATTTCATACATCATATCAAATCATTCATGCATCATCATTTCATACATCATATCAAATCATTCATGCATCATCATTTCATATATCATATAAAAATAAATTGCATTTCATATCATTTGCATCATTCATTTCATATAACATAAGACATCATTCATAACACACCATGCATAAAACATATGAAATCATCATTCATCTATAATCTCATATAACATCAAGGAATATTCATATTAGGACCATTCATAAAGAATATAGAATTGTCACCTATGCATTAACATTTCATCATTGCATCCATACATAATCATAACATCATCATATAAATATCACATGATATATAGAATGCAAATCAAATGCATATATCATAGGCATCCATCATGAAATAATATAGAACACATATAGATCAAGAATCTGCCACATATCATATAAATCTCAAAATCATAATGTCAAGTATACAATGATCTTTGAATAAATGTCAAGAGATACAAATATCAAAATTGTAGTGAGTCAAAATTGGAGGGTGTACATCATAAAATGTCTCAAAATATATCAATGATCATGTGCTATTGGCCCCAGATGGTGTTGGCCCTGTCGGCCCTATACCACCACCTAATGGTCTTGCACTTGGATCTCTACGTGGTCAAGGTTGTTTCACTCCTTTGTTAGTGGTCCTAAAGTTTGTACAAGCACTGATAGACTGCACATAGCTCACTTGTTTCTCTAGAGGCACTAAATCATGATATTTTCTTCTATAGTACTCCACCTCTCAGCCCACGCGCAGAACTTCTCTAAGCATGGTAGCTCTGGAGGTTCCCTATGCTACTCTCTGCATCCTCTCTACCATGCCCTCTGCTTGCTCAACTTGTTGCCTTAGGGTATCTCTCTCAGTCGTAACAATGGCAATTTGTGCCTGTGTCTACGCCAGTGCCTGAGCCTGGGCTTGTGCTTGTGTCTGCACTAAACCTTGTACTTGTGCATGTTGACCCTGCAATGTCTAGACCTACACCTGTGAGGCTACAATCTGTTGCTACTACTATTGCAAGGGAAATCTAATATGTACACATTGTTGTGTTGTAGCTATCAATGATCACCTATTTCGAGGAACTAGGAGGTCCAATCTTGGATGTCTTCATCCACCACCCCCACCACCACCCTCATCTCCTCCATCACCACCACCCCCATCCCTGCCATCTTTGTCACTATCATATCCATCATCATCACTGCTCTCTACCTCCATCACCACCTCTGCCTCTACCTCCTATTCCACATCTCCTCCTCCACTTGCAACCATGTACAACTGACCTCTCCTCCACATCTAATATACATACCGACTAATCTAGGCTTGAGATTCGAGGAAATGGATCTAGGAATAGATACTGTGCATACTCCTTTGATATCAGAGCCTTAATAACCTCTAGATGACAATCCCAAAAAATTGGTTGCAGACCCTAATACTCCTCAACCACTGCATCATATGAAAAGGTGGGCCCCCACTTTATCACATCCATCTATCACCATGCGTAATGAGCCACTCCGTAAGGCATTCCCTGTACTTGACCATACTATTGTATCACCCTTCTTAGTAGGAATCTATCAATAACAAATCGGGTTTTCCTAATCAAGTACATTAATTTGCACAAATACAAAATTATTTTATCATCCTCTACCCATCACTCACAACCAATGTACGGGCGCCATGTCACAATCTCTAGATCATTTAATACACATCTCCAATATTCCAATTTTCCTAGCCTATGCTGCACAACTAGACCTATGTAGCCATGAACATAAGCTCTACTAGGTGTTTGTTGTCTATCTACAATGGGACGCATGATGGCTATATGCTCCCATGCCCAAATTTGTAACAAGGTGACTCCAGCTAACAAACTACGTCCTCTGAGGTAAGCTACTTGATGTAAATCATGATATAAATGAGTAAGCATGCACATGCCCCAAGCATATCTGGTACCCTGTACAATCATCTACTCCAAGATATGACCCCAACTAATTGACAGTCCCTTCGACCTACGGTCGAGACATAAGAAACCACTGATGAATCTAGAAGAGAAGACAATCTGCATCGTACAATAACAATTGTCTTAGGCTGTGTAGCTAGGGTATCAAATCAAATTTCCTAGGAAAATTCTTGTGAATATGTAGATGCTAAAAGAAATCATCACAAAAAATTGCAAATTAGTAATCTTCTCAATCAATTAAAATCAATCATCCTATCAATCTAATCAGCTTTGGTGAGATTTTGATCAAATCTTGTGATCATCAATCTATCATTCAACCTCACCTATCATGAGTTTTATCAATCAATCTATCATTGAACCTCACCTATCATGAGGCTTATCAATCAATCTATCACTGAACCTCGCCTATCATGAGGTCAATCAATTAATCAATCTATCATTGCACCTCACCTATCATGATGTCAATCAATCAAACAAACTATAATTGATCCCCACCTATCATGGGGTCAATTATCATCATTCAACCATTGAATCTCACCTATCATGAGATCAATAATCATCTATATCTATTAGGTTCAATAATCAAAATCAAATCAAAGGTTGACATGATCGAAGAACATCAAAATCAAGGAGTTTACTGAAAATTTAATCTTTCTGACTTAGATGTGCTAAAATAGTCTATCAAAGCACATAAAAGTCAATTCACTATAAAATTCTACCAATGTGCCAAAATAATCATTCAATGCACTAATATGGTGAAAGTGCCATTTCAGGTCATTAGTGCACTAATCTATGTCATCAATGTGCTAGAAAATAGAATGCACTACTTCGTCTATTGAATGTGCTATTTTATGTCTTGGATGTGCTATATCAACCAATGTGCCATAATCCTATGTCTATGTGCCACATCATCTATCCTATGCACTAAAAGAACCTATGTGCTACAAGCTTATATCTATGCACTAAAAAACCTATTCTATGCACTAATACTATGTATGAACAATAACAGTCATTCTATGGGCTACATCAGGCATTGAATGAGCCAAAATTCTAAAAATTGAATTTAAAGAAGAAAAAAAAAATGAAAATTGAAATGCACAAATCACGAGGAAGTTTATCAGGCTACGTCCCGGAGGTCCATATGCTGTTGGGCAATTGTGGCATCACATGCGCTTGAATCGATGTGTGTGGTAGGGAATCACCATTTTTCTCAAATTTCCCAATTGCTCAAATCACTCTCAAATCTTCAAATTACAAATGCACAAATGAATTTGAAAATCACCTTTTTAACCTTTTAAAGGCTAATTAAATGGGATTTTTATGGGATTCATTTATTTTATTTTTCAAAGGGGCTTTAATTCATTAATTCATCACAGGGGCATTTTCACATTATTTTTTGGCAGATAAATCGCTTCATCAACAAATTATCATCAAATAATCATAAAATCATAAAAATTTTGAAAATTTTGAAAAAATTAGAAAGAAATTGAAAATTTCAAAAAATCATAAAAATTCAAAAAAATCAACGATTTATCTCTCGAGGTGGCATTTATCCATTATCACTTGAAAATTAGTGTCTGGGGCATATCAGGAAAAAAATTGTTAGTGCTAGCAGCAAAATTGTTCTTTGAAGCAATGTGTGAACACATAACTTCAAAGAGGGGCAAAATGTAAACTCCTAAAAATGGTCTAGATAAATCTAATTAATTAAATACAATTATTTGATTAATTAACCTTTAATTCATCTACTTATAAATAAATAAGAAATATTTATTTATATAGTTCATTATTCTAATTCTTCAATTTTGATTACATTCTTCTAATTCTTTCATCCTAATTAAATAAACAATTTCACATAGTTGTTTCATTTAATTATCTAATTATTCCCTCTTAATTAAATAAGCAAGTTCACATAACTTTTTTAATTTTATTATCATATCCCTTTATTAAATAAACAAATTTCAAATATTTGTTTTATGTAATAATATTATTCCTCCAAATTGAATAATTCCAATTTCTTCCAAAATTGAATAATTCAACCAAAATTGAAAGTTTCAATTTAATTCAATTGTACTTTATCCTTCCAACCAAATTTGAAACATTCTTGAGAGATTTGGCTCTCTTCTTCCTCATTTTCTTCCTAGGCATTTGGAAGAATACTTTATCCTCTCCATTATCTTCTCCAACTTCTTCATTTCTCCATCGTTTATTTATCTAGATTGAATATTAACCATTGCTTGGTACCACATCACAAATTTCCTTTGAAAATCTATAAAAGAAGCCTTTGGCTACAAGAAAAGGATCCCACTTTTGAGCAAATAAACTCTACAGAAATACATCTACAGCAATTTAGCATTCAAGCATTTAAGCAATACCATTTTAGAATCATATAGCAATCATTTTAGATTACAATCATGTCTTCCATATTATTTGCATATATTAATTTACAATAGCTTTCATTATCATATCACATCATATAGCTTTCATTTTCATATCATGTCATAGCTCTCATTATCAATCATTTTATCACAACATTTAGCAAGCAATCATATAGGTTATCATTCCCATTCACCAAGTTGTCACTTTAATAATCACAGTGCATAAATCTGAGAGCCACTTTGATTTATTAAATCCTTGGAGATAGAGAGCAATGGAACACTTTTAGAGATTATATTATGTTTTAAATATATTAATTTATCATTTGAATTCTCTAATAATTTTTCATTGATGTGTGTTGTTATTTCTTTACACATATTTTACACACACAATAGATATAATTCTTGACCATACTCATTTTATTGAATTTAGTGAGTCAGAAAAAGTAGCTATTAATAAAGTTATCTCCATAATGGATAACAAGTTCCTCTTGAAAAATTGACTATGTGACCACACAACCCTTCTTTCTCTTCTTGTCACATAACCAATGGTACCAAATAAATTCATCTAGTTCCAAGTACAATGATACCATAGCCACTTTTTTTTTGCTATGAACATGATGAAGATCAAAGAACTTCTCCATTTGGCATAGCCAATTGGTTTCATCTTTACCATCAAACTTTCTCATATCCAACTTGGGTGTGAATTTCCTTGGAATAGGATTATTAAATAAAGGATCCTTCTTAAAATTAGAGTTAAGCCCAAGGAATTCATGTCCAACAAAAGCACTATCTTCTGCCTTACTAGGTGAAGCTTTTCCCTTGAAGAATAGTGTCCAACAAAAGCACTATCTTCCACCTTACTAGGTGAAGCTTTTCCCTTGAAGAATAGTGTCCAACTTCTTAGAAAATTCATTTATGCCATTCCTATTTGATGAAACTTCACCATTGGCCTTGTTGATCTCATCTCTAGGGTTAATATCCTTAATTTATACCTCATACTTATCAACAAATTTCCTGAGTGTGGGAGAATTCTTTTTGCCTCTTGTTGTAGGCCTCGTCATGATGGTAGAAAATAATTTTACAATAATTCACACAAAAAAAATCAAAATAATCTAAAGAAATTTACTGTAGCTGAACATAAGATTTTTGTATAGGAGCCTCTCTTACTCTTCTAGCATTTTGGACCTAAAAGGAGAGAGATACAAAAACCTTAACGATTCACTCAAGAACAAACCCTTGAGATTACAATGCAAAGGAGATTGAAATCAGCAAAGGGGATTGTCCTAAAGGCTGAAAATAGATAGGAAGGGTTCACCACCAAGTATAAACTTGGAAAATGCAACATGTTTGAAAACACACTATGATATGTAAAAAGAGCTAAATGACCTATAAAATGCATTAAAAATGCAATCAAAAGAAAATAGAAAAATATGAAATTAGATGGTGTGTACCTATAAATCTTAGGATGACTAAAAGTAGCTCTAAAAATCCAGAAATGTTGACTTTTTGACCAACTGGGACTCATTCACCAACCTTGGCGAATCAGTCCCAGATCAGGGTTTTTGCCTAGGAAGTTGTTTCAAGGAAAAGGATACTGGAATCTGCAACCTAATTTGGAAAACACTTTCAGTGGGACTCATTCACCACTAATGGTGAATCAGTCTTGCTCTGCTTATTTAAAAATTGAAATCATTGATCTGCACTCCAACACTTGCACTTTCTTCCTAGATTGAATTTTGGATCCAGATCTACGAAAAACACCTACAAAACAAAATATAATTTTATTTTCTAATTGGGGGTTTTCCTCAGTCAAACCCATATTTTGGTAATTAATCCTTGAAAGAGATAATGAAATGTGCATGAAAACCCTAGCCTTAAGTGTGTCTAAGACTAGGAAATCTAAAACATGATGCAATCCTTTCTAATATGCAAGAACAAGATGCACAAATGAAACTTGAATGATGCAAGACTCACTTTAGGAGATCCTAAATTACCTAAAATGAATCTCAATGATATGCAAACATTCCTTAGGCTGAAAATAGAGAGAGAATGGAAGATGGAATCACTTAGAAAACAAGTCCTTAGGCTTGGCTTGATGGCTAGTTGCATCTACCCAACTTAGAATTCCTCATGATTCACCATAGATATCCATAATCAACCCTTGGAAATCCTAGATATTGAACAAAAGTGAGCTTGAAGACCTACACAAAGACTTGAATTGCTACTCCAAAGCTTTAACTTTACTGCTAATAGACTTTTGAATACTCTTGTGAACTTGATCTTTGAATTTTTTCTTGAAAGATATTTGCTCAATATGCTTGAATGGCTTACACGTCTTTTGAAAATGATTTAGAAATTTCTATTTATAGGCATTAACACCTAATTGACTATTATTTAGACCTCAAAGGCCACCATCCACCAGAAATTTGATTTAAATTGGTGAATTTCCCACTCAAAATTGAAAAATGCCCAAATGGGACTCATTCGCCACCCTTGGCGAATGGGTCCCACTAGAGGAGACTCATTCACCCAAGGTGGCGAATGAGTCCCACCTAAGGTTTCTAAGGTGGGTTTTTGGGATTTAAATGATTTCAGTGCTTTTTGTTGGGATTTATATGATTTTTGAGTGGAATAAGCCTCGAGATCTAAAAATAATGGGTCTTAGGGGCCTATAAATGGTGATTTTAAAGAGTAATTAATGCAAGGGTGCCAAAATAGGTCCAAATTAATTGTGAAATCACCTCTTTCTTCAAGAGTGTACAATCTTCTATGCTACAATAACCTACCAAGGCCTAGGTTGTACTCTCCTAGAAAAATATCACAAAAACTTGGTGTTTTGCAGCTCTTAGAGTGAAATTATTAGAAACACTAATTTTTCAATAAATCACTTATTTATGCTTAAAACAATCTAAAATTTGTATTATATACTCTTCTATTACTTATTAAACACTACACGCAAAATTAGGAACAAATTCCACAAGATTTGTGAGATATGCACTCTCCAAATAAATTGGAAAAAAACTACTTCTGTAATAAATCATTCAATTCTCCTTCAATTCCTTTAAAATATGGATTGTAGCTGCTCCAATATGTTCTCTAAAAACCCTTTAAAAGTCATAAAATAAATTCCTTAAAATCTAGGAGATTTGCATTTCATAAAATGGCCTCCAAAATTGAAAAAAATGCCTTGTTGTAATGAAGTCAAGATCATGCTTTGATACCAATTATAATGAAATAACTTGCACAATAGAAGAATATGATGTGAAATATTTTGAAAATACTTGATAGTGACTTAGAATAACAAGCCACTTTGAGGGGGAAAACCTCTCAAAAATATTTCTAATAAGAATATGATTCACCATATGATGAAGAAATAAGACTCACAACCTCTTATATATACCTATTTATGCCTAGGATGACTTAGATAATCCTATATAAGCCCTAAGCCAACCTAATTAACTAAATAATAATATAATAATGATAACATGACTTAATTAGGAGTTAAGATAGTCATAAGCTGACTATTCATAACTCGGTGTACTCTAATTTTAAGGGCGTAGAAAAAACCAACCAATAAAACAACCTATACATTTTACTACTCAATCCTTCCCTTTAATAAAAATAAAAAATCCATTGAGTATCTTAAAGCTCTACTTATACTCATTAACTGATTTTTTATTGTTTTATTTATATTAAAAAATATTTGAATTTGTATTCACCTTTATAGCAATGACATCCCCTATGAACATTCATTATGAACTATACCATAGATGGTGTCACCATACTATAACTACAACTCATTGAGTTAACTACTAATCTATATAGTGATTAACTAAATTTGGTTCTCATCAACACTCGCAAATAGAAAACTAAGTCATAACTTAAAAAATAAAAATTGATATTACATAAAAAGATAATAATATTAATTTCATTAGAATAATTTTTATTTACATAATGAATATTTTTAACTCCAATGATAATTAATAATAAAAATAAAAAAATAAAAACTTAACAAAATATAATTAAAATTTTGAAAAATAAAACAAATTCATTGAAAAATAAAAAGAATATTAAACATTTTGTAATAAAAATATATTATAGTTAGAAGTTTTCTTTTTAAAAAAAAAAAAAAATACATAAACTACAAAAAACGGACGAGGATTTTTGTATTCAATATTTTAGAAATGCAAAAAAACCAAAGCCTACTTTAATAGATTATTTAAGGAAAACGAAAAATTCGGACAAAACGTGTCCGTCTCTCGTCTGCCACAGAAGACTTCAACTGTCTTGACTTACAGTCAGTCCTGAGCCAATGGCGAAAGCACGGAGTGGTCTGGGTGCGCTTTCATATCTTTTCTTTATTTGATTCCCCGTACAGAAAGAACGTGGGAGTGGCGAAAGAACGGAGTGATTTCTGTGATCCGTTGATTGAGATACCTTCTGGAGTTAATTGGCTCACCCAGGCAGTCAAATATCTCAATTCATTTACGCGGAATTGACAGCATAACATCGGCCATGTTGTTCAGTCTGTTTATTTTCTATTTAAATTCGAGAACATAGCAGAAACAAAGCAGCATCTACGCACTATTTAAAAGAAAGTGTTAGAAAAATACAAACGCTATGGTTATTGAAATGGCAATGAGGTATTCGTTCCTAGCAATTGCTGTGATTATTTCAGTTAATTATTGTAGTTCATTAGCAGTGGCTGGTGGAGATACGCTTCTATTGGGGGCTTCGCTCACTGGCAATCAAACCCGGCCGGGCTTAACCGGCACACTCTAAGGGTGGGGTGTTATGGGGTAGGCTTCCTCAAAAGTCTCAGCGGGTGTTGCAGAGATTTTTTAGGAATTTTTTTAAGCTAGGGGTCCCATGAATAAAATAGTATAGTTCAGCTTAAAATGTTAAGCTCCATATTTTTAGGAAGCTGGTGATCCCATGAAGTGTGTTTCAGCTTAAACATTAAGCTTCGTAATTTAAGTAAGCTGGAGGTCTCATAAATTTTGCTTTTAATACTTTTAAATGTAATTAATTTCACAATAAAAAAAGAAATATATTTAATCAATTGAAAACTACATGATGGTTTTTGTTTATATTTGTGCATATCTATTTTATTTAATTTTTTATCATCTTCTATTGCAAATTTTGCTATCTCAACAAGTTGCTGTACAACTGAAGATTATGCTCATGATAATTATTTTAATTAATTAATATACTGTTGTGCACGTTGATCATCTTTTATTGCAATTTTCACTAGCTCAACAAGTCAGCAACTTCTTCCTTGCTATGCAATGCTCCTTGTGTTCTCTAAACACATGTAAGCTAATAGAAGAGTGGCTGTAGAAATTTTAAAACTGTGTCAGCTTAACACAGCTGTAATTGTGATTTTCAATATTAAATTTTGAATATGTGTTAAATTGTTTTACAATTTTTTTACAGTGGATCTCAAAATACTCTCCAAAGCACTTAAATATTGGAGAAAATGCCATAGTTAAGATCTTAAGTGATAAGGAAAAGGTATAATACAATAGTTTTTTATATTTATCATATCTTTTTAATGGACTTCTGTAATAACTAAATATTTTGTGTTTTTCTTCCCTTAATTAAAATTTGGTAAAATATTTCAAAGTTTCATTGATTCTTGAATTTATTGGTTTTTTTAATTACAGTTAGTTCAAGAAAAATATTTTTTATAACTTACAAGAGAATTTTTTGCTCAATTTTTCAAAGACAAAAAAAAGAATGACCAAATTAAAACACTCACAGACACATACAAAGTCTAGTACAACTTTAAATCCATGAATTGTATTTTATTTAGTACCATGTTCATTATTACACTAGCATAATATTTGGAGATCTATGAATTTCAATAAATAATAGTCACTAAAATAAAGACTTAAGCCTTCAATAGTTACAGATGCTTGGTGGTTGAAACCTCCCTTGTTCATGAAGGTCTGCAGATCTCTCAGTCAAATATAAATTTAAGTTTGTGATTGATGTTACCCATGTAACTTCACATCACAAACTTTTCTTTAAAGGCAGTCTATACTAAGAATTACAGGTAATACATGTGCACTGTCATGAACAAATGTATATATTCATATAGCTAGTCTATTGGCACTGTATTTGAAAACTAATATTGAATTTTTTTTTTTTTAATGGGTAAAATATGAAAAGAGGTAGTATCTAAACCAAGGGTAGTATTGTAATTTTCTAAAAAAAATTGAAGTAAATTAAAAATAATTATATTAAGAGCTTTTTTCCTAGATTTTATTGTGTAGTTTATTTGTAATAATATTTTGGATCACATTTTTATCCTATAACTCTCTTTTTCATCCTAATTCGAGAGTTGTAGGAGAAAAATGTGATGATTTATGATTTTTATCCACGTCAATTGCAGATTTCACCTTCCTCTTAGATGATAAGTAACAAGAGGACCATAAAATAGTAAGAGATTTAATTAATTCAATATGGACATTCTGAAAATGTCATAAAAATTTCTTATGCATGGATGGAAACCAATTTACACATTTGTAATTCATAAGAAATAAACAAGTAACACCATGATTACAAAAAATACAAAATGGACCGTTCAACATCAAAAGGAAGGTCATGCATAATCAGGTCATGTGTTCAAATGTAATAACTATAGCATAATATTCACAATTTAATTTCTAGTTCTACTGCTTGCCTTCAATTGACATAAATGATCTACAGTTCATTTCACCAAAAGCCTCAAGAAAAGTTAAATTGTTGATTTTAAGGAGAACACCATAAGAAGAACACCTTGAGAGAAGCACAGTTAGTTTTCTATGTAAAGGAGAACTAATATTCCAATGTGCTTATTACCAGCCTCAATGGTTCCTTGTAAAAGGGTATTACTATTTTTAAACTTGGAATAATTTAACAATAATATCTTATGCCTTACAATTAAATGATGTGTATAAGGCATGAGAGATAATCCATAAAGTACAAGTCCTTGAAAGGAAAATACATAGTAAACAACTAAAAGACAATTTAAAAGATAGTAATTAATCACCATTTACAAAAGTCATTAATGCTTCTTGAGCACTTGTTGCAACTGGATCACCTAACTCATTGGTTGGCATATTTGTTTCATTATCTACATAAGCATCATCATATGGATCATCTTCCCCTTGCACAACATCTAATGTCATATTATGCAATATACAACAACAAATAATGGTTTTCGGAAGAACTTCCAAATTTGGATGCCACATTTTTTATTCCAAAATCTGCCACATTTTTTTAGCCTTCCAAATGCGCCCTCTACCACAATACGTGTTGATGAAAACTTAAAATTGTATTCCCTCTGACTACTTGTTAGACCTCCACTGAAAGGTGTAATTAACCATTTCAACAATGGATACCTGCCATCTCGAATAATATACTCTCTTATATTTAATGGGCCAATTGACACTGGTTGACCATTTAATCTCTATCCACCTTCACACATTTTATGGAAAAAATAATTCCGTAAAAGTCTAGAATCATTTACTGAACTAGGCCACCCAGTAAAAATGTCCATTAAATACATATTGCTATCAACAATTGCTTTGACTGACATACAATAGTTATGATCACGATCATACCAATCAGTAGAGCACTCATTAGGTGGAATATGAAATTGAATGTGAGTTACATCTATAGCTCCACAACAATTTGGAAATTCTCGTTTTAGATGAAAACCTTCTTTTACATGCTCAAGTTTCATGCGATTACTAGGCCATTGGATATGACTTTGAAATCGAATATAAAATATATTGATGAACTTATTTACAACTCTTACCACAGTTGGATTTCCACAACCAAACAATTCACTAATGTTAAGCATTGTCATCCCAGATGACAATCATAAAATTGCAATGGAAATTTGTTTCTCTACTAGAAGGACTCTACTTTTAATATTTGTAGCAAATGAATATGGTATTTCACCTTGTTTTAGATCATCATTCAAAATTTCACAAATATTTTGAAATAATGCAAGTGGCACCCTGAAAATGCTGTAGAAATGTTCATCATCACATCTAACTTGAAAAATTTAGTGGTTCCACCAATGCAAAGAGCATGGTTTCACATAACACTTCCCCTAAATCCTTCCTTCCCATTGAGAAATAGATAATGTTTCAACAATGTCACTTTCCACCTCAGAAGTTATTGTATGAAGCATTGTTTCCATATCATCTAATTCCATATTCACGATTGTCTTATTTCAGATAACTCTGTTCTTTGTCTCTTGTTTTTTTGTTGTATGATTTTTGAGTTTTGAAGATAATTCAAAATTTGTAATGCCAACTAAATAATATTTGATGCAGTGGCAAGAAGGAATTTTAGCTTTTTGATTGAAGCAAAATTCATTATGCAATAGTGATGTCCTCCCTACAAAACCATAGAATAAAAAAAATCAGAACCATTCCAAGTGCTTGCAATTATATTAAATCAGAACTTGTCCAAAATAATGAATCGAATAACCAAGGTGTGAATCAGTTAATTTAAAGTTTAAATATATCAACAATCTCCTTCACTATATTGGTAGGACAGTCAATGGCCAAAGCAAAAAACTTCATTTTTGCATGTTCAAATTACTTGGAAGGTCAATTTAAAGGCATTTATGACAGGAGGTTTTAAATATAAATAAAATATCATTGTCCATAGCCCCATGCATCAATTGGCTAAAATTAAACAACTGGTACATTATGGTAAATGTGTTAGCTATTTACTATGAGGCTTTCTACTCCACATTAATAGTTAGCACATTGACCACAACAGGATGGCTTTTTTTTCTCTTCCTATGAGGAATCTACATACCAATGACATTACTTGTATTGACTTTATTTTGTTCAAACTTTGGTTTTCAAAGTCACATTAAATAACTCTCTTTGAAATAATTGCTAATTTGTTTGTTACATTTTGCACTTTGCTAGTAACTCTATTTCGCTTGATGCAGAATATGTCAAGAACAAAGACACCTGGTAAGGATCTACCCTCACAAAGAGTAGCATGAAAAAATAGATAGATAAAAAAAGAACTTCAGGTAGCAATCAAGAAACAAACCTAGAGAAAAACACTTAGTCTGACCTTGTGAAATAAAAAAACATGCAACAATCATCACAAAACAAGTTCAATAGAGAATACACTAGAAAAGGAAAGGAACTTTCAAAGCTGTGTAACCAGATCCAAGATACCAAAAATGTTGGAGGAAACCAAAAAATTTCCAAAAAATGCCTGAAACCAACCAACAAACAATAAAGCCAAAGAATGCAGATTGATGCTCAATAAATCCACAACACACAATGGAAAAAAGGAGTATGCCATACAATTCTATTCTTGGATCTAATTTCCAAAAATCTCCACAGATGAGAACATAAATTCCCTATGGGTTGAAATTTTGAAAACCCTCATTAGAGCTATAGCCACAAGAAATCTTTCAAGAAGGTGCCCCCCCAAAAAATAGCCATGCAAATATGGACATCTAATACTGACAAAAGTGATACTGATTATATTGATATAATGGATCCAATATCCCTAGCCCCCCTTAGAAAATGCCCAAACTTGGAATATTTCAAACAAGATGTCTCCACCTTAATAATGTAATATTCAAATGTTTTCATGCCACCAGTACCAAACACCTACATACATCAGAAACACTCTTCAACTTCAACCTTAGGCTAATTACATACCTATTCTTGGAGGACAAAGTTCAGGACCAAGCGCTATGGCTTGTCACTTATCAACATCGAGAACCATGAGGGAAATACAATATTTTACTGTGGGCTTGCAAAATTTGGATGACTTTTAAACTTCTACTTTTGTGTTTCAGTTTTACATGTTTTTTATTAGGAGAAAGTATGCCCTCAAGGACCACCATAATTATCTACTAAAAATTGAAATGTTGTTTTAGTTCATTATGGTTTTTACATTGAAACCTTTTTATATTATAGTTGAGACACTTTTACAAGCAATTTTAGTTTACTGAGCAAGTCATTGTAATTTATAGGCCACTTGAGTTTTCTAAAGAATCAACAATTCTATATCTACTGAAAAGTGGAAGTTTGTTAGAAAATAAAATTTTGCATATCAATTCTTTTATATTTCCTATTTAGTTTCATAAAATAATTTATCAACCTTTTTTATTCTCAACAATAAAAGCTTGTTGAACAAGAAAAGCCCTCCTACCTTATGAATTAAATTTACAATCCATTTTTCATATCATATTGAACAAGCAAAGCCCTCCTACCTTATGAACTAAATTTACAATCCATTTTCATATCATATTCTATAGTTATATTCTCCATTTATTATCAAAGCCTATGGATTGAAACTCCTTAGTTTTTGGTCTTTTTTCATTGTAAAGCTGCACAAAATGGCAATATTACACAAGGTGATGGGTTGCAATTGTCTCTTTATTAAAGTTGTCTTTTCTAAAGAGATCAAATTATAAGATTGTAGGAAAAGGGTATTTTGTCATTTTTTGAACGTGTTATCTCAATTCCATGCAAATTTCAGAGAAAGTAGAACCTTATTTTGAAAAGAAATGGTTTCATGGAGCTTGCTGGTATAAAAATTTATTGGTTAGAAGTATGATTTCTAAAGGAGCTCATGTCTATGTGTGACATTTCTTAGATCTTTCTCTAAATTCACTTCACATCCTTACTGGCTCCAGTTCTCTTTCATGCATCTAACAATAAAAATACCACCAACATAATTGGCATAAGTTTCATAGTAGTGAACTTATGTTGTCATTGCACCACTTAATATCATTTTCTCAAAGTCTTGACAAAGAGAAAAGCTTCTCCAGTGAAGCTTTTATTCTAGAGGAGGAGCTTCAACATTGTTATGTACTAATTAAAAGTAAGAGCCATGTAAAATAGTAAGCTTTGTCCCCAATTAATCTGATGGATCCCAAGTCTCCAACCTTTATTCTTTATTCTCATTTTCTCAAAAAGTAACTTGAATTCTATAATATTATAAACTATGTAGGTACCATGTCACATATAAATGAATTTATCATTCAAAATTTCAATACATTATCTTTGTTGTTGCAATGAGCCACATAGATATTGTAAGGTTTTGTTGAAGAAACACATAGTTATCTTATTTTCAAGCCATCAAAAAAATTTTCAATACAAACTATCTTCAAAAACACAAAATGGCTGGCAATTATCACATGTACATTAGGTTGCACTGTAATAGTATGTCCATTGGTACAGTAAAGTTAGCTCTATCTAATGGTTTCCAATTGTGCAACCAACAACAATGGAAAATTCTAAGAAATTACTACTGCATATATTGAAAGGTTTTGTGGAAGAAACATGTAGTTAGGCCATCAGAAATTTGTTCAATACAAACTATCTCCATAAATTCAAAATGGCTGGAAAAAATTGTCACATGTACATCAGACTATACTATTATAGTGTTTCCATTAGTAACAAGATATTGAAATATTCCAAGCACACAGAGGCTCTATTTGATCATTACTTGAAAAAGGAGACTTATAATTAAGGGTAAAAATCATGAAAATCTCTTTTTTTTTGTGGCCAATCAAATATCATACATGAAGTTTCTCAGTAGGAAGTACACAAAAAATTTGTAACACTTTGCAACCCATAGAAAAGTTTTATTCTATTAGCCCATATATTTTTTAGACTGTTTATACTAAATTATCATAAATTCATTTTATAATTCATTACAAACTAGTTAAGATTCCCAAAACAATTAAGCCCATGTGAATGCAAATATAGTATCAAACTAAGCCATTAATCTTTTAAAATATATATTCAAAAGAGCTGATCAACATTGGTGAATATAATTAGACAAATTTATTTGATTGTCATACAAAGTTTGACTTTACAACATTGTTGAATCTAATAAGACAAATCCAACAATATCAAACTGTTTTTAACATAGTTATTAAATTGTCATACAAAGTTTGACTTAACAACATACAAACATTGACCAAATCATTTTTCATTTGAAAATGATTTGGAAATCTTAATCATCACTTGGCCAATGGAATTTAGAGCAGCAACCAAGCTCGTTTGAACATTGATCTTTTTCTCTTCCAACTTGAATTGATCATTAAGCTTTTTCTCTTCCAACTTGAACATTTTTTCATCACATAATTTTTTATCACTTAACCGCATTTCCATTAAAGCTTAATCTTTTTCATGGCATTTCATACGTCCCTCCTCAGCAATCTACAATGTAGAAACAACTAATTTGTTTTTTTCAATAATAGTGTCCTTCATAGCTATAGTTTTGAATGCTGATTTTCTCTTTTTACCAGTGTACCCTTTTTCTCTTTCACTGTCAATGTTTTGTGAGCCTTAACCTGTTGCACTCACCATATCAAATTTATCAACATTTTCATTTGGAGACGAAATGTTTTGACTAAATGTATAATTTATCTTTGAAGTATCAATACTAATATTCCCAGGATCAATTTCTCTATCAGTCCCAAATTTGATCTCCATTGCATCCATCAATTCAATAGGAAAATTTTGTGGAAGCTTTTTATCATCCCTCTCTCTGCTAGGCATATTCCAATAGCTATCATGGCTAGAGGGAATATGTGACTCATAATCTCTGACCCTTTTATATTCTAGAAAAATATGCTCCCATAAATCTTGGCATTGGTTTGTCATCCAAAGGACACCATGACAAGAATAGTACTCTTGAACTTGTTTCCACTTTTCAATAGAAGTTGTAGTTTTTTTCATTGCTCCACCACTGGATACTGCATCTTTCTCAATGTGATTTGCTTCAATGAGGACCATGTTGTTTGGAATACTCCAATGAGCCCTTCCCTTCTATGCTGGAGGAACCAAAGGTGGTTTATCTTTTCCATCTGATTGTTTGAATGGTTGGTGAACATCAATGGGAAAAAAACATTAGGATAGTACTCAAATGGAGTAGAGTTGAATGTTTCTTCTTGTTCCTTATTTGTACATGGAAGAAAATCAAGTATGACTAGTTCATTGGCATCAGGCATGACTGGTCCATTGGCATCAGGCATGACTGGTTCATTGGTTGTTTGTGTACTTGGAACAAAATCGGGGAGCTCATCATCTATTGAAAGTATATATCTTCATATTCTACGTCATTCTATGATAGCATTGAACTGAACCTCCTAAAACTAGTCTTTGTTGGAATCAAACGGTGCACATTCCCATCCATGATAGTGTAACAAAAAACTATTTCCTCACAAATTGAAGTAAAATATACATTCAAAAGTTAAAATACTGTGTTGAGGGAGAAAAGTATAGTACTCAAAGAGAAGCAAAAGCATCAAACAAATTTATATAAAGTTTATGATTTATGATAAAAAAATAGAACATTACAAACAAAAGGAGGCAATAGAGAGTTTAAATTAAAGCTTGGTCAATGAATTTAGATTAAATCTTGATTATTAAAGTTTTCCAATCTCATGAAATATTTTCTCTAAATATGATGCTTGACAACAGGTTTTATGAGTAAGATGCTAGAAGGGGAAGTGTACAGTTTCACAAGAAATTTAACAAGTGACTGTACATGTGCATGAGTGGCCAAAAAAAGGAAGGTAGAGTAGCTAGGTGTTAATGCAAGATCCTAGATTTCCTTGAATGGTGATATATGCTTTGATTTTGTGTGCTTCAAACATTGTTATGTTTCTTATAGACTCTAAGGGTATTGTTGATATTGTTGATGGTACCACCATGACTTGTAAGGAGTATGTTGGCTATGGATATTTCTAATGAGACCAATATAACTTGTAAGAAGTTAAGGCATGAACATCAGACTGTGATTTTATTAAATGACCTTTGGTTTTTAGATGATACCTTTGGGCAACTGGTGATATTACACACACAATGGCTTCATGGAATTTGTGATTTTTTACATCAACATCCATGATCCATCATCAAGATGTTATGTAGATAGAGAGAAGAGAATGAAAATCGAGTAGCAGACATGTTAAGATAGATAGGTCTCTACTCCATTTTTATTATCTTCTCTCTATTTGCATAACATTATGATGATGGATCATGGAGCATGATTCAAAATGTTGATGTAAAAAATCACACAATTTCAATCCAGAAACCTATGCAATTTAATCATGGACTGTGGAAACTTATGGCTTTTAATTGATGGACTCTATTAAGTCTGCATGGGATTGAAATAGATATACTTAAAATTCATGCCAGACAATGCCAGATAATAAAGATATTGAATTAGTATT
Source organism: Sequoia sempervirens (assembly GCA_007258455.2). NCBI lineage: Eukaryota > Viridiplantae > Streptophyta > Pinopsida > Cupressales > Cupressaceae > Sequoia > Sequoia sempervirens. The sequence goes on from VDFB02256132.1 coordinate 141,180,761, forward strand.
TCAGCCACTTAAATGTTCCATCATATGATCCCATAAAATGCAAATGCAAATCAGTAAAAGCAACCCATGCTATATAATCAGTTGTGACAATTTAAAGTACTCACAACCTTTAGCTAGTTCAAAAAAAATCATATCTAGCAAATACAAAAGATATTATTGCAGTACCAAGTGGTTTTGATGACCTTTCTAAGGATCTTCCAATTGATAGTCATATAGAGAACATCAATGAATTGGTATAAAGCACAATAGCCATAATAATTACCCTTTATTTGCACTCCAAGATAAAAAGTCAAAAGATGGTATACAAAGTTCAAATCACTACATGCAAAATGTGTCATTCCAAGTTGTACCACTAGTATTGGGTACTAACAAAGGATAGTTCTTCTTACACGTGCATTGATTATCACGACTTTTATAAAAAGCAGGCTATAAATAACCATTTTTTTGTTCCTAGAGTAGACTAGTCAATTGATGAGTTGCATGCAGGTTCTCCAAAATTGACCTAAGATGTAATTACAATCAGATCAGAATGAGACTAGGGGATATAGACAAAATCTTATTTAGACAAATCATATCGGATATGAAGTTTTTTAACATGCATGTCTTTCTTACTTCCAGGCCACCATCAATAAGGTATTTCAACCTCACCTCAAGAAATTGACTAACATAATGAAGATTAACATTTTATTACCACAAAAAAGGTGTTTTCTTGCTTGCACCTGAAGTGCTATATTTGGGAGATGTTATCTCTAGATATGGAGTCAATGTGGATGAATCAAGATTAGATTGGTGCATTGATTGTTTCTATGACCTATATGCATTATAGACTTTAAATTATTTGATATTTCTCTATTTGCAGAGTTAGAATATTTCAATTTCATAATGTAATTGTGGACAATTTGATGATTAAAATATTTTCTATAAATATGATGCTTGACAATAGGTTTTTGAGTGCATGTGGCCTATGATAGGGACAAAGTCAACCAAGTAGAAGGGTAAGTGTACAGTTTCACAAGAACTTTAACTGGTGACTATACATGTGCATGAGTGACCAACAAAAGGAAGGTAGAGAAGCTAGGTGTTAATGCAAGATGCTAGATGTCCTTGAATGGTGATATATGCTTTGATTTTGCATGCTTCAAACATTTTTTTGTTTCTTATAGACTTTGAAGGTATATCTTTGTCCTACCTGACTTTTTTTAATTATGTACTATTATGTAATACTTATTCATTAAAAATAAACAATTTCCCTTCTATATTTGGTTCAAACTCTTAACCCTATATCCTAACTTTAGGATTCCCTTGCAAGGAAATTGCAGACCTTCCAAATCTTGAAACACTTATGATCTGGAACAACTCCTTGCATGGAGACATTCCCAAGTAGTTGGGCAGGAATCAAAGTCTTAGATCAGTAGATCTCTCTCGCAACTATTTCATAGGGACAATACCTATTAATCTATGTGGAGGTGGTAAGCTAGTAAAGTTAATTGTTTTCTCCAAAAGATTGTTAGGGAAAATACCTTCTACTATATATCTCTATTCTTAAAAAATTTATTGTTTTAGTTTCTTGGGTGTTAGCCGAGTCAGTGCTCCTATAAGAATAAATGAAAAAAATTGTAAATACCTTCTATAAGATATTACATTTTATTGGCTTCCTATCCAATTCAAAGTCGTATTCAAATACAAAGTGCCTTTATGATCCATCAATGAAAAATAAAATAAAAGTTTTAGGTGTTGTATTGGGATTTATAGCTAGAGGTACCGCTGTTGGACTATTGATTACCATTGTTGGCTTGTTGGTTACCAATGGTAATATTTGTGGCTAAAAATCCATGGTTGAGTTAGACAGCTTACCAACAGAAGAATGGTGTAAATGACTAAAGACATACAAACCATGGAGATATCCATAGGAACAAGCAATCTAGGAAGAAAAATCAACATCCTAGAACAACTATTTTTGTGAATGGATGTTAGCAAAATAGAGGGTTATGCTATACAAATTAAACCAAAATAAAAAAATCTTTTCATACGCTAAATATTCAAATGAAAAAATATACGCTAAAGATTTTAATAGAAAAATATACGATAAAAAATCAAATTCTCATACCTCTTTCTGTGGCAATAGTTGCTCTATTCAATGCTTGGTTCTTTTGCTGGAAGGTCTTCGCTACTCTATTCCAGGCTATGCAATGTGGATGGAGTGCATGGAGTGCAATGTAAAATGTTGAGGATGAAAAACTTGTAAATGCACAACATTTGCCCCCAATTTCATTTTGGAAAGAATCTAAAACTTGAGTTTGACAGCTGACAATTTTAGAGAAATTTGCTAAACTGTAGTGGCAAGCTCCAGCCCCACCCCATTTCCACCCCTCAAGTTTGCAGCCCTAAAACATAGGAGCAGCTATTTTTCAGGGACAAATTCCATTTAATCACATAGCAATGTTTTTTTGAATCCATGGTACCTCCCGTTCCTTCAAAATAGACCCTGCAGCCCCCCCATAGGACCCCACCCTAAGCATTCGACTACTTAGGTGGCCGGGTCATGTGACGCCCTTTTACTATGTACTTTTATGTTTCAGTGGAATGATTTTACATTTGTTGTTGATGTCCTGTTTCCATTATGTTCCTCTTTCCATTTCTGTTGTATGGATTTTATTTACAATTTCCTCTGTTTTGTTATTGTGGGAGTTATAAAATCTCCAGATTTGACACTGAATCTCAATAATTTCAAAGGCGATTATTGAAGGAGTGTGTTTTATAGAATATGCAGAAGCAAGAGTCGTTGTCTTTTCTACAACAAGCACATCAATGTTGGTCTACTATACCAAAGAGAAATATTTGGTTTGACGTGCAAGGTTTTTAATCCCACATGCATTGGTTGAGATAGAAAGAAGGTAGAAAGCAGATTATAAGTAGAAGCATGCTAGGGCATGAGACATTATATTTTATTTTATAAAATATAATTGTAATTATTCAATTTAAATCAAATGATTTAAGATATATTTTATCATAATGAATTTAAGAGTTGCATATAAGAGGTTAAGAGATGAAAGACATAATATTTTATATTAAATATTAAATTATAATTTATAAATTTAAATCAAGTGATTTAAGAAAAAAAAGTTTGGAATATTAATAAGATGTGTTTTATATAATTATAAGGTTGAAAATAATATATTTTTAATTATGACTTTTTTTTTAGTTTTTTGCTTAATCAAATTTAATAAAGAGATTTTATTTTACTTGAAAATAATAATAAGTTATTTTTGTTTATTTAAGAAAATTACTTCAAGAAGAATTTTAATTATTTTATTTTATTCACATAATTATATTAAATTTATCTTATCTATTAATAATTAATTTTGAATTATAAAGTATATAGATAAATATATAAAGTACTGGTTTAGATTTTTATAAATATAAAAATTTAACTCTAACATAATAAATCTCACAACCTCATAATCAATGGTTTAGGAAAAATAGACATCATAAATATGTTTGTCTAAATAAATATGTTTTCTTATTAATAAAATCTATATTTTAAACATTTTTTACAGATGAAATAAATTAATATTCTACCAATTAACATTTAATTATTAGCCAATATTATCTAACATTTATTGTTTATTATTTATACATTTAATCTTTCTTGATGTATTATTAAAATGTATTGTAAGTTTATTGATATATTTGATTCAAATTTTGTAAATTATGATTATAGTTGAGGATAGTCCATGTACATTAACTTGTTACAGACACTTAGACTGCATATGTGGTCCTATCCATTAGAATAGGTTACATCTACATATTAAGCCAACTAAATGTGATGTAACTAATATGGCCAACATGCATACTAGTAGGGAAATTTTTGCTAAAAATATGTGGTCATATCCATTAGAATAGGTTGCATCCACATATTAAGCCAACTAAATGTTATGTAACTAATATGGTCAACATAGATACTAGTAGGGCAATCTTTGCTAAATCTAAGGGAGTAGATCCATATGAAATGAACAATGTACATAGAATAGAAGATATGCGATAAATATAAAAATATCAATGATAAATGGAAGGAAACTTGTTCTCCTACATATTTGAATGCTTGGATAGAACTTTTAGCTCAATTTAAGACTTTAATATTTTGTTAGCATAAAAAATTGTATTTTATATTAATGTTCTTTGTGAACATATTTCATTGACCTTAGTTAATGTGTATTTGTGAATTCCATGGGTTCTTATCAGCAAATGTAATATGATGATGGTCCTTTTATTGTTTATACTATAATCATGATCATGAAATATATTTTTTTCCTCAAACTCTCAAAATAGTTATGTCATATGTTTTGGTAAAATTGAAAATGGAATAAGTTGTTAATCTTATGTTCATAGGGAAATTTTAAATTTGGTAATTTTTTCTTGTACATAAAAAAATCCCTCTCTCTTGTTCCATTTTTTCTTCTCTCTTCCTTTCCTCTTTTCCCCTTAGTCTTTAGGAATTTATTTGTAGGTTGGATAGGATAGGATTACATGTGTTTCTTCCTAAAAGTGAGCATAAATATCTTTAACTAGCTACACTTCGAATATCACCAATCCCCTTGATATAAAATCTCATTTGCCATTATGTGATTATTGCAAAGCTAAGATTTAAAAAATAAAACCTTTCAAGCAAGGAATAAAGTCCCTAATTCTTGAATTCTACTACCATATAATTTTGAAATAAAAAAATTAGGCACTGTGAGGGAATGTTTAATATTTTTGAATTTAGAAGTACTTAAGTGTACAAAAGATTGCATAGTTTAACTAGTTAAGGTAGGAGCAACTCCGTCATAATGGATAATCCCCTTAGTTTTTTAGGAGGGTTTCCTATAATTAATTAAGGTTATATAAAATGGATTCCTACCTTTTACCCTAGTGAATGAAATAGCTAAAGGGGCATCATGGTCAACAATAAAAATTGCATATACATCTTGTGTAGCCATAAATTTTTTAGTTTTGCAAATTTTATTGACCATTTATTTAAAAAGTTATTCATCTTCACATAAAAGAACATTTAATGATATCAAATCTATGGAAGAGGATTTGAGTAGGGTGCTAAAAATTCAACTTGGTAATTCATCAATCCCAACAATTAATATGTTAATTTGGATGCACATAGGGATTTTGCGTAACAATTTGAGAGGGAAAATAATATAGAAGAAATTAAGGGGTGCACATAAAATAAGAGATAATACAAAGATATGTGCAAATTTTAGATATTAGAAATCAATAAGTAATATACGTACCTAAGTTAGGATAATCACAAAAAAATGAAAGTGATAGAAATGAAAATTGTCTCTCTTGGGTGTTTGAATTGTACTAAATTACATCTTTAAAGTAACCTCTTATACAATTATGAAAATTCTAAGTGTTAAAGTTGAAAATCCTTTCACAATAATTTTTGTTATTGTTTGTAGTTTACCATCATATAAACTAATGATTCAATGGATTTGAGATGAACCTTTTGGCATTGGGTGAGATTAATCTCAAAATTTAGCACTATCTATAGGAGGAATTTCATGTATGCATATCATATGATTAAAAACTAAGATTGTTAATAAGATACGAAACATAAACATTCATATTTTAGTAGTTTCTATTTAGATTTATCAAAGGCCTTGTAGGCACAAAAAATGTTTCTACTTCTCATAATAACTATATAATAACTAGGTAACTTCTTTTGGTGTTTTCCACATAGTTTTTAATTGTGTTTTCCTCATAAATATTGTAAAATTTTCCTCTCATCAATAATCATCTACAATTTTTTGTCAATTTTATTGAAGCTTATATAGATTGCAACATATTAACAATACTCATTCTTCCTTAATAATCATGAAGAAAAGAAACATGGTCAAATCTTGGTTGAGTTATTGTTACTCTTCTCATTTATTATTTTTTTTTAAGTTCAAATTCTATGAAAGAGACCACAATAAATATGCAAAAATACTTTGTCAAGCTTGTGAACAAGTAGTTAAGGATAAGAAGGCAAAGCATAACAAATGTTTCAAGAGAGTAGTTGTTAGCCCACAAACAAAATTTATTTTTTATAGCTTAAAATTTTTATGTTTCTTTTCCATATTTGGTTCACTCTTCTTACACATGCAATAACCTATTTAAATATTTACAAAAATAGGTGGAAAACTAAATATATCAATGTGGTGATTATAATATTAAAATTAGATCTCCTTCTTCTTGTCTTCATATAAAAACATATTTCCTTTTCTTCATATAGAATAAGTTGTACAAACACATTGTTTTGAAATACATGTACAAAAACCTAGAAAACTTCATAAGGTAGAATCAATAAGAAGAAAAAATATTTGAAATTTTGAAAGGTACATAGTTTATAACAAATATATTTGGGTATGTGCAGGATCATCGTGGAAAAAATAGGTCTTTAAGTGGCGAAAAATTCAAAAAAATCAAAGTTAGGCAACTTGAAATAAAAATTTGAATGAGTTATCTATATTATTTCAAAAATATGTAAGAATAGAATATGTAGCAAATTGAATGTAGTTTCTAAGGTACTAGGTTTATTTTAAAAAAAATATATCTATTTGGTGAAAATTTGAAATTTCAATGCAATAGTACTTAAATTTCAGGGAAAAAATAAGTAGGTGTTTGTTTGACCACCCTAACCACAAAAAAATGATAATATTTTTTTATAATATTTTAGATATAAGTAGAGGACTCATGTCCTGATGTGATACATAAGTTTTTGTAATTTTTTCCTAAGTAAATAATTAATTATGAATTTTTTATTACAACTTTTAAAAAATATAAAAACTTGTACGTCTAACCACCTTAACTTGGTAAAAAATTCATGAAATTCAATATATATATTTTACTCCTATAGTATGTGAAGCATAGAATGTGACACATATTTTGGATTCAAAACATTTGATACCGTTTGAAAGCTATAGATTTTTTTCAATCAACCTATCAATTAGGACTTTAGTCGTAATCCAAATAGAAAATGAATAATAATAATTTATTAAATTCAAAGTAAAACATAATTTATATTGGTGGAAAGTTGAGAATCTCCTTTAAAAACCCTTTTCATTTCATCAATTTTGGGTAAAAAAAAATCATCAGCCACATACCCTACACATACCCATCATATCGCTACTTTTTGGCCCATCATGATCCTAGACATACCCATTTAGTGGTTCATTTGGACTTAAATTTGAAAATATAAATGTAGTTTTTCATATAATTAATTAATATTTTGCATCCTTTTATGATATGCAATAACAAGGGATTTATATTTCCACTAGCTTCTTGATATTGGCTTACTCTAATTATCACTCTATTTCCCACTTTTTTTATTTTGGAGACTTTTCAATTCATTAATCTCCTAGTTTCTTATAGGGCTTGGTCTTGAATTAGAGAATTATGGAAATGGTCAAGCTTAATCATTGACCTACCAATTACGTGTCTCTATTTCTTATAGTTTTTTGAAGTGAGTTGGCAATGTCTATCTAATGAGAACACATCTGTTTTATATGGTTATGTATAATTTACTTGGCTCAAGACACTTGTTCATTACATTAGAGTTACTTCTAGTATCTCTTCACTTAATATGAATTGGTGATGTTGTAAGTAGCTCTTTCCAACAATATATGGCTAAACCATTAGGAGATAATGATTTTAATCATTCTAAAATTTGGGAGACTATTTCCTCAAGTATGCAAGGAATTCTAACTCAACTTTGTTACCTTATTCGCCTAAAGAATTCATCATGTCTCCTTGAGTCTTTGAAAATTATGCAACCTAATATTTGGACACCCTATTAAACACTTCTTAACAAATTACTTCTAATGAAATGACCCATAAAAGAATCCACTGTAGGATAGTTCAAATATATATATCTAAATTAGTATATGGGTTACAATAAAATGTACATTTACAATTAGAAAATTTATGGTTCCAAATTGATGCTAGTCTAAGTTTTCTTTCCTTGGTTGTGTTTTTCTTCAAGCCTTTCCCATTTTTATTTTCATTAGGTAATGTTTATTGTTGAATACTTTTCACCATTGATTACACTCTAGATAATTAGATTTAGTCATGTTTATAATGATAGTTGTGGTTTTGTTCAATTTACCCCTTACCAACTAGTGAATAAAATATTGTAAAAACCTCTTTATCAAAATTTTCATTAAAGAGGATGATTATCAAGAAGTATTTTTAAGTTTCATGTAATGTGTTGGTTCCACAACTTGTATTTCAACATGACTTTAATTTTTTTCTAGATCTTATACTCAAGGACATTGAAGGATTGGCCCACAAATGACAGATAATATTTACAATGTTCTCCTCTACACTTTAGTCTGTACAAGATGAAGGTCGGTTTCCCTTCTTCACATTTGATATAAATACATGAAATAATTACCTCATAGTTCCTAATAGATATGAAACTTCATACATACTAAAAAGGATTTATAAGTTTTTGCATATAACTAGTTTACTTCTTATAATATTTGAAATCATGGTATGAAGAAAGAAAATAATTAATAATAAATTATAGATTGTTTGAGATGTGTCATTATTAGTTTGTTTGTAGTGTTGGAGGGAAATGAAAAGATAGATCGATGCCTACTAGGGATCACAAAGTAAAATTCTATGCAATATTTTCCCTAACACTTAACACTATTGATGGTCATTTTAGAATTATTTCCTTTCAATTAATGAAAAAATAATTGAATAAGTTTATCTAATTATAATTAATTATCCATCCATAATGTAAGCATTCTATTTATTCTCAATGAAATATATTACATTTTTCCTTGAAAAGACACTAACACAAAAAAAAATTCATACTACAAATGTGTAATTAAGAATAGGTCGCAACACTTGATTGTATTATTCAAATAAATTACTTACATAGTAGAATGGAGATAATTATATAACTCATCTTGTATTCATATAATTTCACTATGAAATAATAGTGTAATTAAAAAAAAATTGCACAGACATTGTAACTATGCTCCACCTAATATAGAATACAAACAACTCTTTACATCCCACATTTTCAAACTTCTAACCCCCCTTTACAAAATAAAATATATCCATTTTTATAGCCTTTCATGTAATTGATTCAATTAGTGAAATCATTTTCTGCCAAGTGAATTTGTATAACTTGGAGCACTACTGAAATCAACAGTTTGAGAAGTTCTCAAAACCATATTAAGGGTCAACATGGTTGTGACAACCTTATCATAAGACAATATTAGATTCATTGTTAGGGTAAAGTCTTGATTATTTTAATCTTCCTTGAAAAATAATTTTTATAAATCCTCTCCCACTTTCTTTGATCTCTCTAAAAATATTTTCTTTTGCTCCACAAGATGGTTAAGAATATAATGTTAGATATTTTAAGAGTTTCCAAATTTTGTTAGCTTCTAACAGGGGTTTTGAAACTAGGTAAGGAAGTTGACAATTTGTCTTCATGATCTTAAAATTTATCTTCACCATCTTGATCATGCATATGTGATATATTCCTTGGTAAGAAAGGTGGATCCTACTAGACAATTGAGTTGTCAACTTCAACCAATAGCTTAATATTTAGACTGTGTCATATCTATTCTACCTATTATTCTAGGCCAAGGTCACACATAAAAAATCATATAGGATCCCTTGAAATTGATAATCTATGGTGATTCTTGGTGTCAATGATGGGATAGGTTTCAAGAACCCTATTGGGCTATGACGAGGTTGTAACAACCTCACCGAGAGGTGAAAGATGATTCATTAACTCTTAATTTTTTTGAAACATATAATTTTTTTTTTGTGTTTTATTCAACACCAACCCTTTTCCCAAAATTTGCATCCTTGATCATTTCAACACTTGGCTTGAGGGATTGAACCACTTTTGACAACCTTGTTGAAATTCAACAGAGGTTTCAAAATATTTAAAATCTTTTGAAGCGCCATTAACTTAGTCAAATTATGCACCTTATGATTTCTCCTAACACTTGTTGAAAAGAACTTTAGTGATAGAACCCTTTTCAAGAATGTTTCTAACCTTTGAGAAAGGTTTCAAAACCATTGGGTTTTGTTGAAAACTCAACTTTTTAATTGGTACTTAGCCTCTTTTCATTTTTAATTTATTTTTTCATTCTTGTAAGTCTTTGGAGTGGTTTCAACAACTTTATTTGGTTTAGAAAAGAGGTTTCAAAATCTATGAAACTTATCAAAACAATTCATGCTTGCCTCTTTTCTCTTCCTCCTTTGGTTATTAACAAAAGATATGGGCACTCTAACTACGTTTTTGAACCTAGGAGGTTCTCAATTCATATGAAATTTCTAATGAACATAAAACTTGGTTTGTGAAAGAGTTAGAAAACATATGTTGGCTTTTTGAAAAGTTTTTCATAACCTCACTAAGAGTTGATGCAAGTTTCAAAACATTCCTAAAACTCTAACAACTCCCATACTTAGCCTATTTTAGGATTGTAAAACTTTGTAATTGATTGAAAAATGAAAGGGGGGAAAATAAAATAACCAAAATCACATCATGAGTATGAAAATCCAATTTATATTTTCTTAGATTAGTTATAATCAATGGGAAATGAAAGGATGCATAAATAACAACATTCACCAATGGATTAAAAATTTAAAGATCATAAGAATGAAATGGAGGCCAAGGTTCTTAGGATATTTTATAAGCCCTACATGATATGAACATGAAAACCCATAAAAATATTTGCAAGGCATAACAATAATCTTGTTTATGGACGTCTACCCCTTGTAGGTATATCGAGATCCTAGATGGGATCTTCAGGGTGTAGACCAAGTACTGACATGAATTTTTTACAACTACTCAACTTGTAATTCACTTATTTCACAATTTTCAAACATTATTTGGTCCCCATGGACCCCCAAAAATGTAGAAATGATACTTTCATTTGTAAAATATATTTCTCTCTAATGATTTCCCCAAGATTAAGCTATAAACACTACCACAACTTGTTTGTATACTAACACATCCATTGATACCTCTCATCACACCTCTGAAATTGCCACTATTAGATATTTCCATGCCTATATAAACTTTTCAATTAAGTAGCCACTAAAATACCTCACCATGATTCATGTACAAAATAAATTTATAAAAAAAATATCATGCCAACCTTTGTTTTAGCACATAATATCAACAAGTTCATGACTATGACCTATCATAAGTTTATTAGGCTAAATTGAGGGGAAAAAAACTCATACTCCATTAAATGAGATACATCAAAATTGTTAACCTCATCAATTGGCTCCATATCAAATTTAAAACCTTCATAATAATTATTTTCAAGGAATTTTTTTTGTACATTTGGTTCATCTTGGTAAAGCGTGTTAGCATAGCTTGGTGTTGTATTACATTGCTGATCAAGCTACCACTATAGTTATTGGTGAGTTATAGGTACATCAACTGTAATTTATTATTTATATATGTTCTTTTTAAGAATCAATGTTACATCGATCATTCACTAATCTCCTTCATATAATAAAAACCATATCATAACATGTGGGGTGAGAATCTTGACCAACAAGGATGTGAGATTGAATAGCAGCATTAAAGGTGAATCAACCAAACTTGGATCTATATTCTCTTTGTTGGAGGTGGTAGGGTTGATGGAGTGAAAAGCTAATGCAATGATTTGATTGAATAAACTATTAAAATGCAACATTTTGAGATGAATTCTGACAATACTACAAACGGAAAAATTTAAGTTCCAAAAGATAGAAGACAAAAACTTATGCACTTGTGATTAAAATTTGAGCTAATTTTGGGAGGTCTAGTGCACAAGGACACCATAGAGTGGAGACATGTGAAATTGGAAATTTCTTTCATAGGCCTTAGGTCCTTGGTCTATAACTTCCTACTTTCGGATTTTGTTGTCAAATATTTGACTATTATTGAGATAATTTAGATTTAGTATTTTATCAAATTGTAGGGCTTTGATGCATGAATGAGAAAATTATCTTCAATATTCCTCCAATATTCTTTAGATCTATAACCTATGCACATAAAGAGAGGGTAAGGGTTGTGCCATATAGGGGCTTGCCTTAGTCAAACCCCATGTTCATATTTCTACCTCCATAATAGCTAATTGATGATAAAGAGAGTGTATCCTTTTGAGGGATAGAGGCTAAATAATAAACAAATGATTAATTGACACTTTTTTGTAACTCACCACTTATATATGATATCCTTGATGGACTGAAGTCATGCTAATCACCTTCAAGGATCAATTGTTTCTTGGCTTTATTTCCTTTGAAGACCTACAAGCATTAATAAGTTCAAAAATAAAATGCATCCATAAATATGAACAAACTCAAATAAAATTTGACACGGTGCTTGGATGAAAAAATGCTGCAATTATTTTAAAAATTATTCTCTTGAAGACTCTTAACTTGTATAATAATAGCTTTTGAATTTTCTTACAATTGCTTTCTAATTAAAGTGTAAAAATATTATGTAGTTATATGAAATTAATCTAATTTCCTAAAAATTAAATCCTAATGCCTAACAATTACGATTTTAATTTCAAATAATAAATTACCGACACTGACATATTTGAATTTGGAGCAAAATTAAGAGGTCTAGAGAGAAGGGTGCCATAGATGAGATACATAATTTTTCAAGATCTAAAGAGTCAGGAGAAAAATAATAAATGCATACTTTGATATTTCACATTTCATTTTTTGATAAATATTAAGATGGGCCATGTAATGCATAATTTAAGAAATTGGGTACATAATAAGGTATAAGCACATAGGAGGGACCAACATCTAGTGTTAATTTGTCAAGGGTGATAATTTATGATGCTACATTTTGTTGAGCATAGGTTGTCATTTATTTCAAACTAATGTTAGTAGGTCATTGTTACTGATAGTGGTTATCAATGGGTGTCAAGGCTATTATATGTGAAGGTTGTCAAAGATGAATAATATTGTAGGAGCACTAGAATTATCATTTAGTTCAAGGTTCTAAAAGCATGTTGTTTGTCAGTGTGTAGATTTTCTAATCTATTTAAGTATTATGTATCATGCAAGTAGTTGCATGACTACCTTTATATAGTTAATGAATTTATTATACCATGCCAGGTATGGATTTAGCATTAGTATGGTCATCTAAAAGGATATCTTTTAGGTAGAGAGATTGATTAATATGCTTGGAATTTCTATCAAAAATTTGGTAGCTGTCTACAGTTTGGAAAGATAGTATGCCTATACTAGTTTTATCAATTTCTTGAGTTTTTGGTGGCACAACTTAGTGTGCAAGGAGTTTGAGATATCAGAATTTTGATGAAGCTATTCTAAGTTCAAGGCATGTATGGTAATGGCTACTACTATGTAAAATTCAAATCAAGTGTGTAGAGTGAGGATAGGACCTATTTAAGGTTCCCATTGTGGTGCAAGGTGTCAAGTTCTTTTTATGGAAATTTTAGATTGTTGTATTATACATTTCATTTAATTTAAATTTATATCCACCCTACGTTGTCTAGGTTTGTTTGGATCCCTGGCTGACATAGAAGAGTGCTAATGTAATGCCATGCATTTTAAGTGTTTATATGTATTATAAGCATTAGTGAGTGTCTCAAAGAGAGGAATATAGAAGTGTGTCATATGCAAGTGTAATGAATGGAAGGTATGAGATATAAGTGTGAAGAAAAGAGGGAATTCCAATTTTAGTTGGTTATTCTCAGTGTGAAAGAGTATTTGTTGTGTCTTTGGTGCATGTCAAAGTTAAAATTAAAATTTTCCATATTTTGTTATTCTAGTAGGATTGGTGTTCTACTTGTTGTATTATTCCAATAGGGATTGGCATCTTTATTCTGATGGATATTAGTTTCTCTTGTAGTTTGGTTCCTACTAATTCATTTAGGGATTGTTGTCTTTGTTGAGATTATGGATACACAGTCCCTAAAGCTCTAGAATCTTCAATGGAGGACCCTTGCCAAGAAAGATAATCAACCACACAGAAAGTGTTGCAACTAGGCATGCATAATAGAGATTCTATATTGATGAGATGACTGATATGTTACAGATTGCCTAATTATATAGGCAAGAATGAAAATATAAGATGCATGAGATGTTGCCATGTGTCTTGATCTAACAACATGTGACAACATGTGAACCCTATTTATATGATTATTAAATGTTGAGATAAGTTGAAGAAGGACAACTCATCTTCTAGAAGGAATCTTATCCCTACAAACAAGGAAGGGGAAATTACCCCATTATTAAATGATTTATTAAAATTCAACCTAGGACTAAATGACCTAAGTTAACTTATGCTAGTGTAATAATTAATTTAATTAATTACACTAGCACCCCTCCATAAGTTCAACTTAGGGAGGAAAACACAATGATTATGCAAGAAGATGATGATGATGATGGGTCTCAGCTATGAGGCCATGTTAGGTACCCATGTACATGATAAAGATGCAAAAAATCTCCCACAACCAGAGAAAAGGGGAAAACCTAGTGGGAACAAAACCCCTCTCCAAAAAGGAGATGCAAATGCAAAAAAAAGTGAGATAGGATGGGAAGGATGGAGGACTCCTAAATACCCCCCAAGTACACCATCTATCACATGGATACAATATAGAGATGCTTCCCATTCTAGATAGGAATTGAAGGAAGGAAGGATGAGTTTGGATGTCAATGATGTCTCTGAACTCTGCTCATGTGTCTCCTTGCCTAAAGATGAAGATGCCACAATCAATGAAGAGGGTGAAAAATCAGGACAATGCCGAAACTAATGTTGAACAATATCCAAAGATGATGATGTGATGAATATGATGAAGACTAGATAACCCCCTTGAATGAAGTTTCCTCAAAAATATTGAAAGAATCTTGAAGCCAATCCAATGGTAGATGCTGAAGAAACCTCAAATCCTAAATGGAATGACAGGGAATAAGTCTCAGATATGAAATCTTTGAAGATAAATCAAGTGCCTCCAAAATAGTCTCTGGATCACCACTCCAAGGTCAAGAAAAGTGGATGCATAGACTGAAGAAAACTCTCCAAGGTGAGATCTAAATAAAGGAGTGATATCCCCTCGAGAATTTCCTCCAAACCTGTAGAAGTAGCCAAGTCAGTGATACCTGAAACAAAGCCATCATGTCATGTCATGTCTATAAAACTGAATGTGTCTTGACGGATGATGATCATGGAAGCCTCAATCAATGAAGTTGGACAAGGAATCACTAAATTTGAAGGGATACCAAATGTCTCTGATGGAGAAGAAGCACTTGAAGGAACCTTCTCAACCTCCTGCACAACAATATCATCATAGGGTACTTGATCTAAAGAATGACATTCTAAATCATCACCATTGAGGAATGGTGGAGTATCTGAATATCCATATATCTCCCAAAGCTTAGTCCAAAGGATGTGAGGACAATCACAATGATCAATAGTACTTAGAACATCACAATCAACTTGCATAGAAATGATCTCCAAGACAGTGTATCTGCTACAACTCGAAGCAAGTACATGAATACCTTCACTTGGATCAGAAACTATACCATGTAAAAATGAGGCAATAGATCAAGTGATTGGTGATGGTGGTTGATCCCATCTTGTCATTGTTTATAGTTAATCTTATGCAACATAACTAGAGAAGGATTATATGCAAGCCCCATAATGAACTTTCTCCAAAAAAACAAAGAAATTGACCTTGAACAACAAAGAAAGACTTCCAAGGATGATGTGCAACTAAAGTGATGCTACCCAGATCAAAAAAAAATCTCCCAAGCTTCAGGATGTCCAGGTTATTTAACAAATGCACCAAATTGAAAAAATCAATGCATGAGTACCTGGAGCTGAAACTAATCAAGGAGTCTAGATAAATGAAAAAAGCTCTAAATCACCTTCCTAATTCCACTAGAATCACTAAAATCTAATGAATAGTTGCGAAGATACAAGCCTTTGAGTCAAAACTATGGTTTTTCCTTTAGTTGACTATAGAATTTTTTACTAGAAAAATTTCATAGAACAGATGTCACCACTGGAAAGTAGACTGAATTACATTTCCGATAGTATCTTGTTTGTTGATTTTCAACACTGTGGATGAAAGTTATGATAAAATGAAAAAAAGGCCTATAATATGCACTTTGCAGGCTAATAAGGTGCAAAAAATAAGCACTCGGGCACTTAGCACTTGGTCTTCAATAGGACCAATTAGTGTTGAATGGAAAAAAAAAGTGCTCCCCTCTTAGGAGTGGCGGCAGAGCTGCAAAACTGGCAGAATAGTTGGTTTGGTGGCGAACGGGGGGAGCCACCTTGTATAGGGATTCCCCTAGTCATCAATAGAACCAAGGCCTAATCAGTGGATGGGGCTACTATTTCCTCGACAGATGATAGTGAGAAAAGGAATGGCCTGCGGGAAATCCAATAGTAGGTGATTGTGAAGGTTGGTAGTAGATGGGTTCTTGCTGGCGGTCAAACCAAACATACGGCTGGAGGTGTTACGTTGTCAGAATGGACCCCAAGTGGGCCGACAATGTACCTCAAACCACTTTTCTATAGACTATGTGATTTAAATGGGACGAAAAAAAAATCTATAGTTTGATTTTTAATATTTCTTTTATAGCAATTAAAAATAAGAAAAACTTTTTTGTTTAAAAATATTCCGACCAATGAGCAGAATAACATTGCTAATGGATTATAAAATAAATAAAACCATTCTAATAAAAAAAAATGCCGATGATTTTTAAAAATAAAAACCCCAAAATAAAATGTTGATGCTAAATCATTTATGCCAATGGAAAAATATTTGTATGCCGACTATATGATTTTATTGCCGGTCGATTAAATATTTTTCTACAAACTATAGGAGATTGCCAAATATTTTTTTTGCCAAAAATACATAGAAAAAGACCTTTTCTTTTTTTGAGAAAAAAGTGCTTGCTACTAAATTTTTTTTCCTCAGACAACAACTAACCAGGATGATGTATTTATTGCAAATTTGTACGGATTGTACCAGTTGATTTTGCAAACCCAAATACCTCTAATGGATTCCGGGTTGATGTATCTGATTTTGATGAATGGGTAAGCGATCCTAGGGTTTTGAGGACTTCAGAAGACAATGGAAAGCTTGGATCTAACTCTATTTGCTTTAGAAATAAGCTTGGTCCCTCGGTGGAATCAAGTAGCCTTTAATGGAAACCTTCAGCCTACAAAGAATCTCACACACCAACTTTCTTGATCAAGGGTTGATGTTTCACTTGAAAAGCTCTGATACCTTTGTTGAGATTATGGATGCACAGTCCCTGAAGCTCTAGAATCTTTAATGGAGGAACCTTTCCAGGAAAGATAATCAACCACACAGAAAGTGTTGCAACTAGGTATGCATAATAGATATTCTATATTGATGATATGATTGATATGTTACAAATTGCCTGATTATATAGGAAAGAATGAAAACCTAAGATGCATGAGATGTTTCCATGTGTCTTGATCTAACAATCTGTGACAACATGTGAACCCTATCTAGATGATTATTAAATTTTGGAATAAGTTGTATAAGGAAAACTCATCTTCTAGAAGGAGTCTTATCCCTATAAACAAGGAAGGAGAAATTAGCCCATTATTAAATGATTTACTAAAATGAAACCTAGGACTAAATGACCTAAGTTAACTTATGCTAGTGT
Organism: Sequoia sempervirens; assembly: GCA_007258455.2. Taxonomy (NCBI): domain Eukaryota; kingdom Viridiplantae; phylum Streptophyta; class Pinopsida; order Cupressales; family Cupressaceae; genus Sequoia; species Sequoia sempervirens. The sequence goes on from VDFB02256132.1 coordinate 141,198,455, forward strand.
AATAATTAATTTAATTAATTACACTAACAGTCTTTGGTAGTTTGGTGCCTACATCACATTGTAAAATTCACTTATTATATTCCTACTTGTGAGAGTTTCTCATCATGGTTTTTCCCATTTTGTTCTTTCACATAAATCTAGTGTTATGTGTTATTGTGTGTTGTGCTTTAATTACTAGCTTGTTAGTTGAGTTATCTTCATGTTAAAATCTATAAAGTACTTTTAAAGGTTTCTAATATTGTTTTCATCTATTGATTCATCCACCCTTTTAGTAGATCATGTTCCCTTCAATTGGTATTAGAGCTAAGTTCTTTTGAAAAGTATAATAGCTTAAGGTAGATTTGAGATGGAATAAGAGAGTTCATCTAGAAATAAAGTATCAATTTTTGAAGGATCTAATTTTTCTTTTTGGAAAGTTAGGATGGAGTCATATTTGATGGCTTTAGGAATGAACATTTGGATATTAGTTGTAGAAGGATATGGTTCTCTTGAAAATATCCCTTCCTTGGATTAGGCAGGAAAGAGAGCTCTTGAGCTCAATGCAAAGGCAATAAATTCTATTTGATGTGGTTTGAATAACATTGAATTTGTCAAAGTGATGGAGTGCAAAACAGTAAAGGAAATATGGGAAAATTTGGAAACTATCTATTATGGAGATGATAAATTCAATGAAGCAAAATTGAAGACTTAGAGAGCTTAGGTTGAAGGTCTAGGGAGAAAGAAGATGAGAATATTGCTACATTAATGCTCTAGGTTGATGAAGTTGTCAACCATATTCGAGGTATTGGTGAAAGCTCCAAAGAGAATGTTGTTGTGAAGAAGGTTCTCAAATCCCTACCTATAAGGTTTAATCCTAAAATCTCTCCTATTGAAGAGGTTAAGGATATGAATACCTTAAGGTTGATTGAGTTACATGGAACATTAACTACATTTGAAATAAAATTTCAATGTGAAGATTCTATAAGGAAAGAAGCTGCTTTTAGAATATCTTTGAAGAAGGTTGTTCAAGATTTTGATTGTGGATCAGATTCAAAAGAAGCAAATTTTTTTATGCAAAAATTGAAAAGAGGTTCTAGTAAGTATAAAGGTAAATTACCTTTCAAGTGTTTCAATTGTGGAGAAGTTGGAAATTTCATGGCCATGTCTCCTCATAAAAATACTAATAATATTGAACAAAAGAATGGAAATATATCTTTTTAGAGGAGATCCAAAGGTCACAAAAAACATGAGTTTCTACACTAATGAGGAAGAAGAATATTCTACTAAAGAAGAAGATGAAAATGTATCCGGAGAAGAAAAAAGAAAATTTGTGTTCATGGCCTTTGAAATTGTTGAAGGAGATGTTGAAATGGGTTCTAGAGGAAATCATGAAGAAGAAGATCTTATGGAGTGTAATGACAAAAAATGTATCCCTCTACATTTTCACACTTGTATGGTCCCTCCTTATTGAATTAAGCTTAATTTTACCTTAATTTAGTGTTGTAATGTGTTTAACAAATTCACATTAGGTCTTGGGACCTTGTAGACTAAGTGGACCTAGTTGTATCTTTTTTAGGGTGTTGTAAAGTGTACATTTACACTTTCACACTAATCTAGGGTTTCATTAATTAATTAGGATTAATTATAATGCTCTAATTGGCCTTATTTTTCATCCACAAGCCTTATTTATTGTATCTTTTTGAGACTAATCCCAACATTTACCAAAATCCAATCATAATTCATGCGTTTTTAAATTGTATGGCCTAGATTTAGTGATCTAGGACTCATATGCAACCTTGGGAATATGACTCCCACCTAAGTCTTGGGGCCTCGAACTAAATTCCACATTAAACTAATCCTTTCTTGAAAAATGTGTCCCAAGATTAGCCTAATCTAACTCATATACCACAACTAGTGTATGAGTCCTACTTAGCCTAGACCTAAATTAAATTCAAATTCTTGTTAGGATTTTATCCTCCTAGACTTAATTTCAACTTGTAGTGTTGTAATTTTGAGAAATTTTGTATAAATATAAGTATAAATACAAGGTTATTTCACTCATTTCACCCAGGACTTTAATGAGAGCATACCTAATAGAAAATTTGAGTTTACAAGAGCATTCAAGAGTTGATTATCAAGCATTTTGGGAGCATTATTCAAGTATCAAGCATCATTTTAAAGTCATCATACATCAATTTTTTTTAGCAAACATTTGTGATGTAGGGTTTCATCATTCAAGCAAGCATTCAAGTAAAGATTCATAACATTCAAGAAAGAGTCAAGATCCACACTCATGCTAGCCATTTCATAAAATATTGTAGCATTGTATTCAAGGGTTTGGTGAGTTTCAACATTAAATTTTGTTATTTCATCATTCCTCCTTTCTATTTCATTTCATTTCAAGGTTTGATTACCAAAATGGGGTCTGACCAAGGCAAACCCCTTTCTACTAACAAAACAACATTTTTCCCTCTAGATTTAGCATGTGATTTGTAGATCTAGGTTGAAGATACATTGAAGAGAAAGATTGGAGGAGTTTGTCGAGTTCCAAATTTTTCAATGTTATCACCTTGTTTACAAGATCACTAAAAGACGCCTACACATTAGAATTTAGTATTTTAGATCTAGAAATCAAGATAGGAAGGAAGAGCAAAGACAAAAGATAAAATTCATACTTTGAATTTCTAAAAAAGTATAACAAGATTGGTATGAAATTTTTTGGCATATTAGTCCTAGTATAGGCCTTTTTCAAGTTTTCAGGAGTTCTAAACTTGTCATTGCCAGATTTTTGTTCCTACCTAAAAACCCTAATCTAGAACTAAATCACCTAGCTTGGCATATGAGTCCTAGTGTGCATTAATTTCAACATTTCTTAGCATTTCATGCCTTCATCTGAGCTTCTAAAGGTTTCCAGGTGCACTTCTATACTTTTCTAGTTTACTATTATGTTTTGCATTCATTTCTAGGTCATTTACTAAGTCTTACACATCATTGAGTTTCATCATTAGGTTTTGCATGTTACTTGTCTTTCCAAGACCTAGCTTAGTGGTGAACCCATTTTTAGACTCTAAACATACCCTAGGACAGCCTATTGCATATCTCTTTCTCTCATTCTATCATTGGATTGAGATCTCTAAGGTATCCTTGAGTGAAACTTGAGTGAAATAGGCCCTGAACCCTAGTGTTCCATCTCCTAAAAGGTGGAACACCCTATTTTTGTTGTTTCATTTTGGTGAGCCTAAATTTAGAACAATTTATTTTCTATTTGGAGTGCATCATAATCCTAGAACTGGCTTGCTTTAACTTTTAATTAGGTCTTGCATTAGTTAACTAGCATGTAGGGTTTCTAAATCTTGCATTACCAAAACTGCATATGGATTGTATTTTTGCATCTTTCATCATTGAATTTCATCTAAAATCTGTAATTGCACTTAGCCTAGACATCATTCAAAATAGAAAATAAAACATTTTCTAAAAATGATACAAAAACTCTAATTTGGGACTCATACGCCCCTCTGGGAAATTTAGTCCTAGTACAGGTGGTTTTGCCTAATTTTTGGGTATTCTATGGTGATTTTTATTTAGCATTCAAACCCCTGAAAACCCCTGATTGGGAGTCATATGCCCCTCTGGGTGATTTAGTCCCGTTTTAGATTTTAAACTATATTTTCAAACATTAAAAGCTTTGTGTCTATGTTTCAGTTTGTTTTTATTACATTTTTGTTTGAGTTTGGAAAGTTTATATTTTCTTTATTTCATTGCATCAAGCTTTATTTGGTTTATTTTATCAATTACATAATTTCAAAGTTGCATTTACACACTTAATTCTAGGTGTGAGCACTTTTTCTACATTTACCTCAAATATCAACAAACATTAGAGAAAATGAAGTAAACCAAACTAAGCACTCCTATGAAATATTTAATCACGCTTCATAATGTAATTAAAACAACAAAATATCAAATAAACTAATTGAGAGCATAAAAACCATGATACGTATCTATCCCGTAGTGGATTGGTGCTTCTTTCATGTGGAAAGAAGCCCTTTCCCAATCCTTGCTAATCTCTTGTATGATAAAAAGATGCAAGATGATGACCAAAATGAAATGCTAACTTGGATGAGTTGTGGAGAGAGATACTAAGATTGTGGATGATTAATAAAATAGAGAAACTCTCTATTTATAGCCAAGGATAAAAGAATGCCAAATATGGAGGATGTGGGACTAAAGATCCACCAATTACAAGATGTCACTTGTCAACATGTGAGAGATTGAGGAATGAGCACATTTTGGTCAATGTGCCAAAGTGGGGGAGATTTAAAATTTGAATTTGATGACACGATGAGTTAAATGCTAAGTTTTACCTTTGCAAGAGACATGTAAGAGCTCTTAAATGCTTTGTTGGATGTACATGTCAATTTGGGGGGAGATTCAAATTTGGAAGAATATTCTCTTTTTATGCCATGTTGATGGAAAATGAGGATTTAATATATCAATAAATTGATTTATTTGTGCAAGTGGGAAAAGCTAGAGGATGTGATGGGTGATTAGGATTAGATTAATTTAATGATGGGTTAGATGATTTGACTTTTTCACTTAGATTTATAGATTAAAATAAATCAAACGGAGATGAAAAGTGATTTAGAATTAGTTATATAAATGTGTTGATTTATTTAGCTAAAGGGAATGATGTTAATGTTAAATCAAATAAAGATGGATTTATTTAATTTCAATGGATGACCTTAGGAGATTAATCAATTAAACTTGATTTATTTTATTGATCAAGCGAATATGATTTAATTAAATATGAGAAATGCATGATGTTAATTCCGTATGTCTACATTTTTTCCATCTTTGAAGCAATGTACTTGTTGCATTGGTTCAAAGAATAAACTTACCATGATCAAAATTCATTTTTTTTAAAAAAAATTAAAGATGCGCCAGCTACAAAAGAAGACTAGTACATTTGCCCGTTCAGAGATAGAGCGGAAATATTCAATGTGAGGTTTGATCTCCCGATAAAGAGGTTCAAGATGGAAATATGGATGGTTGTGATGATGATGCAAATTAGATGGTTTTAAGATGCTTAGAATAACCAATCTATATTATCCTAAACAACTTAAAACGATGATGTAATGCATATAAGATGGATGATGTGATATGCTATGATTATGAGATTTATGTATGCTAATTATTTATGGATGCAGAATGGATACACTGGAGATGATGATTAACTGATCATGAGGTGATGTTAGTGTGGAAAGAAGAAATGAGAAATGAGATGATGACAAGAGGATCCAACAATTCCATGATTTGATGAAACTTTATTAGAGATGATGATGATGCTAGATAATGATTTTCTTATCAAGAATTGGGACTTTAAAAGGGCTACTTACCTTATGTTTGATAACACGCATAAGCACAATGTGTCAAGGTATAAATAACTAGGATGGTGTTGTACTTAGTGTGATGGACTTTGATTCAATAGACATATAGGATTTTTATTATTCACACCTGACATAGGTAAACCTTGCTAGGATGCACTTTAGAAGTTTTAAACATCTCAGACCAAAACACAGAAAGGTATAACCTATCCATGCAATAATCAACAAGCTGCCCAAAACACCCTCCATACATACCTAACAGAGCATGTATTTGCCAAGGTTATATTACAAAAATGTACAATAAGAAAAACAGAAAAAAATAATGATAATTGCCCCATTCCTTTCTCTCTAAATTGTTTTGAGTAGACATCATCGAGAGGTCATTGGAATGAGCACAATAAGATAAATCAAAAGAAAAGATTAAGTACACAAACAAGTCAGTGTTCTTCATACCTCTAGCCAAAGGGATTTTTTTTTATAGGATAAGAATCCAAAGTGATACCCAAAATGATGGCCATTTTTGGAATGATATATCCTAGGACATGCATTGTATAGGATGATGATGGGTTGATAAGTTGATTAATAGGCTACTGATATAAAGTTGATTGACATGTTTGTGATTGATCAAGAGTTTTATTTTTCATTTAAAGGTTTGTTGCTTCGATTTTGATCTTATGTTTGAAGTTTTCTTTTGCTGATTTTTGTAATTGTTTCTGTTTATGTTGCCAAAGGATTAAGGTGATGATTAGTTTATTATGGATGATTGATTATTTTGAGTGAAAGCAAGATGGGATGAATGGAATTTTTGAAATATTTGGATGTTTTTGATTTTTTGAAATGTTTTGAGGTTGTTTTTGGTATTTTTGAGATTTTATGAATGTTTTGATTTTTAAATTTTCCAATGTTTTTATGTTTTATGATTTTTTATGATTTTTTTTGGATTTTTATTTTTTTGAATGTTTTTGGATTTTGATGTCTTGGGGGCTGATTAAAGATTAGCATTTCCTATGATTAAACTTAGAGACAATGTAGTTCGGATGCCATGTTTTGGATATTTTCTAAAAAATTTAGTGTTTTTGGATTTTTTGCATGATTTTGATGATTTGGATATGGATATGTATGATGATATCAATACTCTATTTTGGGATTTTGTTGAAAACCAAGCTAAGGTTGATTGATCCAATTGATGGATAGTGTTAAGCAACACAAGGATATCCTGAGATGATGATTGATGATGATAACACTGTTGAGGATACACAACAATGCCAGGATAGTGGTAGGCAACATAAGGATATCCTAAGATGATGATTTTTTGATTGGATATGATTGATCAGGATTGATGAAGCTTGATTTGGAACAAAATTTGTCTAAATGATTTGATATGACGTTGAAGTATACATTAGATGTGACTGATATTGATTGTTTGGATTGATGTTCGATAAAAGATGAAGCTTGATAAAGAACATGTTCTCATCAAAATATGCCATGGGCTAGTGATTTGGATTTTTTTCTCACAAGTGATTTGACCAATATGATTTCATGTTTTCCAATGCTCAGATCACCACATAAGTTGGAGGATATAGATCAAGATTTATTCTCAAAGCAAGATGTACATATCTGCCCCAAGTGTCTAGCAATGTATGGAATTCCATGGGTGGATGCCTAGATAGGTGTGTGGATGGATGTATATGGTAAGCATGCAAAGGATGCCAAGGATTATTTTACGATAATATAAGGTGTTGAAATAAAGAATGCTCATTTGGATAATGCTTCATGGCTCAGATAATGCTACATATGATAGGATCAATGAAAGTGGCTCATGTCAAGATGTTTACCATAAGAAACAATCAAGTGTGCACTGAACTTCATTAGGATCAAGATAATGTGGAAGACAGATAGAAATGGGCTGGATAACTGGTTCATGGATGAATGTATTTATTATGGCTAAGATGGATGGAATGTTGGATTTATTATGGATGTGATGAGATGCTTTCACTTGAAGTGGTGCATGTAGATGCTCAATTCTACACATGACACATGTTTTCTAGGTTTTCATCCTAGTACTTATCCAAAGCACCACCCATGTGGTTTTCACTAGAGGACAATTTTTTCTTTGTTGTTTTCAATCCTTTTTCTGATTTTTTTGGATTTTTATTAAAAAAAAAAAATTGCATTTTTTTGTGATATTTTAAGCTCATGTTCAACCACCTGATGATGTCAATGTAGATGCTTCTATCATAATGTGCCATTGATATCCTACCTAAAAAATTTGTTTTGCTAAGATACATGTAGTTGAATGCAACTTTTGAGATTCTTGATCTATTTTGTCAATACCGGAGTTAACTTTGTCTTTGTGTGCACATTGTGATATAGTGCCTTCTAAATCCTTATGATGAAGGGTTTTTTCCAACACATGGTCAATTTGAGAATTGGATATTATGCATGAAGCCATGGATGGAGAGTGTTTGGGGATAAAAGATGGATTGGTTAATAGTTTGGAATTTTGACTCTCCAAACTTGGGAAAATGAGAAATGATGGGTGGATACGAAAGTGTGCATGGAATTATGACCAACTTCTTGATACACTTTGTGAATCGCTTGAAAAGAATACTTTTTCTTTTGTCAACATCCTTGATGGATACTTTTCCCTTCTTTATTTTGCCCCATAGTTTCTTTGACTGATGGTGTTTGATAGGGATAATCTTTCTTTGTATTTTTGGTATCCATGTGTATTTGATGTGTCCTTCATGCTTTGTTTCTTTTTCTTTGATAAATTTTTTTGTGATTTGATTCAAATATTTCTTTTGATATTGGTCCCAATTCGTGGATGGGGTGATGGGTGGATGAAGATTTATGACACAGTTGGTTGTAGTATTGGCATTGGTTTCATCACAAGGATTCTCTATGCTCCCTATATTGACGCTTGCTTGAGACATAGTTGCCCCTAGTATTATGGAAGTAGTACCTTCATGCTTTGATTTTTCCTGTTCTGAGAGCTCTTTTTTAGAATGTATTCTCAAATACATGACGGTCACTGCAAATGATGTTATTGGAATTTTCTACTCTACTGACTTTGAAATATCCTATTATGTCTGACCTGTCTTCTTGAGTGGATAATGTTGGATATCTTCGTTCATGATATCCCTAGTTTGAATTTGAGATATATCTAATCCCGATGTTGAAAACTCAGTTTTACTATAGGAATTGATAACCTACTCTTTTCGTGTAATAATGTTCGGAGTAAAAGAATCATGTTCTAAATGAAGATCATCTGTGTCCATCCACATAAGGCATCTCATGGGTAGATGGAGGAGTAAGTACTATGTGGATATGATCATCTTGTATGGATAGGAGAATATCCATTAGATCATTGTAATATCTTGGAGATACGAATATTTGATCTTGATTAATTTTGGGATTTCTTTCAACATGCTTTGGATCAAGTTCCTGACATGGGTCAGTTTCAAAGGATGGATTACTTACAAAGGGTTCTTAGACATCATCATTAGGCATGTTAAGTGGTTCAATATCCTCTTGATCTTTGAGTGGACTTGGATCAAGTGTTGAGTGGAGGATTCCTTCAGTATCTATAACTATGAGGTCAAAGGGGGTCAACACATCTTGGAAAGGACCATTGCTAGTCTTTGGTGAAAGATTTTTATCATGATTTGGAATAAATTTTTGAAATATGTTCTCTAACTCATAAGGCAATGTAGAGACATTTTCAATATTATCATTGGTTGATGGATCTTGCATTATGTCAATATAATTAAATAATTATAACACTCCTTGAAATATATCACTAAAAAGTGGCTCTTGATGTATGATGAGTTGGTCATTGGATGAGGTGGAAACATCTTTAATGTGCTCATTGATGGATAGATATTGAACATTGTTTTCAACAATTGCGGCAGAGAGATTGTGAATGTCTTCAACCATAGGGTCAAGCGATGTTGACATTTCTTGAATTGGATCATTGTTGGGTATTGTTGGTGGATTTTGATCATGATTGAATAGTGACTCTTGATGTATGTTGTTTTGATTGTTGTATGAGGTATAAAAATCTTCATCGATGGATAGATCTTGATTATTGTTTTCAACAATTGTGGTGGAGAGATTGTGAATGCTATCACTAGTGGTCAAATCTTCATCGTTATTCCCAATAGTGATTATCTTTTGATCAATGAGGTCTTGGATGAGATTTTTGAGTCAAATACAACTTGATGTTGTGTCCCTTTCTTTTGTGAAAATCACAATGGTGCTCCTCGTTATACCCTGGTGGTTTAACTAGGGGTTCTTGATAGTTCCCATAGATGGGGAGCTTGATGAGATTTTCTTGTACCAATTGTTGTAGGACTGATTCGATTGGTCTCCCAAGTGGTGTGTATTTTTTGTTTATTCCCTTGGAAGATTTTCATTTTGAATTGACCTTGTGGTGATTGATTTTGGAGATGTGGTGATTGGGTTTGTTGTTGATGTTGTTGATCTTGGTATCCAACTTCTTGACATTGGAGATATTGTTCTTGACATGGTTGTGGCCACAACTTACTGCTTTGATGACATGGTTCAATCAATGGTAGATTACATTGATTTTGGAGTAAAAATGTCTCTTGTTTGAAGGCTTCAGTTAGTTTGTCAAGTGAATAAATTTGGTATAGTAAAAATTGGTCTTGAATTTGTTCTTGGCACCCTTGATATAGTTGATTTGGCTTTTGTTTAAGCAAATTTGGAGTGTGTACTTGTGGCGTTTGATTTTTGACAATGTTTTGATTTGGGATGATGCTCATATTTGGCATGATAGGTTGAAATTGAACATTGTTGTGGTTGGGAATCACATTGCCTTGATTTAGGTAACTTTGGTTTTGCATGGTGTTACCTTGACTTAGATCAATACATGGATTTGTTATCATCATGTTTTGACATTGAACAACATTTGTCTGATTCACAAACATATATATCCCAAAGTTTTCCAAGTTTGGATTCAAAATGTTCATGTTTGGAAAACTTGTACTTGACATGTATGGATTTGGTGGAATGATGTTGTTTGCTTGAATATTTGTGCATTGATTGTTTGGTCGATAGATTTGTAAGTTTGGACTTGGATTTAAATCTATCATTAGGAAAGGTGTTCCAAATGTTTGACTGGGCATACTCATATTTGTTGTACCATCGAGGTTTGTAGGAGATATTGATCCTATGTACATATTGTATAAATGTGACTGTTGAAAATCAATTGGCATTGCAAGGCGTTGATAGTTTGGTTGACTTGGTTTACTCATGATGTATGGATCAAGTTTATATTCCATGTTCTTCTTGTGTTTTGAATTTGTTGCAAAAGTGACCCCTAATGTGTTTAGGACCAATGATGAGATGAAGGATGAAAGGGGTGAATGATATGGGTGTTGAATGTTTAGGAAATTTAGATCAATGCTAGACTTTACAATTTTATTTTGATGGTTTCGATTTGATTCAGATAATGGACTTGTAAACCCTAAGATGTTAGATGTGATCTTTAGGATAAAATTTTCCAAAGAAGTGATAATTTAACTAAGTGTGTGAGGAAGGATTCATCCAAACACACCTAACTAAACAAATGATTTTGATTCAGATTAAGGATGTGCCCAAGTCTAGATAATGATTTTTCCAAAGCTCTAAAGTTATTTATGAGATGGAGATGACAAATTTTTGGAATGGATGAAGTGTTTGATTTGATCCTAAATGAACCTAAGAAGGATTTATTTACTAGACCAAGATCATGAAGAACATTCCTTTCTCTAAGAGTAATTCAAACCAAAATACCAATGTTTGCTCGAAAGACAATAAAAAGATAAACAAGAAAATGTGTGGGGTTCAATTGTTATCTTTCTTTAATGACCTTGTTTTACCACAAATACACTTTTGATTAAGTTTCAAACTAAATGTCCAATGTCATAACCTCTTTTCATCCCACAAAGTGCTATGTGGAATTTCCAAGAAATCAAGACAAGGGTTGCCTAATGTTGACCTTAGTAAGAGAAAATTAAGATGAAAACCCAATTACTTAGGAACCTCTAGGGATGTAATCCCTAGGGTAAGCAATATCTCTTGGGTTTTGTCAAAGGTATTTTCTCTAACTAAGGGATTTGAAATTTTGAATGATTTTTTGAATGTGTTTCCTAGTGTTTTTGAACAAGCAAGTGTTTTGTAACCAAGAACAAGTACAACCATATGGATATGACATACTATATTTGTTGAGTCCCCACTTGGACAAGTCTAGCTATTCTTATCTTTAGTGAATGGTTAGATGCTTGACCCCACTAGCTCCCCTCCATGAAACTCACTTATATGGGGCAACCAAGCATCAACACCCATGAAACTCCTATGGCATGATTTCCATTTTTACTAAAGACTATAAAATTGTGGGGCAGCTTCAGAACAACCATTCTTGCACCAAAAAATAGATAGGGATTTTGGCCTTTCTAAAATAAGGGTTTTAATTCAAACTTTTCATTCATAGGAGTTGACCTAATGTGGCGAGAGACGATTGTTGCCCTTCTCATCGGAGTCAACCACGTGATACTGGTTTTTATTCCAATACCAACATTTATATCCCAACTAGAAATACTCTTGGCTTTAGAGTGTTACTAGTTGATTTGTTACCTTGGGTGAGTACTTTTTCCCCAAGGAAAGCCCTATAAGATAAACATTAGCGACTAAATATATTCATAGTTCAATCAACCTTCATTTAGAAAAAAAAGGGAGAACACATGCAATAGATTTACCCACACACAATGTTTTGTTCAATTTTAATCCCTAAAATGAAATGAGGATGTGATCACTTTATCCCACCCTAAGACCATCAAAAAGAATTTTATTCTCAAGATCACCGTGAGGTGCGAGAGAAGTGCATATGTATTTTAAATGGCGCTAGTTTGAGTAAGTAATCACAAAAAAAAGTTGCACAAGTTCATTTTTAAGTCCACAAAGCAATGATTTTGATTTTTTTTAAAGCACCAAAATGAGATTTGAAAGTTGTCTTGTTCAATTGTTAACCTCAAACAAATCTAGTCAATTTGCCTAAAGTTCATTTTAACCCCTTTGTAATGAAAATTGAAAGTTTTTGTAATGATCGTTTTAAAGCCCAAAAACAAGTAAGTTGATCTAAAAGAGAAAACTAAAGTGTAGAATGAAAGCTCCTTAAAGCATTTAAAAATGCTTTGTCAACTTCAATATTGATGTTCAATTTTCTAGCTCAATTTCATTTGTTTTCACTTGATTCTAATCCTTGATTCCAATGTCAACCTATAAAAATCACAAAATAAAATATTAGAGATGAGAATCAAGAATAACACCATAATGTTTTAATCATATAGCCACAAAATTGGCTCTCCCTTTATAAATGAAAATAACAAAGCTCTATTTTTTTTTTTCAACAAATGTATTGATATCACAATCCCAGCTGAACATTCTATCTCCACTACAAGTTTCTTACCAGATTCACTTGTTACGTTTGCAACTTGTTTAAGGAACAAATGTGTTTGAAATGTAATCAATTGGTAAAACAAAACAAAAAATGGTAATTATTGTAAGCATTAAAGGCTTTTAGATTCATATCTGGAGCATTTTAATATGGACCACATATTGGAGGTAGATTAAATAGATAGCACAACCATACAAATTTTCATTAGATTAAGTAGAAGTCAAATAATAACAAAATTTCAATTAGACCAAATGTAAGTTATGTGGAAAGAACTAGCACCTGACACATTGGGAAACTTGTGGCATTCTAGATAAATTCAAAATGGAATTCCCACCTAGATTTGAGAGTAGAGGGTCCACCACAATTAAATAAAGAGCATTTAATGCTTCTCCCAATAAGAACATTGAAATCAGATTTCAATAAGAAGACATCACGCGCCCTCCAAAAAATTTAAGTTGCCACCAGAAATCCAACACTCCAAACCATAAATATACCTAAATCAATCAATGTTCAATCAAACATAAATGTATGCCGCACGTAATTGTCTTTTCTTTGGGTAGAGAGTCAGCAGATGCATTGAAGGAAAATGATGCAAAGAAAAGATAGTTCCAAAGCTCTTTTATAAAATAATAATCATATCACATAGCTATGCTTCCTAAAGTTTTAGAGACATAAATCTGTGCAATGTAATTTGAAATTTGTGTGACTAGATTGAAGGTGATAGCCCTCTGATTCATTGGGAAAAAAGAAAAAAATTGTGAAGACTGTATCGTTGTGAGTAAATCACACTAGAGTTGGAAAAATTGAGAGTGGCATATCAATGCCAAAGGATTTAACGCCTATTGAATCTTAAGGGTTGTGGTTGGATTGAAATACCTAGAAGCAACAGTTTTATTTGCAAAGTAATTAGAATCTACAACATTTGAAACCTTTACCACTTGAGCGATAATTACAAATCCAATCACCAAATGATCATGTTGGTTTTCCTACTAAAGTTCAACAAAAAGATGATCGAGCAGAGCAACTATGCCAAAATCAGTTGATGGGCATGCAACATTTATGGATGGAAATTGTGCTTCTGCTCTTGTCTTTCGAATCCAACTACTACCTACTATATCTGACCGCTTTTGTTTTTCATTCAATTCCTACAACAATTTAATGGAAATTTTATTTGATCGAGAAAAAAAGAAGAGATTCAGATGTGTTTAGAAATAGTCATCGATTAATTTGGTTAGTTATCACAAAGGACAATTAATGTGGTAAGAAAAAAAAAAATTGAGATTGACAAGGCATGACATGACATGTCTATAGCGTAGATTATGAAAGAGAAAGGCTGACCATGACCAAAATGCATAATGATGTCACTACAAAAAAAATAATTACGCCATTGATCTCAACACAAGCTGTAAGCTCCAAACGATTTATGCTAATCACAAAATGTCCTTTGATCAATCCAATCAATCTACCATATCACTAAAAGAAAACAATTCATGGGCCGATATTCTAGATATATTGTGACCATTAATTGATAAAGATTCAATGTATCTTGAGAAATGAAATCTCCACGTAGCAATAAGCAAATCTATGAACAAGAGAATCACTAGCTTGCAGATAAGGACACAAGCAAACAAAAACGTAAATTTTCCATACACTTCTCCACATGCTATTATGTTTTCAACAAGGGTACAACATCCTTTTTTGGCACAACACTGATTGAAATTTGTCAAGCTATGAATATGTAGCAGACACAAAGTCAAGATAGGCATTTAAAAATTCTAGGAAGAGATGGAGTTTAGAATTTTCAAAGCATATTTAAGATAATATTCTATGCAAAATTATATTTCTTATATGTCCTTACTTTTTCTCACCTATGTGATTTTATATGCTCTTTTAAATCAAATACAACCTATACTACATTAATATCTCTGTTAATTTTTATGGGCATCTCTTGCTCTTTCTAAGTTTCTACACAATGGCATTTTCAATCACAGGCTTTGGAGTTGTGACTACAACTTTAGAATGAACACAAAATAGTTTGGAGAAATAATAAATATAGTGTTGAGGACTAAAATGTATTTGGGTATGTGCAAGATCATCATGGAAAAAATAGGCCCTTAAGTGGCAAAAAATTTAGAAAAATCAGTGTTAGGCAACTTGACGTAAAAATTTCAATAAGTTATCTATATTATTTCAAAAATATGTAAGAATAGAATCTGTAGAAAAATGAATGTAGTTTCTAAACTACTAGTTTTATTTAAAAATAAATAAAATCTATTTGGTGAAAATTTGAAATTTCAATGTAGTAGTACTTAAATTTCAGGGAAAAATAAGAAGTAGGTGTAACCACCCTAACCATAATAAAATGATAATATTTTTTATAAGATTTCATATATAAGTAGAGGACTCATGTCCAGATGTGATGCATATTTTTTGTAATTTTTTTCCAAGTAAATAATTAATTATGATTTTTTTATTACAACTTTTAAAAAATAAAAAAATTTGTATGTCTAACCATCTTAACTTGGTTAAAAATTCATGAAATTTAATTTTTATTTTTTTAATCGTATAGTATGTGAAGCATAGAATGTGACGCATGTTTTGGATTCAAAAAATGTGAAACCGTTTGAAAGTTATAGATGTTTTTCAATCAGCCTATCAATTAGGAGTTTAGTTGTAATTCTAATAGAAAATAAATAATAATTATTTATTAAATTCAAATTAAAGAATAATTTATATTGGTGGAAATTTGAGAATCTCCTCTAAAACCCTTTTCGTTTCATCAATTTTGGATAAAAATAAAGTCATCAGCCACATACCCTACAAATACCCATAATATTGCCACTTTTTGGCCCATCATGATCCTGCACATACCCATCTAGCAAACCAGCTACAAAATTGTCATGTTATGAAATAGATGTATCAAACAGACAGTCTATAGTGGCATTTACTATCATTTATTTCCATGAAGAGATGGAGTAGAGGATTTCTATAGCACACTAAAATAATACTCTACGCAGACTTAGCTTTTATTTTACCATGGTTGGTGTATCTTTGTATGCAAACATGGATTTATTATGCAATGCGTGTTTAAAAACTTGCACTTTCTAAGAGGTATTCATTTTAATAGACATATCAATAACAAATAGAAATAAAGAGAAGAATGTTTATTTTCATTGCACTCAAAATCATATATTTCCTATTGCAAAGATATGTAAATGCAAAAACGCCTTATAGAAATGTGGTCTTATGGAATGCCATTGTTGTAAGATGTTCTTTAATCATATTTCCTCCTTCTAGCGCCATTTATGTGAGCACTTTTTCTGCATTTACCTCAAATATCAACAAACATTAGAGCAATTGAAGTAAACCAAACTAAGCACTCATATGAAATATTGAATCATTCTTCATAATGCAATAAAAAAAAAGAAAAATCAAATAAAATAATTGAGAGAATAAAAAACATGATACATATCTATCCCATAGTGGATTGGTGCTTCTTTGATGCAAAAAGAAGCCCTTTCCCAATCCTTGTTAAGCTCTTCTATGATAAAAAGATGCAAGATGATGACCAAGATGATATGCTAACTTGGATGAGTTGTGGAGAGAGATACTAAGATTGTGGAGGATTAATACATTAGAGAAACTCTCTATTTATAGCTAATAAGGATAAAAGAATGCCAAATATGGATTATGTGGGACTAAAGATCCACCAATGACAAGATGCCACTTGTCAACATGTGAGAGATTGAGGAATGAGCACATTTTGGTCAATGTGCCAAAGAGGGGGAGATTTGAAATTTGAATTTGATGACAAGAGGAGTTAAATGCTTAGTTTGACCTTTGCAAGAGACATGTAAGAGCTCTTAAATTCTTTGTTGGATGTACATGTCAATTTGGGGGGAGATTCAAATTTGGAAGAATATTCTCTTTTTATGCCATGTTGATGGAAAATGAGAATTTAATAAATCAATAAATTGATTTCTTTGTGCAAGTGGGAAAAGCTAGAGGATGTGATGGGTGATTAGGATTAGATTAATCATGATTACATTAATTTAATGAGGGATTAGATGATTTGAATTTTTGACTTAGATTTATAGATTAAAATAAATCAAAAGGAGATGAAAAGTGATTTAGAATTAGTTAAATAAATGTTTTGATTTATTCCTAGGTAAAGGGAATGATGTTAATATTAAATTAAATAAAGATGTATTTATTTAATTTAAATGGACGACCTTAGAAGATTAATCAAATAAACTTGGTTTATTTAATCGATCAAGTGAATATGAATTAATTAAATATGAGGAATGCAGGATGTTAGTTTTGTATGTCTACACTAGGTTATCGTATTGCATTTCATCATGGATATGTTCTTTGGTAAGCTTTGGATGTCCTTGAAATCATTAGTGGATGTTTCAACCTATGATTTTGGAAATGACCCTAATCTAATTGAACCCACTCATACTCAGTCAACTCCTAATGCATTTCCTCCTCATGATGTTGACATCATTGGAGAAGATGATCACAACATGAAAAACTTCCTAAATGATTTCCTTAATAACCTTGAGACTAATGCATCCATTTATCCTTCTATTAAACAACCAAAACCCCCTACCATCCCATCACTTGAGATGTTTTTCCTTTTACATTTTGAAATTGAGAAACAAGCTGAACCTAATTTCCCTACAATAGGTGGACCTAGTTCCTCTAATCAAGTCAATATTCAACCATCCTATGTTAACAAAGTAACTAACTCATCAATCAACCTAGAAGGTACATTTGAAAAAGGATTCATGATCTTAAGTAAACAAGGATGTGATACAACAAGTGAACATGAAATTCATCAACTCTTAGAGAAAATACCAACTAAAGACACTAAAGGGTTAGGATATGAATACCCTCCTCCTTACATAAGTGTCCTCCTCCACAATGAACAACTAATGCCTCGTAACGATGATAAGATCATCTTAGGTGTGCCATAGAAAAATGGCCCCTTGTCATTTTCATGGCCTTTCAGGTCTTTTTTCATCATGTTTTACATGTTTTGTCTTAACTTTATATTACAAAATGGCTTGAACATGCTTATTTTAAATGCTAATATTAAATATTCAAGTCTTGTGAATGTGTTGTGAAATGTTGTAAAGCATTTCTACATCATTATAGACTCTATTTAATGCAATTCACTTAAAAATCATCATTTGACACATCAACAAGTCCTATTTTGAAGTTTTGTTAAGTCTTGTTATCAAAATTCACACTTTTCTAGGCATTTCCCCCTTATTTACACTCTTCTTATGTCTTGTTGGACCTCCTTATACACTCATAAAGTATATTTAAGTGTATTTTTGAATGATACCCCAACACACTACATTAAATAGCACTTAATTCCCAACACTTGAACACACCCTCAAGGTGGGACCCATTCGCCATGGGTCTGAATGAGTCCACCTTGACACAAATTTTTTTTTAAAATCAAATTTCTTTTGAGATTTTATTCATTTTTACACTTGATGTCAGCATGTGATGATGTATACTTAGTACTAAGACACAAGAATGGTATAAGTAAGCTAATTTTACTTCATTTTACATCCATCCAAAATCTCCAAGCATCCATGAAGCATTCAAACATTCATAATAACATTTTGTCAAGTATTTTGCAATAGATCATTAAAAAAATCATTGAAGCATCTTGGAGCAGCCATGGATATTGATTTAGATTTACATCTTCAAGGGTTTTGAGGTAAGTTGTAATACTTTATGTTATTCATTTATCCTTTCCCTCACATTTCATATATTTTCATTAGGTTTAAGTACCAAAGTGGGGTTTGACCAAGGCAACCCCTATTTGCTAACCATCTAACATTTTTTCCCTTTTTTATGTGTTATTTTATAGATTTAATAGGTTTGAAAGGTGTTGAAAAGTTGAATCAATTCAATTGAGCTCTTCAAGAAATTACATTATCTTTTCATCTATTCTAAGTATTTTCTATTTGTTTTCTACATAATTTGACCTTGACAACATGACACTCAAGATTTGAAAGATCTGATGCTGCTGAGTTGTTGACTGTACTTCCACAAATTTAGGATTGGACTGATTCACCACCCTTGGGAATGATTCCACCTTAACATCCAAAATCTAGATTTTGTTAGTTCCAGGATCCCAACAAGCATAAACTAGTTTATGACACTTTTCAACTGACAGTAGATTGATTCACCCTCCTTGGTGAATAAGTCCCTCAGTGAATTTTTTATAGATTCAATCTACCTTCAAGACACTTCAACAACTTCAATTCAAGTCCAGGTGCACTCATATTTAACCCATTACTTTCTATTTTGCATTATTTCTTGAATTTTCATGTTGTTTGCATATGACACTATGTTTTTAAACATAGCTTAGATCTTAGTTTTTCATTCATTTTCATCCATTTATATTAGTTAATTACACTTATTTTAGTTCATTTAGAATAGACAACAAAATATATTGCATAATTTGAATGAACGCCTAGCATTTTTGGTCCTAATCCCTCTCCTTTAGGTGAAAAACCCTATAAGAGTTAGAGAGATTTAGTGCACCAAAAATATCACAGTTCATTAGGTCCTCCCCAAAATTCAACTCAAGAAATTGGTGAATCTAGCAAGCAATAGAGTTCTTACAAACTAAAGAAACTACAATTCCCTTATCCACCAACTATAACTAAAAGGCATTTACATGGGTGTTGCCACAATAGTGGTTTACACTTTCTAAGAGATCCTGAATTTTTTTGAAATCAAATATTTTTAGAAAATATAATGATTTAAGCCTAGAAAAGTTACATTTAAAGGCTTCCAAGTAAAGAGGGTTTTATCAAACCACCTTAGACCAAGCCCCCTTGGATAGAACCCCACTAGTTTTAAACCATACCTATAATGGAGTCTCCTTTACACCTATCAAAATGTTGATAAAAAACAACTTTTGATTTACCATTTTGGGGATCAAATGAATTCATTTAAAATTTATTTTTTGTAAGTATGTAGTCCTTATTATAAGCTTCCAAAAAAATATAATTTTAATTAAGTTAAATTTGATTATTATAATTATTTTCTATTTCTTGTGAATGTAGGTTTTTCAGTAAAAATCAAGCTCTTTGTTCTACACATGTTGAAAAATAGAATATTATAAAAATAAAATTTTGAAAAATATGAGTGTACCAGATATTGAAGTTCTTGATCCAGCAAAAAAAAATTGAATTTTGATAAATACAAAAAAAGTTGTGCATTATACAGTTGTGCTATTGTCTAAATTGTAATTGGTTTGACTTCAAAACTTGATTAAAGAAAAAATATTCAATAAAAAACTATCTAACCAAGTTGAAGCACTAGATATCAAAGCTAAAAATATAAATTTGAAAGAATTATAATTTTATCCAACATGGAAAAAAAATTATGTGTTATACAGTGAGAGTCACTTTTTATAAAATTGTTGTTTTTTGAAAAAAACTTGTTTTCAAGGGTGATGGAAAAAGAAGTATAATCTGATTCCAAAAAATTTTAAAAATATATATTTATAATCTATAGAAAAATTTCACAAAACTCTAGTTTTCATCATCTTCAAATTCCTCATGGTTTAGCTACTATAGGTGCCCAAAAGTGAAGATTTAGTTAAAAAAATTATTTCAGTGTCCAATTTGGCCAAAAATTGTAAACCACTATTGTGGGATCACCCATGTTATACTTCTACACTGAGGACTAATTACATTACCACCCATAAGAGAAGATTGAAAACCAGATCCTAAGAATACAAATACATCACATTGTCAATATCATAGTCATTGGACATAGTACTGATGAGTGTCATGCTTTAAACCAAATCTTTTAAAAGTTTGATATCATAGAAATAGTTCCTTAGAGCATGTTCTTCCCCTCCTTTCCATGTAATAGTTGTACCTAGATCACAACTTTCTCACTATTACATGCTTTACATTCATTGAAAACCATTCCAAAATGCAAGGAGCTCCTTCTCATCACCTACCTCGGCTCATTCTTGTCTTGCAGTTAGCAGGGGAAAGAATTAGATAGCCTTGTCCTAGTAACACATTTGTCATTGTTCCCTTTGGCTAGCTGTCTACCTTCTGTATATGATGAACAAGATTGGGATGTAGACAACCTGTTAGAGGTTGACTCACATGTGCCTTTCTAGTCTTTTTCCTTATTTTCTTTTTCACATTTTTTATGTGATTGCATGTGCGTAATGTGATCCCCCATACTATTTTGTTTGATCTATATGTCTCTTTGTGAAACTTCTCTAATTCTACCTGCATTCTTCTCTATGTCATAAATCTTTTATCTATTCATTGTCTTGTATTTTCCTTTTGGGTATGATGCAAGGCATCAAGACATTCATGTATCTTCCATGTTGACCCAAAATATTTTCTTTGTGTCATTCTTTCTGTTTCATGAGTATTTTTGGAATGATGATAGTTCCAAGCTCTCTAAAAAAATTGTAGCAACAACATACTGACTCTAAATCCATGGATCCCTTGTGTGATTTTGGGATTTCATTTTGGGGGCAGCCCCCTTTCATGACGTAGTTTTATTCAGAAATATCTGACTTGGCATAGGGTTATCCAACTAAGCTCTCATGTCCCCTTTATTGTTAGCATTTATCATTTGCTACTTTAAAGTAATTGCTCACAACATGGTGTTTAGAAATTTATTTAAAGTGGGGGCATACATTGGCATTATTCTTTTGTATTTCATGCTTCATTGTCTAGTCTTATTATTTCATGCGATGTGTCTTTCACTTTGTGGTGATGTTGGGTATGATGTTCCTCAAGAGTGTGATCTCTCTTAGCATATTATATTCTAGGTATCTGTAAGATCATGATGGGCCAAAAAGTGGCGATATGATGGGTATGTGTAGGGTATATGGCTAATGACATTTTTTTTACATGAAATTGATGAAACGAAAAGGGTTTTTAAAGGAGATTCTCAACTTTCCACCAATATAAATTATTCTTTACTTTGAATTTAATAAATAATTATTATTTATTTTCTATTTGAATTATGACTAAAGTCATGATTTATAGGCTAATTGAAAAACATCTATAGCTTTCAAATGGTATCACATTTTTTGAATCTAAAACATGTGTCACATTCTATGCTTCACATACTTATATGCTTAAAAAAAGAATTGAATTTCAATAAGTTTTGACCAAGTTAAGGTGGTCAAACATACGAGCTTTTATAGTTTTTAAAATTTGTAATAAAAAATTCATAATTAATTATTTACTTGGAAAAAATTTATAAAAAAAAATGCATCACATCGAGACATGAGTCGTCTACTTATATCTAAAATATTATAAAAAATATATTATCATTTTGTTGTGGTTAGGGTGGTTAGACACCTACTTATTTTTTCCTGAAATTTAAGTACTACTACATTGAAATTTCAAATTTTCACCAAATAGGTTTTTTAAATCAATCTAGTAGTTTAGAAAATACATTCAATTTGCTACAGATTCTATTCTTACATATTTTTGAAATAGTATAGATAACTTATTCAAATTTTTATGTCAAGTTTCCTAACTCTAATTTTTCTAAATTTTTTGCCACTTAAGGGCTTGTTTTTTCCATGATGATCCTGAACATACCCATTGATGACATCATTTTTAGAGGCAGTAATGAAAAATGTGTAAAATCTTCTAGAAAGCTAAGCATAATGAATTTTAGATGTCTATGTTAGGAGAATTTTCTTTCTTCTTGGAGTTACAGATTGTTCAGTCAGATAAAGGGATTTTTATTTCATAGCTCAGATACATAAAGGAGTTGTTAAGCAAGTTCAGAATGGAACATTATAAACCTATTGCAACACCTATCATTATCAGGTGTAAGTTGAGAAAGGATGATGACTTTGATCCAACAAATCAAACTCTGTATTGGTCTCTGATTGGTAGTTTGATGTATATGATAGCATCTAGATCAAATATCAAAGTATGTAGTTGGAATGGTTTTTGGATTTTAGGAAACACCTAAAGAGACTCATGTGAAGGAAGTAAAAAGGATATTTAGGTGAAACATAAAAAATAGAGGTTCACCCAAAAGGGGATTCACCAAATGGATGAACCTAATTTTTCTTATGATGATGTTTCATTCAATTATGGAGGGTAAAATGGATAAATAACAATTAGAAATGAATCATAACTATTATAAAAACAAATAGGAAGGTTTTAAGATGCTAAAGTGAGGTGTACCTTGTTGAAAAAGGCATTGTTATAGGGGTCACTAAGGACTTTTCCCAGTGTTGAATGGGTCCCTGCTAGGGTTCTAGGAAAGTGATTTTTGGGTTTTGTTCTTCAATGTTTGCATTCCCATCTCCCAGGTGATCAACTCCTTAAATTCAAAACTATTTTTTGTAGCTTTGTTTTCATGATCTTGCACTAAATATGACAACTTTTTCAACTTTACAACTTTGACAACTTTTGTTTCATTCTTGTTCTCCACTTGATCTTCAACCTAAAAAACTGTAAACACACTTTAAGAAAGAAGTTTTTTTTTTTGTTAGGGAATACGTGTTTTCCTTGGTCAAACCCCATTAAGGAAACTAAACGTTGTGATGAAACAATGAAACATGAAACATGAAAAAATGATACCTTGGATGAAGTCTTGGAATGCAAATCAACAATCTAGCATGAAGTGGTCATGAAGAATGTATATCTTGATCTTGAATATGGATGTGAAACAATTCTTGTCAATGGATCTTAAATGCTACATCAACACATTAGCTTAATTACATGCATGATGCACTAAATTTTTGACATGATCTTCAATGAACTAAATTGATAGCTACAATAAAACCTTGATAATATGCTCTTGAATCCTTTTGAGGATGCTCTTGAATCCTCTATAATGTTCTTATGAATGTACTCTTGATTACTTATGAAGATCTAGTTATGGAACTTGTAAAGAAACCTTATACTTATACTTAACTTAAGATTTAATCCCAAAAATCAAATAACACAAGGAGACCTTAGATCTAGGATTTAAAATTATTAAAATACCACCAAGAATAAGTTCAAAAAGGGGTGTCCTAAGTTAGGAGGACCCATTTTCCATAAAGTGAATGGGTCCTAGCATAGTTAACTAGGACACATTCAAGGGATATAAAACAGCATGTGAAAAGGGGGTCCTATGACCTAGAAAGGACCCATTCGCTAGGTGACGAATGGGTCCTAAGTCAGTAGCCTAGGACACATTTCAATGAGGTAAAATGTTATGCCAAAAGAGGGTCCTAGGACCAAGGCAGGATCCATTTTTCATGTGGAAAATGGGTCCCAAGTCACTAGCCTAGGACTCAAGCCTTTCCAAATTAAGTGTTGTGAAAAATTACTAATGAGTGTTGGGATTTATCCTTCAAAAAATACAATAAATAAGGCTTGGATTTTAATTTAAGGGGCCAATTAAGATCTAATTAACCTCAATTAATTAATAAATCCCTAGATTAGTGTGAAAGTGTAAAGAAACACTTTACAAAACCCTAAATAAGGAATAATTAAGTCTATTTTATCATTAATTATTCATTTCCAAATTATCTATGAAAAAGGGTTACCTTTTTCAACACTACATAAGGTATTTGAAGGCTACTAGAGAATTTTTCCTATGGTATCCAAATAGTGAAAATTTTACTCTTACTGCATACACAGATGTAGATTGGATAGGTTGTGTGGATGAATAGAAGAGCACAAGTGGAAACTATGCATTATTCCGTGGAGACAATTTGGTGTCTCAGTTGAGTAAGAAGCATGAAGTAGGAAGCAAAAGTAGAATACATTGCTACAACATCATGCTACACTTAGGTGCTTTTGATGAAGCAGAAGATGAAGGAGATGAAAGTTATTTGAATACCCTACCACTATTATTTGTGATAACACATGTAATAAAAATTTCAAAGAATTTCATGATGCACTCAAGAACAAAGCACATTGCAATCAAATATCATTTCTTGAGAGAGAAGGTTGCAGAGAAGGAAGTAATATTAGAATATGTGGACACAAAGGAGAAAGTTGTAAATATATTCATGAAGTCACTTCCTAAGGAGACATTTGAGTTTCTCCAATAGAAGTTGGGATTTATTACTCCCTAATATTAATAATTCAAGAGGAAAGTAGAAGGTGAGGGGGAGCTTGGTCTCCCTACCACAAGAAGGGTTGGTGCTCTTGTATTTTCAGAAGTAGTAATGTATGGACTCAAGGGGAGTCTATCTAGGAAACAATGTTATAGATGTTGTAGTGTACTAGTTTTGAAGGAAAAAGTGTTGAGCCTTTGCCATTTATGTCAAAGGGGAAGAAAATGTTCTCAAAATGCTAAATTTATTAGAAAGAATAATGGGAGAAAGTGTTCTCAAAAGGTTGAATTGAGGAGATACTAAATTCAGAATGCCATTTCTTTCATAGGAGGAGTAAATTCTTTATCTAATAAATCATTTAGATGTTATCTTTCAGGAGTGTTTGGTGGCCCTGACATTTTTCTATTTTCCATCAGTAACAAAGGGGTAGATTGTTGTGCATAGGTTATCATTGATGTCAAACTAATGCTAGTGGGTCATTATTACTAATAGTGGTTATCAAATGATGTGAAGGCTATCAAATGTGAAGGTTGTCAAAGATGAAGAAGATTGTAGGAGTACTAGAACTATCATTTGATTCAAGGTTCTAAAAGAATTTATTTTGCCAATGTGTAAATTTTCTAATAAATTCAGGTATCATGTATCATGTCAGTATTGGTGTGACTTCCTTTAAATAGTTAATGAAACTATTATACCATGTCAAGTATTCAATCAACATGAGTATGGTGGTCTAGAAAGATATCTTTTGGATAGAGAGATTGATTTATATGGTTGTAATTTATTTTACAAATGTAGTGGTTCTCTGTAGTTTGGAAGGAGAGTATGCATATACTAGCTCTATTAGTTTCCTAAATTTTTTGTGACACAACTCAATGTGCAAGGAGTTTGAAATATTAGAAGTTTTTTCAAGATATTCTAAGTTCAAGACATGTACAATGATGACTAATAGCATGCATAATTCAAATCATGTATGTGGAGTGAGGATAGGAACCGTTTAAGGTTCACATGGTGGCAAAAGGCATCAAGTTCTTTTGGTAGCAAGTTTTGACCATTATATTATACCTTTCATGTACTTTGAATTTAGGTTTGAACCCTATGTTGTCTAGGTTTTTGTGGATCCCTATCCAACATTGAAGAGTGTTAATTTAACGTCATGTATATATTTCAAATTTTTAGATGTATTGTAAGCATCAGTGAGTCTTGAAAAAAGTGGAATGTACAAGCATGTCGTATGCAAGTGTAATGAATGGAAGGTATTTGAAAAAAGTGTAAATAAACTAGGGTGATCTAGTTTTAGTTGGTCATTATTAACACGAGAGAGTGTATATTGTGTATTTGGTGCATGCCATAGTTAAATTTTAAATTTTCCATTACTTTTGTATTCCTATAGGATAGGTTTTCTACATGTTATATCATTTTGATAAGGATTGGTGTATCTATTTTGGTGGAGATTGGTGCCTCTTGTAGGTTGGTTCCTATTGATTCATTTCGGGATTGGTGTCTTTGATAGGTTAGTGCCTACATCATATTATAAAATTCACTTATTATATTCCTTCTTCTGAGAGTTTCTCACCATGGTTTATCCCATTCTTGGTTTCCATGTAAATATGGTGTTATGTGTTACCTTGTGTTGTTCTTTAATTAATAGCTTGTATGGTTGAGTGCTATTCATGTTAAAAATATAAAAATTAGTTGTAAAGGTTTCCAAAATTATTTTGATCTAGTTATTCACCCCCCTCTTAGTAGATTGTGTGCCCTTCACATTTATCCCTCATTTTAGTGAGAGTATGAAATTTCACTCATACTCACACTGAAGTAAGAACAAGTCAAGAGGGATTCAATAATGTAAATGTTGAAGAGATACAAAGGGAATGACCCTAGGTGGGAACACAATACCCCAAGATTCAAGATCCTATGGAAATACAACATAAGGATAATGGAACACACATGTGTGATCATGTGCAATGCAACATGACAAACATAAAGCATACATAATGAAGACACAACATAAAATTAATAAAAATGAAAAAAAACACAATGCACACATGCAAAGTTAGGTATGACAACCACAAACTAGGAAAATCCTCAAAAATCTTACTAGGATCCATACCTAAGGGGTTCATGACTCATATGCTAATAGTCTAATACTTGCTAAATGAACCATGAACCAAGGTACCATAGGCTAGTGAAGTTCGATATTCACTAGGTGAGCCTTCTAACAAGGGGTAGTAAATGAGTAACACACAAGGATTAGTGAGGACCAATTTTCACTAGGTGTGTACCCATGTCAACCATACCAAGAATTATATTCCCAATAGTTTTGATAATGTGCTACACAAATAATCAAAATTCTAGGATAATGCACAACTAAGACCAATGTGTGTAAAAAAATTCAAGCACATAATTAAATGTATGCCCCCACCTTAAAGTAATATTTGAACACCACTTTGTGAGAAATTTCTTTAAGGTGGTATAAAATGATAAAATTTAATATGATAAGGCCATGAGAGCTTATTTGGAAAGACCTATGCCAATGATATGTTCTCAAATAAATCCAGCTAATGATAAAGGGGTTTTTCCAAGATAAAGCCACATAATAAGGAAATAGAGGATTACATGATGGATCCATAGATCCATTGTTAGTATACATATTTTCTAATATATAATGTGATTGCGCTTGAAATTGACATAATTCTCCCAAATACTCATGGAACTATTAACATAATGAAAGAATGACACATAAAGATAACAAAAAAAAATTGCCTTAACATGGAAGAAAACTAAATTCCTCAACACCTTGCATCATCCCCAAAAGGAAAACACAAGACAAAAAATATATTTATGAAATATAGAAAAATTGAAGATACAAATAGATGAGTGTCACAACATATTAGTTTCCTTTGTATCATTGTGCCACCAAGGACAACAAGGGAAACCAACATACAAAGAACAACATTGGAGATCAAATCATGTGTAAGAAAACACACTAAAGACATAAAAAATACAGAAAGGGTACTACACATTTGATCCAATCTAAAGAAAATCATCCATATCCCAATCTTTCTCATCATATATGTAAGGTAGAAAAGTAGCCAAAGGGACAATAGAAAGTCTCACACAAGGAGTATCATTGGTTTCAATATGTGGTGAGCCACTCTCATCAAGAGGATCATCATCATTTTCCCAATCTAAATTTATGGATTTTGAGAACAAAAAATATAATTCATTATGTACTTGTTCATCAATCTTAGCAGATCTTCATCTTCACTATCCAAGTTTATCGCAATAGGTGGTTTAATGATAATATCAGTCGTATTTTCTTTTTTCATTCTTTGTTTAGGTTGAGACATGTAAGGTTCAATAGAATGGTTTGGTGAGTGTGGTAATTCATCATGGTTTATCTAGATAGGTGTTCATCAGGTAATGTCATGTTCTTTTTAGCTAATTGGTGAGAAATGACACGATATCTATGCATATGCTCATTAGGTTATATAGGTTGAGGCCAAAAATAATGTAATGGAAAATTTCCACATGATGCCATAGGTGTAAATCTTCTATGATGACTCGTATATATTTCATTTTCAAATGGAAACTTTATTTATTTGTGGATTATTGACAGGACTACATTCATGGAGCATAACCATGGAGAACCTAGCTTCACACAAAATTGGCTTGACATTGGAATGATGATAAATGAAACATTTGATTATTTTTTCCCAACTTTGAGTGAGAGAATTATTGAACTATAGGGCAAATGAAAACATCATGATTTTGATTATTCATAAGAGTCTTTCTAAAGCTTGTGCAAAAATAAGAATTCTTCCATGATCACATTCTATAGACACATGGGATTAATGAGTATCCCTAGTGTAGGTTTATCATTAATATGACTAGTGATGTAGAGAGGACCATTGGGTGGATGTATAGATGCATAAATATGTGTAAAATAAATTTCAAGTAACAAAGTGGTTCGGCCCTTATGAGTTTGAACTTCTATTGCATTTACAACGGTATTTAGATCATCATCATCAAGCATATAATCACTACCTTGCACAAAGTTGGATGTATAATTTGACATTGGCTTTGTGAAGATTTATAAATTATAGCTTGGTGGAGCAACAAACTTGTATCATTAACATTGACTAATTGGATGTGATTAGAATTTATAAGGTCTTGCACTTGATGTTTGAGATGCATACATCATTATATATCATGTCAAGGTTTATGATGGAATTGACAAAATGTTCTTGTATTAAAAATTTCAAGGGCAAAGGTTTAGATGTAGCCACTAGCCCAATCAGAGGCAATCATCATCATCATCATCATCATGCATATAATCACTACCTTGCACAAATTTGGATGTATAATTTGGCATTGGATTTGCGAAGATTTACAAATTCTTGTTTGGTGGAGCAGCAAACTTATCTCCTTTATAATTAACATTGACTAATTGGATGTTATTAGAATTGATAAGTTCTTATACTTGGTGTTTAATATGCATACATCATTATATATCATTTCAAGGTATACAATGGTATTGAGAAAAGGTTCTTGTATTAAAGTCCAAGGGTAAAGGTTTAGACGTATCCATTAGCCCAATCAGAGGTAATTTGATTAAGTTCTTTCCTAACAATTGTAACATGACTAACTTAACATAGTTAAGAAATTGGGTAAATTGTTGATCTCTTGAAATAAATTGATAAGGATTTTTGCTTACAAAAGCCACTTGTGTTTCAATGTTCTTAGCATCCTCTAGAGTGTTTATCTTAATAAAGTTATTGTTTCTGAATGACTGGTAATTTTTTGAGGTATAGACTCAAATTGATCAACATGACTTGATGAAGGTGTTCCCTCATAGCTACTAACCAATATCTTCTAATCATGAATATTTGTACACAAGTGTTGAAAGGATGGATACTTCATCAACAATATCTTGTCTCTAGTGTTAAGTTGTAAATTTCCTATAAACACCCTTTAAACATGAACATATCAAAAACTATAGGATATTTGTGACTAAAGGAGTTGTCATCATCCTATTTAGTCTATTATATTTTTCTTAGGTCCTTGTTTACAATCCACTAAGTCAGTAAATATCACTTAATGACCAATGTTTGCATGAAAATGTTGGATAAATTCACTAACAAGTTCGGTGAATAATTTTATCAAGTTATTAGGCAATGAGAAAAATATTCCAATTCTGCATCTTTCAATGATCTAGGAAATAGCTTAGCTAGGAGCTTTTCTTAAAAAATTAAGTCACTACACAATGACAGTAAAAGATGATACATGGTTGTTAGGATTTCCCTTATCATCATACTTCAATATGAAAATATCCTTTGAAGTTGGTATATGGAGTGTATGCAATATTTCCTATAATAGCTTTGTTTCTAATTTATAAGTTTATAATATTTTGATGATCTCAAGACTTAAGGAATAAATTAATTAATTTAATTAGATTAAAATAGAAGAATTGTTTGAATTCTCAACATGAAGAAGAAACAACATGTTAAGTATTTTTTAATAAGAGAACCGATATCATATAATTTGAGATGAGATATTTGGAATTCTATAGATCAAGATAAGTGAAAATATGCAAACTTTAATTTCTAATAGTTCAGCCCCTATAGGTTTGAGAACTCATATGGAGAACACTCTTCGCTAAAATTTTAACTAGAAAATTTTAGAAATTACAAATGCATTGAAAATTCTTGAAATAGTTTTTCTCTTAGGCCTTTTCCTTTCTTTATATGAATAATTATCTAACCATTCATTGTGTCTTGACTAGCCATAGTTATCTATGACCCAATGTTAAGTTTTTTTTTGTATTTTTTTGTAGATCATTTCCATGTTACACTAGAATAACCATCCTTGAATAAGAGCCACTATTATAAATGTTACCATTTTGTTGATTTAGTCATTTAATACTTTTAATTATATTCCCTATTATGTTTAATCTTTTCTTGCAAGTCTAAAACCCTTATTATCATCATGCTTGATGACCATGTTATGTGAAATTTCCTTTTCAAAGGTGAATTTCTCTTTTAATAGGGGCATTTTTAAGCCATCAAATTTATATCTCTCTAAATTATGTTGATCTATTGGCTCCACCTTGTGGTGACTTGATGTATCCCATATTTCCTCGCTTACTACAATCTCATAGTTTTTATTCACTAGTAATGGGGCTCTCACTTAATACTATATTCACCCACTTTTTATTGCATTGCATATGGTAACTTAAATAATACTTTTCATTATGTTCTTATTTTTGAGTCCATGAGAAATATTTTTATTAACATGTTTA
The DNA here is from genome assembly GCA_007258455.2 of Sequoia sempervirens. Lineage (NCBI taxonomy): Eukaryota > Viridiplantae > Streptophyta > Pinopsida > Cupressales > Cupressaceae > Sequoia > Sequoia sempervirens. The sequence continues at coordinate 141,229,672 of VDFB02256132.1, forward strand.
TTTGTATGATGAGTTTTATGAATAATTCACCTTAGAAAAGTGCGCCATCATTATCACTACTTCCTTTTAGTTGGATACACATAATATGTTTTCTTATAATAGTGAATGGGGTGTCTTGTCATATTTTCTAGCTAGAAGATTTATTACATCAAAAAATTCTTTCCCACGAATATTTTACAAGTGGCCCACCCATTCTTTTATGCATAATAAATAAGAAATTTTTAATTGTGTCCACTAGACTATAGATGGTAGGTTGTGATTGCATCACACTAAGGATAATGCATCACACTTTAATACTATATTTTTATATTAAAGTAGTAAGCTAGAAGAATTTTGACATTTGTTACTAAGCTAATGGGTCATTATGAGAAAATGACAAAGTTCTATTGGTTTAGAGGGTATTATATGCTAAGTGAATATATCTTTTATTTAATACTAGGGTATCTTAAGGATTTTATTTGTATTATTATTACTCCTTTGCACCATGATCTCAATTCTTAAGTATGTTTTTATAGAAAAGATGAGTGATAGTTTTAATAACCCAATAAGGAATGTTAATGTGGAATACAAGTGGCTAATTTTTATTGTGTCACCTAAGATTAATAAATCATCATTTAGAGAAGAATATTATTCTCAACTATGGAATGTGTGATAGGTTCATACTAGTGGTGATTTTACATGCACATGTTGGTTTTTTCATTTGAATGTGGATATCTCATCAATCCACATGATGGTTGTCTATCTAGGTGGATGACACATCCTAAATTCCTCTTACATGTCATACTATGAACCTAAGTTTAACATCCATCAATTTGTTTCTTTTCACAACCCAAAAGTGTGATGAAAAATGGTTTTCAAGCTAGGTGGATGACACATCCTCAAGACCTCCTAGGTTTCATAATATGAACGTAAGTTTAAAACCTATCAATTTTATCTCTTCACAAGCTGAAAGTGTGATTTACAATGACCACCATCTAACTCATTCTAGAAGATCAAAGAATAATTTAAACGTTAGATTAATGGGATTAACAAAATGTATCATTATATTTCTAATCTCATACATGAATTTAATGTAAAAGATTATAAAATGAGAAAATAATTTTAGTTGTAGTTCTAGGATAATTTAAAGTTGATTTATAAAGAAAATTAATAAAAACGCCAAGAGTTGCAACTAGAGAAAGGATTAGCCATATAAAAAAAATGGTTATATATAGTGTAGTTGAAAAATGTCATCCTTTACATTTTCATAGTTATTTGGGCCCTCCCTATTGAAAATTGGGCTTCTTTATGCCTTATTTGGTCCTATTTTGCATCCACAAGAATTAATACATCCTTTTGAGGATAATGTTGACATACATCAAGTGACCAATCATAAATTAAAGATTTTGTATTGTACGACCTAGATTTAGTGATTTGGGACTCATAGACCACCTTGGGAATATGGATCCCACCTATGTTTTGAGGCCTATATTTGAATTTGGCATTAAACTAAGCATTTCTTGAGAAATGTGTCCCAAGCTTAGCTTAATGGGACTCATATGCCCCAAAAAGAATATGAGTCTTTTCTAGCTTAGAACTAATTTGAATTCAAATTCTTTGTAGGATTTTATTCTCCTAGATCTGATGTTGGCTTGTACTGTTGTAATTTTTGGAAATTTGGAAAAAACAAGTATAAATACAAGGTTATTTCACATATTTTTAGCTAGCAATTTTACAAGTCATCTAGCACCTTTTGAGATCAAGCATTCTAGAATTCAAGAGCATTCAATAGTGATTATCAATCATTTAAGAGCATTATTCAAGAATCAAGCATCATGTCAAAGTCATCTTGCATCATGTTTGTTTTTGAGCTAACATTTGTGATGTAGTGTTTTATGATTCAAGCAAACATTCAAGTCAAGATCCATATCACTCAAGCAAGATTCAAGATCCAAATTCATTTTAGACATTACTTACAAGATTGTAGCCTTTTTTTAAGGGTTTGGTGAGTTGCAACATTACATATTTGTTCATTCACCATTCCTCCATTCTATTTCTATTTATTTCAAGGTTTGATTGCCAAAATGGGGTTTGAGCAAGGCAAACCCCTATCCACTAACAACAATTTTTTTTCCCTTTCTCTAATGTGTGATTTTCATATTTAGGTTGAAGATCCATTGAAGAGAAATGTTGGAGAAAGGTTTTCAAGTTGCAAAGTTGTCAAATTTGTCAGCTTACTTGCAAGATCATGAAAAGTCACCTATAGAATAAAATTTAGTGTTTCTAAATTAGGGATTTGATAGGAGGGAAGTTACAAAAGATCACTAGAGGATATAAAAGTTTTAGAGAAACCTTGATACTAGGACTAAATCACCACTTGTGTCAAATGAGTCCTAATATACACATTTTCAGGCATTTTCTGTAAATCTTGATTTAGCAGTTCCAAATTCTGGTTTAAACCCAAAACCCTAAATTGTGACTAAATCACCCCTACTGACATATGAATCCAATTTTGCTTCAAAATTTAACATTTCTATGATTTTGGACCTTCATTCAAGCTTCTTAAGTTTCTAGGTGCACCTCTATACTTTCTTAGTTTATCGTTATGTTTTGAATTCATTTCTAGGTCATTTATTTAAGTCTTGCATATCATTTACATTTATTGTATGTCCAAGCCCTCGCTTGGTGGTGAACCCCATTTTAACCTTTATTCACACCCTAGGACACCTTATTGTAGATCTTTTTCCCTTATTATATCCCTTTATTGAGATCTCTAAGGTTCCCTTCAATGAGACTTGGATAAAATTAGTTGTTCTATGTCCTAAAACATAGTATGACAATTTTCTACATTGCATTTTGGTGAAACTACCATTTAAATCATCTAATTTTATGATTTGGAGTGCATTATAGTCCTAGATCTAGCTTACATTAACTTTGTAATAGGTCTTTCATTAGTTAATTTTAATCTAGGGTTTCTAAATCTTGTATTAGTGAAAATGTATATAGGTTGCATTTTTGCATCTTGCATCATTGAATTTCATTTGAAATCTATAATTTCACATAGTCTAGACATCATAAAAAAGAGAAGACATAACATTCACTTAGAATTTTTTGAAATTTGCACAAAAACCCTAATCTAGGACTCATATGCCCCTCTAGGCGATTTAGTCCTAGTACATGCATTTTTTCCTGATTTCTAGGTATTTTGTGTTGACTGTTTAAGAACATTTGAATCCCTGAAAAATCCTTGATTGGGCCTCATATGCCCCTATTGGAAATTTAGTCCTGTGTCAAATCCTAAACTACATTTTACAACATTTAAAACTCTGCTTCTATGTTTTTGTTTGTTGTTATTGCAATTTTGTTTCAGTTTGAAAAGTTTCTATTATATTCATTTCATTGCATCTAGCTTAATTACATCAAAATTATAGAATAACATTTATCTTGAGTTCATTGCATTTATCTTGCATTCATTTATCATCCCTTGCATGAGCTTTACAACATGGTGTCATATTACTAATACTATAGTGAGACGTAGTTCAAGACACATTTAATCCTGTGATAGCACAATCATCATGGATCTTGTGTTATCTAGCTCTTTCACTACTAGTGTTGACACTAGTTCACTAGGTATGGATCATACCCTTAACACCTCTTTGCCTTCAAGTAGTGTGAAAAATGTTGAAACAATGGTTGCTAGTATTCCATAAGAAAACATAATCCAAATCTTTGAAAACTTAATAAAATTACAAAATCAACTAAGCACGGGAAACATTTCAACCACTACTATTCCTACCATAGATAACATACATCACATGATTGGAAGTGAAGGAGTTGAACTTGTGTGTAACCTAGCTCAGATTTTTGGATTCAAACATCTTACCTAAGAAACTAGTTGTGATTTACCTTCGAACAATGTCCAACGTCAAGGAGGAACTCAAACTCCTCCTCTCACAACTATTACCTCTATTCCTACCTATACCAACCCTCAATTTACAACAACGATGCAACCTACCAGTAATATCATTCCTACCTTGGGTTTTACTACTAGTAATCCTCGTACCTTTGTGGCATCACACATCATATCTCCTACAACTTTACCTTCCAAAAGAATTCCATTCACTTTCCCCTCAAACACATATATACCTCCACCATATTCACCTCTATCTCAAAATGTAAACAATGATGCCATCATAAATCAACTTTTACAAACTGTTTCATGCCTTCAAAAGAATATTTTCACCATCAACCAAAATAAAATGAACAACCTACATACTATGTCAAAAGAAATCCCTTATCCTTGGAGATATTGAAACATTGATTCCACAAGGTCTAGAGATTCCTAAGTTTGAGAAATATGAGGGGAAAAAGATCCTTCTAACCATGTTTCCACTTATACTTCTTTATGTAGTGATTTTTTCCTTAAGGATAAGCTCTTCGCTAAAAGTTTCCCTAGATCCTTGAAAGATATCGCCTTAGAATGGTTTTCCTCATTACCAAATAAATTCATTCATTCATTCAATGAACTTGTTGAGGCCTTTATAAACCATTTCCAAGTGCACATGACTCCCAATATGGTCTTAGCCAATTTGATGAGATGTAAGAAAAAGGATGATGAATGTAAGTTATTAACTTCATTTCACACTACAAATCGCTTTATTCCCAAATCAACATAAAGATTCCCGATCCTCACTTCAACGAATGTTCATTGAAAACTTACAAACTAAGATACAAGATAAGCTTGGAATGATGAATTTTCCTTCCTTTGTACACTTGTGTACCGCTCTTCATGATTATCAAAACTTGATTAGTAGTCATGAAAAAAATCCACCTCTAGCCGACCTAAGAAATCTGAATCTACAAACCAAAAAAATTACCAACCTTATAGGAAATAGAATAAAGGATTCCTTCAACTAAATCCCCATCAATAAACTCAACATGTCGATACCCAAGTGGTTGCTATAAAGAAAAAACTCCTTTTACATTTGGGGATCCAACTAGACAATTTACTCCCCTACCGGATACCTTACATAGTAAAATGTCACAACTTTTAGAACATAAAATGATAACTTTTCCTCCCATTAAAACTCAATCCTTATAAGTCTTTACCTTTTAAATTTACATCAAATTCCTATTTTCTATTATCACGAACAAAATGGAGATGACACGAAACATTGTAAGCATCTTAAACATCTTGTGCAAGACCTCATTGATTTTGATTGTCTTCAAATTGGAGGTGTTAATGATTAGGGAAATAAGTTTGTTACCCCTCCTAACAAAAACTTCAAATATTTACCAATCCTATGCCAAACCATGATATTTCATTTGTCAAATCTAGTGAAACTAAAAAGAATAATGTGATGAATTTTGACACGGATGATGACAACATGGATACTACTAAACAAGGTCCTATGGATACTATTGAATAAGGTCCTATGCATGCTATTAAGTTCAAGGTCCTATGGGTACTACTGAACTAGGTCCTTTAGATACTATTGAAAAAAAATATACCTCGTAAGGGATGACCTAAAAAGCCTCTTAACATTGCTTTCTCATCTAAAGATATTAATTAGAAATGCACCTCATGGTCCTCTTTACATAGCCAGTTGAATTAGTGACAAGCCCACTAATGGGATATTAATTGATCTTGTATGTGGAGAGAATGTGAACACTAAATAATTCTTGTTCATGAACTCTATCGAGAAACATATGATAAACCAAAAGCATGGATACAGATGCGTAATGGTTCTACTCTCCCTATGATGGGATCAATCACCTTCCTTTACAAGTTGAACAAAAAAAATTAGATGTCTCATTCTCCATCATCTAGACATCAAATCAATTCCATTTGAAGGTTGTTTATCCATGGCTATGCTTCATGGAAGCCCTCCTATTGGTTATACATAAATGCTTAAAGTTTCCATTTGACAATGAAATATTTATTGTGCACTATAATGGCTTTAACCCCCTAACTTCCAGTGGGAATTTCGCATTGGATTTCTTTTGGCCTAAACCTATGGAACCTATTAAACCTCATGAGGACTTCTTTTTCAAATCTTACCAAAATTTTAAGGAAAAATGCATAGCAAAACTTTCCCTTTGAAATGTGTACCTAAACCTATAATTGAGCCTCCTATCCTTGATGAAACTATGATTGAGCCTAAAGACACTCCAAATAGCCAAGACCAACCCAAGATTGATCATTTTCCTATTTCCTACAAAAGGCCAAGAGATAATGAAAATAACCCTGTCACTCCTCCTAAGATCAAACAAGTTTACAAAGCTATTTAAAAATAAATGGTTGAACAACCTCCTATGGTTTCTTATATTCCTTCCCTTAGAGAAGAAAATAAACATATGGTTGATAAACCTACTTCTACTAAAACACAACTTGAAAATCATACTAAAAGAAACAAAAATTCTAGAGAGTGTAGGCATAGATGTCGTGCTCTTTCTCAAAGATTAAACAAAGAAAACAACAAAGAAAATTAGCATCCAAACTTGATTGAAGTAATACATGATGAGTCTCCATCTTCACCACAACAAAAAGATCCTATAGCACAACTATAACAAGAGCTAAATCCTTCTTTAGACATTAGCATTCAGCCTCCCATTGTGATTAACTTGGATGATGATGATGAGGTTACAAAAATTGATGAATAGGTGCATAATGAATTGAATACATTTTTTTCCTCTTCTATGAGCTTAAATGATAATTCTCCTAGGGGTATGTACAGGATCATCATGGAAAAAATAGGCCCTCAAGTGGCAAAAAATTCATAAAAATTAGAGTTAGTTAACTTAACGTAAAAATTTGAATAAGTTAAATCTATATTATTTCAAAAATATGTAAGAATAGAATATGTAGAAAATTGAATGTAGCTTCTAAACTACTAGGGTTATTTAAAAATAAATAAAATATATTTGGTGAAAATTTTAAAATTTCAATGTAGTAGTACTTAAATTTCAGGGAAAAAATAAGAAGTACGTGTCTGACCACCCTAACCACAATAAAATGATAATATTTTTGTATAATATTTTAGAAATAAGTAGAGGACTCATGTCCGGATGTGATGCATATTTTTTTGTAATTTTTTTCCCAGTAAATAATTAATTATGAATTTCTTATGACAACTTTTAAAAAATATAAAAAACTCTTATGTCTAACCACCTTAACTTTGTCAAAAATTGATGAAATTCAGTTTTTATTTTTTAATCCTATAGTATGCAAAGCATAGAATGTGATGCATGTTTTGGATTCAAAAAATGTGATATTGTTTGAAAGTTATAGATATTTTTCAATCAGCCTATCAATTATCACTTTAGTCATAATTCAAATAGAAAATAAATAATAATTATTTATTAAATTCAAAATAAAGAATAATTTATATTAGTGAAAAGATGAGAATGTCCTTTAAAAACACTTTTCATTTCATTAATTTTGGGTAAAAAGAAGTCATCAGCCACATACCCTACAAATACCCCATCATATTGCCACTTTTTGGCCCATCATGATCTTGCACATATCCCTAGGAAAAGTTTTGAACTTGGTAATACCCCTAGTTTGTCACTTTCTATTGTCCCTTTGGCTAGTTTTTTTCCTTTTGAATATGATGAACATGATTGGGATGTAGACAACCTACTAATAGGTTGTCTCACATGTGCCTTACTAGTCTTTTCCATTATTTTCTTTTTCACGTTATGTGTGTGATTGCACGTGCATAATGTGATCCCCGGTACTATTCTATTTGATCTCTCTCTCTCTCTTTATTTGTATCTACATTGTTCGCTCTATCATAAAATTTTACCTTTTTCATTTGTTTTGTGTTTTCCTTTTAGGGATGATGCAAGGCATCAAGACACCTAGGTCTCTTCCATGTTGACCCAAAAGTTTTTATTTATTTTTTCTCTCTTTGTGTCATTCTTCATGTTCCATGAGTATTAGAGGAATGATGAAAGTTCTGAGCTATCTAAAAACATTGTAGCAAAGACATACTAACCTCAAATCCATGGATCACTTATGTGATTTTTGGGATTTCATTGTGGGCGAAACCCCTTTTCATGACATAGCTTTATTTGGAAACATATGAGTTGGCATATGGCTTTCTGAATAAGCTCTCATGTCTTCTTGATTGTTAGCATTGATCATTTGCTACTTTAAACTAATTTCTCACAACATGGAATTTTGTAATTTTTTTAAAGTGGGGGCATACATTGGCATTATTCTTTTGCATTTCTCATGTTTCATTACATAGTATTCCTACTTCATGTGATATGTCTTTCGCTTTGTCATGACATTGGGTGTGATTTCCTTCATGAGCATGATCTCTCTTAGCATATTATATTCCTCTTAGTGGCTTGATGTGACACATTGCATCCGCTAAACCATGAATCTTCTATCTTTGATTGGTCCTCTCTTGGATATATTAGGAAAAATGTTCCCTAAGTTAAGACCTCACATGAACTAAGCAAAAATCCTTTGAATGCACCTTACACTATTTTGCATTTATAATATCTGTTATATGGCCACCTTGCATAACACACTTTGTTTGCCTCTAGATCCATCTTGTTTGTTCATGAGTTTCAAGTATACAAAGCTTTTCTTGTCTCACAAAGCTCAAATTTCATTGTTGTGTGGTGCCTTATCAAAGTTATCAAGAGGTATAGCTTTGGTTTGGTTGTATGTATGGGAGCCAAACTTAAGCATGACTTTCCCATAGCCACTTGTTTGTTTGTGTGAGTGCATACCAACTACGTGCATATGTATCTCACTGGGGGCTCACCTAGTGAACAACCTGAGGTTCCACTAGCCCTTGTGAGCATGCGTGTGGTTTGCATAGTGAACACCTTCTTCCACTTGTAAATGCTTTTAGAAAAATAGCTAAGATCTGATCCATAGCATACGAGACAAATGGTTGAAGCTTGATCCATCCCTTTTGTTTTTTTCTTTGACACTGTATGCTTGTGCCTCATTATTGGTCCTTATATCATTTTTCATGTGTATTATTTTGTGCCTATGTTTTTTTCCATAGAATCTTGATCATAGGGGCTCACGCGACCCTCTTGATTGTTGTCATCCTATATTATTAGCATTGGTACACTTGGACACCCCTCTTGATGTGAGTTTGTCTACTTTAGTGTGAGTTTGAAGCAAGTTCCTCCTCTCACTAAAGTGGGGGATAAGCGTAGTGTAGAAAAATGTCATCCTTTACATTTTCACACACGTTTGGGCCCTCCCTATTAAGAATTGAGTTTCTTTGTGCCTTATTTGGTCCTATTTTGCATCCACAAGCCTTAATTAATGCATCTTCCTAAGGATAATCTTTACATACATCAAGTGACCAATCATAAATTAATGATTTTGGATTGTATGGACTAGATTTACTAATCTAGGACTCATACACCACCTTGGGTGTATGGGTCCCACCTAAGTTTTGGGTCGTGGATATGCATTTGGCATTAATCTAAGCATTTCTTGAAAAATGTGTCAGAAGATTAGCCTAATGGGACACAAAATGCCCCAACTAGAGTATGAGTCATGCTTACCTTAAACCTAATTTGAATTCAAATTCTTTGAAATATTTTATTCTCCTATTTCTAATGTCATCTTGTAGTGTTGTAATTTTGGTAAATTTGGCATAAACAAGTATAAATACAAGGTTATTTCACATATTTTCACCTAGAAAGTTTACAAGTCATCTAGCACCTTTTGAGATCAAGCATTGTATAATTCAAGAGTATTCAAGAGTGATTATCAAGCATTTTAGAGAATTATTCAAGAATCAAGCATCATGTCAAAGCCATCACACATCATGTTTTTTTTTTGGGTAACATTTGCGATGTAGGGTCTTATGATTCAAGAAGGCTTTCAAGTCAAGATCTGTATCATTCAACCAAGAGTCAAAATCCACATTCATTGTAACCATTACTTACAAGATTACAACCTTTTGTTTAAGGTTTTGGTGAGTTGCAACATTGCATGTTTGTTCATTCATCATTCCTCCAATCTATTTCTATTTATTTCAAGGTTTGATTACCAAAATGGGGTTTGACCAAGGAAAACCCCTATCCACTGACAAAACATTTTTACCTCTCTTTGATGTGTGATTTATAGATTTAGGTTGAAGATCCATTGAAGAGAAAGATTGGATAAAATTTTTCATGTTGCAAAGTTCTCAAAGTTGTCACCTTACTTACAAGATCACAAAAAGTCACCTACAAGACATAATTCAATGTTTTTGAATCAAGGATTTGATAAGAGGGAAGTTACAATAGATCACTAGAGGCTATCAAAGCTTTTGAGAAACCTTGATATTGTGACTAAATCACCACTTGTGGCATATGAGTCCCAGTATACATATTTTCATGCATTTTCTATAGATCTTGATTCAACAGTTTTAGATTCCAGTTTCAGCCTGAAACCCTAAACTGAGACTAAATCACCCCTAATGGAATATGAGTCCTAGTGTGCTTCAAAATTCAACATTTCCAAGATTTTAGAGCTTCATTCAAGCTTCTTAATTTTCCAGGTGCACCTCTATACTTTCTCACTTTACTCTTTTGATTTGAATTCATTTCTAGGTCATTTGTTTAAGTCTTGCATATCATTTACATTTCTTGTCTTTCCAAGCCCTAGCATGGTGGTGAACCCCCTTCAAACCTTTAATCACACCCTATGACACCTTATTGTAAATATATTGCCCTCATTACATCCCTTAATTGAGATATCTAAGGTTTCCTTGAATGGGACATGGAGAAAATTAGTTTTTTTATTCCCTAAAACATAGGGTGACAATTTTCTATGTTCCATATAGATATATATGTGCATCTAATAGAAAAAAAATAAAGGGTGTGTTATTTTTCAAAGCCTCTAAATTTCACACCATATAGTGTTCTATGGTATATCTAATTCTATCTATTATAATCTAGTAATATTTGCTACATTTAGTAAATTTGCAAATCTATTCCCTAATTTAAATATATTTCCCCTCTAAAATATATACATTGTTGAAATTGAGAATTGTGTTTTCTCAAGCTACTAGAGTTTGGATAAGCTGCGAGGAATATCTAATTAGCCATTTACAATTTTTTTGTAAAAAGAGCTGAGAAAATCTAGGGCATGAGTATATTTTCTAATCGGTTTAAAATAGTAGTGGATTAATTAGAGATGTCACCATACATATAACTAGTTGGGATTTAGTTTTTCTTTGCCATAATCATGCCAAATTGCTTGCTCTTATATAAAACATATGTTTCCTTGACTTGGGGAAGTTTTTGCTTCAAATTTGTTTGTTGGCATCAACCATATATATACAATTTGGAGATAGTATAATATAAAATATAGACAATTATAGATAAAATGTGGTGAATTAATATTCACAATAAGAAAAGATTTAATCATAAATATTTTTGACATAAATCCTCTTGCCAATTATAAATTTATTGTAATGGATTAAGCCAAGACTATCCAAGAGATAAAATAAGTTACAAGGTAGAATGGATGCCCAACTATAAGCCAAAAGAGATAATTGGAATTAACAAAATTCACCTAGATGAAATTAACCATTTTGGTGTTGATACCTTTATGAAATACCTTATGATGACTTACATTGTCCTATGTCACATCTAAAAGATATATCACAACTCATAGATTCCCATACACATGATTATAATAGGTATAAATATTCAACGTGAATATGTGAATAGATTATTTAATTTTTTTCTTTTATAGTAGAAGAAATTTGAATAGGGAGCTTGTATCCCTTAGGGTTGATAATAGAATACCATGGTTTAAATGGTGTTCTTTATTATGAAAGATATTATTATTTATGGGGAAAGATACCTGTGACACTACCCTACAAAATTAGATTAGAACATATGTATTCGGTTTTAATTATTTTTCTAATACATTATAATAAATATTTTTTTCTCTTATGTCTATATAATGAAAACTTTAAAATATATAACTTTGTATCTAATTAAAAAATTTAATTCTTAAAATTTATCTATCTTACAATATTTTTATTATAGTAATTTTTTTATCGTGATCATTAAACCTATGTTAAATTGTTAATTAATAGAATTCATCTTCATAAAAAATAAAAGATTTTGTACTGACATTTATAACAATGGAATCATCTATCCAGCACTAATGATGCACCATAGCATAACTAGAATTCATTAAGCTAGCTACCCATCATTGTACTAGTTAATTAGATTTAGCTTAATTTTTGTTTAGTTCATTCTCTTTTGCCAATCATAATATTCCTTGGAATTTTCCATTTTTTGTTTTCCATGAAAATCTCTTAAACTACATTTTCACCTCAAACTTCTAAAAGTTAAGGTTTGGATGGTTTTTAAACAAAAAACATCATCCATTTTTGGTATTTTTTATGTTTTTAAATAAAGCTTCAACTTCAATATTTTTTTTGTCAAAATGTCTAGTATTTTTATGCTGAAGGTGTTCCCTATATGAACATTACTGGGTGACTTTAATGATCAACAGTTGAGAATGTGGTAGAATGATAGTTGACCATTGAAAATGATCTAATCGTTTGATGAACCCAATATAAAATAAATAAAAGTAATATTAAAAAAAAGTAAAACACTCAATACAAAGAAAGAAAGCAAAGAATCAGATATTCTTTCTACATTTCCACTAGAAAATATGTTTTACATTCATATTATAAAGGTTAAAAACAAAAAATAGAAGAAACCATAATTATTATATTTTACAAATTAAAATAATAATTATTAATTTTTAAACAATATTTTACTACACCAAATTTACCTTATCTAATTAATCATTGCACTTTATACAAAGAAAGAAAACAAAGAATTAGATATTGTTTCTAATTTTCCACTAATATTCAAAGTGTATAAATCATATTATAAAGGCATCAACTGTTGAGAATGTGTTAGCATGATGCAAGACTATTGAAAAAGATCTAATCGATGAACTGAATATAAAATAATCAAAGAGAGAAAGAAATAAGCAAAGAATTAGATATTATTTCTACATTTACACTAGAAAATATGCTTCACATTCATATTATAAAGGTCAAAAATAAAAAATCATAAAAGAAAATGCAAATTATTATATTTTACAAATTAATAAAATGATTATATTTTAGAAAACATATATTCAAGAAAGAAAGTAAAGAATTAAATATTGTGTCTAAATTTTCACTAATATTCACAGTTTATAAATTATATTATAAACATGCAAAACAATTAATTTAATTTTTTGAATGTATACTCAATATTATTAAGTTTCAAACATTAATTATATATATATATATATCATCATTGATAAGCACTTTTATTCCATCTTCCCCCAAAAAAGTACACATTTATTTCAAATTGTTTTTCTTCTTAATTCAAAGCATTTAACAATTATATTCTACTATACTTAATGTTAAATACTAAGCTCTATCCATACAAATTATAAATTAAGAAAAAAACCTTCCAATGTACAATTGCACACTAAGGTGAGATTGCTAGTTTTATTCTATTTGAATTTGATTAAATTTTTTTATTATAAATAATAATTAAAGTTAAACTATTTAAAATTAATAAAAAACTTATTTTAAATATAAATATCTATATATATATATATATATAAATTATGAAATTGATTTCACAAATTTTAATAATGAATAAGAATTAATTACATGTCTTATCTAATCTAGAATGAGTAGTGTTATAGAAACTCCATTAGAAATATTCTTCTTAATGTAGTGATATAACATAAAATACTACTACTTTAAAGTTTAAGGCTAGTTTATATCAAACATGATTAATTTAATGCTAAGACCATGTAGATGTGACAATCATGCTTTATCATAAATAATTGGATTGTGGACTCTCCATGATTAAACTTAAATTATTATATTACAATTTGATAATAAAAGAAAACTAAGTTTTAATTCCATATTTCTTTGCAATGAGTGTTCCCTTCTACGTATTTTTATTTTTAATGTCACATAATCAATAACCAAATTTTTGAAGAAAAACATTTTATAAAATATTTAAAATTCATATAAAAAATCAATAAGTCAATGACTTGCAATTATCTATGGTATGGAGAATGCTGTGTAAACGGTGCCTACAGCAACGTGCGCGTCTCAAACACTTCTTACCCAAAAGACTTGATTACATTTAGTCGTCAAGACTAATCATAAACGCGTAAATGGCGAAAGAACGGAGTGGTGTCTAGTGTCGGTGCGCTGTCAATTCTTTTCTTTATTTGATTCCCGTAGAAAAACAACGGGGGAGTGACGAAACAGCGGACTGAGATCTGTGTGCTGTCAAATCTTTCCTTTGTTTGTTTCTCCGTACCTCTGCGATAAGTGCGGTGCCTTCTAGAAATATGTATACTTTTTATGTTGTACAGCGGGTGAAGGTTATGGAAATTATTCATAAAAATGAGTTTTTCAGATTAAAAATTATATATAATTTTCTGGTCTTCTTAGTACCATTTTCTAAGAGAAAGTAATAAAAAGGAAAAATCTTTTGATTGATTTGGACCGTACTGATTATAGAATTTACTCAGGCGCACTAATCTCTCAGACTTGGACGTTTGGAATTATTGGCTCAAAGCAGTCAAATTTCTTTATTCATTTACGCGGGATTGACGGACCTACTTCGGCCATGGCACTCATTGCCTAGCCTATTTATTTTCTACTTAAATTCGAAAATATACCACTAACATGGGATCATCTGCGCACTAGTTGAAAGCACTTGTTAAAAGAAAAATACAAACGCTATGGTTACTGAAATGGCGATGAAGTATTTGTTGCTAGCAATTACTATGATTTTTGCAGCGCATTATTGCAGTTCATTAGAAGTGGATGGTGGAGATACGCTTCAATTGGGGGCTTCGCTCACTGGAAATCAGACACTAATTTCAAAGAATGGCACGTTTGCATTGGGATTTTTCACTCTGGGAGAAACGAATAATTGGTATCTTGGCATCTGGTATGCACCAATCTCTCAGAAGGCCATTGTTTGGGTGGCTAACAGAGACAATCCTGTCAGAAACAAGCCCGGTGTTCTGAAATTTTCGAGCGACGGTCATCTCACATTGTTTGATAGAAAGGGCCAGTCCGTTTGGTCGATTGATATTGGCCAGAAAGGATCACGAGCTGTGATGATGGACTCTGGTAATTTCATTGTGCTGGACGCCCGCAACGAGTCTGTGACTGTTTGGGAGAGTTTTGCGCATCCGACAAATACATGGTTGCCTGGCATGAAGATGTGGAAGGGCATGACGCTAACTTCGTGGAAGAGTTCTGTGGATCCTGCAAGTGGGCTCTTCTCTTTCCGAATGGACATGTCACCAGGAAAGACGCAGATGATGATGTTATTTAACAACACCGTTCCATATTGGTCCAGTGGAGAATGCATTGGACACAATTATTTTACTAAGGTTCCCGAATTGGAAGGTCAGAAGAAAGTTCAAGCGTCCTGTGTGAAGCTTTCTCCTTCAAGAATATACATCGATTTTGGCTTAAATCCGATAGATCATACCCTCACAGGGCGGTTCCTGTTAGATGAGAACGGCGAATTTGAACTTTACTTCTGGATGGATGATGGTAGATGGAGTCTAAGGTGGTCGACATATCGAGGTCAATGCACTGACTATGAAATCTGCGGAGCGTATGGACTGTGCAATGCGAATGATGTGTGTAGTTGTGTCGAGGGCTTCACCCCCAAGCACCACACTCAAGGTTGGTGGTCAAGCGGATGTGCTCGGCGAAGACCCCTGAAATGCTCTGTCACAGAGGGCACAACCGACGGCTTCTTGGAAGCCAAGAACCAATACTTGTCTGAAAAAGAAGCTGTCTTATACAACAACGAACCAACACAACAAGCCTGTCGGACTGCTTGTCTCAACAATTGTTCCTGCACAGCCTTTGCTTTCGCTATATCTGATCCACCCGTTTGTAGATTGTGGTTTGGGGATTTATTCGGAATGCGCGTTTCATCAGAGGGTCAATCCGTCTTCATTCGGCTGGCTGCTTCCGAGTTGCGGCACTCGACATCGGAGCGAAGGATCAAAGCCCCTGCACTTAATACTTTACTTTCTGCTGCCGCAGCTTTTTGTACTGTTTCAGCTCTCATGTTGGCTGCATTTATTCTGTGGAAACGTCGAAGACTGTCGAAGAAAAACGTGGAAGAGGAGGTGCCATTGTCGCTCAAAAAGTTCAGTTACAAAGAGCTGCGAATTGCAACAGAGAATTTCAAGCATAAGCTGGGTAGCGGAGCATTCGGCTCTGTGTTCAAAGGAACTCTGCCAGACAACACGCCTGTTGCAGTTAAAAGATTAGAGGGCGCCACGCAAGCAGAGAAACAATTCCGTGCTGAAATAATCACCACTGGCAGAATACAGCATGTGAATTTGGTCAGGCTGAGGGGATTCTGCATAGAACATTCACAAAGGTTACTGGTGTATGCCTACATGCCCAACGGCTCCCTAAACTCCTTCCTCTTCTCTAAGCTGGAAGACGAAGAGAAGGTGTTGGACTGGAAGACGCGGTTTCAGATCGCACTGGGTACAGCACGAGGATTAGTTTATCTCCATGAGGAATGCAGGGATCGCATCATTCACTGCGATATCAAGCCTGAAAACATTCTCCTGGACAATGACTTCAGTCCAAAGGTGGCAGATTTTGGGCTAGCGAAGCTGGTAGGTAGAGATTTCAGCCGCGTACTGACCTCCACAAGAGGGACTCGTGGGTACGTGGCTCCGGAGTGGATCTCCGGCCTTCCTATCACTCCCAAGGCGGACGTGTACAGTTTTGGCATGACGTTGTGGGAAATTATATCCGCCGAAGAAATCTGGACATGAATTTTGAGAAGAGCAGGTTCTATTTTCCTACCTGGGCATCATCTCAAATTCAGAGAGGAAACATAATAGGCGTTTTGGATGCAAGGATAGGGAGCGAGGTCGATATTGAAGAAGTTAGAAAAGCCGCTGTGGTGGCTGGGCTGTGCATTCAACACGATGAGAATCAGAGGCCAAGCATGAGTGAAGTGGTAAAGATATTGGAAGGCACGATGGAAGCTCCTGTGCCACAAATTCCGAAGTTTCTACAGGTGCTAGTAGATCAGGTAGACGAAGACAACAACGATAGCTGCGCTCAACATCCTTCCATATCAAGTTGTTCCATACCCGTAAAACAGTAGCCGTTTTTAAGCGAAAGGTTTATGATAGATAGAGGAGGCATTTCCTATCATGTTTTCTAATTAGGAGAAATCTCTTCTTTATGTATGAGTACGACACAAATAGAGGTAGAGAAATATTTCTTTTATTGTGCATATACGGGCAATAAAAATTTGTTTGCATATTTTTATGAAAGATTTCTTATTTTACATTCGGGAAGGACAAAGTTTACAAATTTGTTTGCATATTTTATGAAAGATTTCTTATTAGTTCCTCTCATAGGCAAGTTTACTATTGCAATCGATGCATTTGTTTTTGAACTAGTCGCTCAGTTAATGAGATTGTTTTTTTTTAATATTTTTGACTTTTTCTTATAGTCAAATTTATGTGCATATGTTTTGTTCTAGAAAATTACGGTTTATCTTTTTTTTTCCATTGGTTTGAGTAGGTAGATTTTTCATTTTGCTTTAAATAAAATAGGAAAAATAGAGGAACTTTATATGTGGTGGGGAACATTATATATTGTGGCAAATATTTAATCAGGTTGCTTGTAGTGCGAGTTTTGCCGACAGGTTGGTTGGTACTGAAGTAGTAAATGCATATTTAATACATTAAATGCAAACCTCACAATATGTGTTGGACAACTGGTGCAAAGATAAGTAAAGAATACTTGGTTAATTTGCATGTTGTTTGTTTAGTATTTGTTGAGAAGCTTGCATGTTTGTGGCTATGGGTTGCCCTGTTTGACATTTGTCATTCTCTCCAGTGGTAATGGTGTGTTTCTTTGTTTTTTATACTTAATAACTAGAAGTGTTACAGGAAAAAATAAATGCTTTTGACAATGTCTTGTATAATGTTGGTGCACATGCAGTGAACGCATAGCTAATTCATGAAATGTTGGTGGGGTTTTGGGTTTTGCTTGTGCTTATTCTTGTTTGACTATCGTTTGTTGGAAAGCTTGTTGATATTTTAACTCTTCATTGCATTTTTGCATATGGGTACACATGCAGTGAATGCATAGTTAATTTATGAATTCCTAGGTGAGTGTTGGGTTTTGTTTGTGTTTGTTGTCGCTTGTGTGTCATTTGTTGAAAAGCTTGTGGGTTTTTTAGCTATGTTAATTATTCTGTAAAAGTGCACTACTGGTTAATGGTTGGGTTGTGTATTTGTGATACCTGATAAGTCTATGGGTGCATATGCACATAATGGATAACTAGTTCATGAAATCTTGGGCAAGTGTTGGATTTTGTTTGTGCTTATTCTCATTTTATTGTTGTTTGTTAGAAAGATTATGGGTTTTGTAACTCTTCATTGCATTTTGCATGTGGGCATATATGCAATGAATGCATGGTTAATTCATGAAATCTTAAGTGAGTGTTAGGTTTTCTTTGTGTTTATTCTTGTTTTTTTATAATTTGTTGAAAAGCTCATGGGTTTTATAGCTATTGGTTGTGCTTTTGCATGTTCGTTATTCTATAAAAGTGCACTGGTGGTGAATGGCTTGGCTGTGCATTTTTGAAATTTAATGACTAGTAGTATTGCTTGTTGTTACAAGGGGTAACGGTGCAAATGGGTACAATGAATGCATTAATAATATGTTTATTGCTTGTGTGGGTAACAGGGTATCAACAAGGCTTCAAAAGAAAAGTGTACGAGATGTGTTGAAGGGTTGATGAGTACAGAAGCAGTGAGTGCATAGTTAATTCATGAAATCTGATGTGAGTATTGAGTTTTATTTGTGCTTATTGTTTTTTGTTCGTTGTTTGTTTAAAAGCTTGTGTGTTCCTAGCTTTTGGTTTTGGTTTTGCATGTTTGTTATTTTGTGATAGTGCACCACTGATGAGTGTCTTGTTCTTATGTTTATGATACTTGGTTGTTGTTACAATGGCTAACAGAGAATGTTTGCAAAAAATAATAGTCTTGGTGTATTCTTTTGCCAATTTTATTGGTCTTTCTATGGTTCATGTTTATGAATAGTGTATTATATGTCATAGATTGTGTTCATTTGTCTAATTTATCCCTATAATATCAACCATTATTTGCAATTGGAATTGGAGGAAAACGTCTATATGAGCATAGATATACTTGGTTGTTGAAGAAGGAACTATAAGGTCAAATTATTGTAACGTTCTTCACCTTTGTTTCCAATGAATTTTAAGTCTTCCAATATGCATAAAATTTATCCTTTGGAAGAGTTGTGGACAATAAAGAATAAGCTTGGTTCAAGAATCTAACTTATTGAATAGACATATGTGTATAGTGAATGGCATGCCATGTAATTCATAAGCATGTTTTTTTTGGTTGAAAGGCAGGTTATTATTGCAATTGTTAGTTTTTGTTGATAGGCGGGTTAACAATTGCATTTGTTGAATTTTCTTTTGAAATAATCACTTGTTCTTCTAAAACTTTTCATGGTGAATCAAATTATATTATTTGAAGTATTTTTTGTGTTTTCTTAGATGGTTGGAGTGGGTATATTATTGGTTATTGCCGATAGACAGGTTTACTATTTCATTTGTTGCATTTTCTTTCTAATTAGTCACTTGGCCAATGATATTGTGTTGTTTAAAATATCTTTTCCTTTCTCCTATAGTCAGGATTTAAGCAAATATTTTTTGTGCTTGAAAGTTATAGTTTATTCATTTTTGTTTAACTAAATTTCAAAAATAAGGGGACATTGTATATTGTGAGAAATATTTGATCATGAAGCAATGAATACATGTTTATTCCATTAGATGCAAATTCTGCAAGATGTGTTGGAGAGATGGTGGGTAGTAATTCATGAAATCTTGGGTGAGTGTTGGGTTTTATTTCTACTAAGATTTCTTTGTAATAGTGAACAATACATCTAGTTATCAAGTATGACAAACAGACAGACTAGCTAGTCATCAATAACACATTTTTCCTATACATATGCTTGTGTGTTTCATGTTTATGGGTATCATGTTGTCTTGTACAATTTACATCTAATAGACTTTTTTTTTTTATTTGTTTGCCATAGTACTTAGTGGATTAAAGATGTAGTGACTACTTTAGCATCTAGTATCTTGTTGTGAAGTTGCATAATTTGCACTTAGACATTGAATGTTTTCAAAATAAATAATGTGCTATTATTTTGCCAATTTTATTTAACAGGGAGAAATAATTTGCTTGCATGAATAAATAGAGAGATAAAATAAATATTTATTATCACTCAATTGAAAATGAGACTATTTCAATTGTAACCTAGTTGTTGGCCTCATGTGTTTCATGTCCTTTGTTATCTACTATACCTATTTTTACAATAGGTTCTTACAACAATGAATACTATATTTAGTTGGAGCGGCACAGAAGTAGCTGCTAGCTTATTGGCTAAGTTTGTAGGATATCTATTTAATGTCTAAATGTTTGGGAAAAGTTATGTTGCAAAATTTGCATTTATTATACTATTGTTTGTGATCCAATAGTTATCATTTAGTGCATTCAACATGCATTGACTACTTCTATAGCTAGTATCTTGTGGCTAAGGGTGGCATAATTTGCATACAATGTTTGACTATTTGCAAAAAATATAATGGATTCCTAATTTGCTGATATACTTTTACAAAAATGAGTGATACAATACCCTTGGCAATGTATCAAATTATATAACGTAAACATTTGTGCTTTAGGTTTACTATTGCATTCATTACACTTTCTTTTCAAATAGTTGATTCACCACTGAAACTGTATTGTCTAAAATATTGTTTTGTTTTCTCTATAGTCAAGATTTAATGAGAAAAAGTAATATAACAAGGAATACTTTTAGTTTTCAACTATCATAGAGACACAATGAAGCCATTCATCTGTATTCAACTTTTATAGAATAATGAAGATGCAAAAGGCTAAAGTATTGACAAGCTTTCCAACAAATGATAAATAAACAAGAGTAAGCAAAAAAAAAAGCCAACCCTAAGATTTCATGGGTTAAACAAAAATAAGTAGAAACCAAAGCCAACACTCACCTAACATTTCATGAACTAACTATATGTTCACTGCATGTCAGATAAGGTCCACTTTGTAATTGTATTACATGCGTTGGATATGGCACACTTGTCTATCAATTTATAGCTATTGCATTAAATGCTACTATGTCTACTATTCAATTTTTTTTAAGTAAATTGGGGGAATATGACATTATATATTTTTGGAAATTACATGGATTCACATGCACTAAATGCATAACTAGTTCATGAATTCTTCAATGAGTGCTAGATTTTGTTTGTTCTTATTCCTATTTTATTATCATTTGTGGGAAAGATAGTGGTTTTTATAGCTCTTTGTTGCATTTTTGCATGTGGGTATATGTACAGTGAATGCATAGTTAGTTTATGAAATCTTAGGTGGTTGTTGGGTTTTGTTTGTGTTTATTCTTATTTGTTTATAGTTTGTTGAAAAGCTTGTGGGTATTTTAGCTATTGGTTGCACTTTTGTATGTTCATTAGATTGTAAATATGCATTGGTGGTGAAAGGCTTGGCTATGTGTTTTTTACACTTGATAACTACAAGTATATGTTCTTTGATGTTTGCTATTTTGTCATAGTGTACTATTGGTGGGTGGCTTGTTTCTATGTTTGTGGTGCTTGGTTATTGTTATGAGGGATAATGGGATATGCTTGGGAAAATTTATCAAGTTCATCTAATTTTTTTTCATGCAAATTAACCAAGTGTTCTCTGCTTATCTTCGTAGTAGCTGTCCAACACATATCATGTGGTTTTCATTTAATGCATTAAACATGCATTAAATACTTTAGTACCAACCAGCCCATCACCAAAACTTGCACTACATGCATCCTAGATTAAATATTTTCCACAATGTACAATGTTCCCCACTAATATATAATGTTCCCCTATTTTCCTATTTTACATAAAGAAACATGAAAAATCAACCTACTCAAATCATTGGAAAAAGAGATAAAGTGTAATTTCACAACACAAAAAATATGTGCTTAAATCCCGACTATAGAAAAAGACAAATATTTTAAACAAAACAATCTCATACTTAAGTAATGAATTGTATATCCGATGATTGTAATTAAGCATATTCTTCGTTGCAAAAGCAACATGTTTTTGTGCAATTGTGGAGGGAGGAAAAGATATATGTAGCTATAAATATAGTTATTTTTTGAACAAGGAAGTGGAAGATCATATTCTTGTATAATTTTTTCCCTTTGATTACAATGAATTCAAAGAACAATAAAGAAAATTATTGTGTTCACTGCCACCACAGTTTGTAAGACCTTCCACGAATCATATGTAATTTAGTGTACTCAGTTGGCTCATTAGCCCTTGTAATAGCACACAATACTTGTAGTTATCAAGTATCATAAACACATGGACAAGCCACTAATGACTACTGCACTTTTATAGAATAACAAACATGCATAAGTGCAATCAAGATCTTAAAAAACTATAAACCTTAAATTCCCTTAAACTGTAAAAAAACCTCCAACCGATAGCTAAAAATCCCAGAGGATTTTGAATGAATGATAAACAAAGCATAATAAATTTTGCAAAAAATAGACCAGGCTAAAAACACACAATATTTTTAACAAACAAGAAACAAGAAAGAATGAGCACAAATAAAACCTAGCTCTCTCCTCACATTTCATAATTTAACTATGTACTCACTACTTCTGCATCCACATGCCCTCCAAGACATCTTGCACATTTTGTTTTCTAAGCTTTCCAACCACTAAATCAATAAATACATAATTAATGCATTCACTACCCCCATAGTCCACAAGATCTTTCTCAAAACACATGTAATTTAATGTACACACTTCCCCCGCTAACTATTCTAATAATAAGAAGCACACAACGAAGCCATTGATGACCATTGCACTTTTACAGAATAATGAACATGCAAAACCACAACCAATAACTAAAAAACCCATAGGATTTTCAATGAACAATAAACAAATGACAAAAAACGCAAAGAACCCATCAAAAAATAGAACTAAAAGCTAAAAACACACAAGTTTTTAAACAAATGACAAAAAAACAAGAATAAGCACAAATAAAACCCAGTTGTTGCCTCACATTTCATCAATTAAATATGTATTCACTACTTCTACACTTAACAACCATCCAATACATCTCACACATTCTGCTTTCCAAGCTTTGCTGACAATGTGCTAGTCACTAAAGCAAAAAGTACATAATTATCACATTCTCTGATCCCATAGTCGAGCCGACCTTGCTCAAAGCACATTTAATTTAATATATCCACTTGCCCCATCAGCCCTTCCAACAACAACCAATTATTTTAGCTATCAAGTATCATAAACACACAACAAAGCCATTGACGACCACTGCACTATTAAAGAGTAACGAACATGCAAAACTACAAGCAACAACAAGATAAACACTAATATTTTGAATGAATGATAAGAAAATGATAGTAAACATAGACAAAACTCAACACTCGCCTAAAATTTAAAATTACGGAGAATAAACGGATGGCCCGCTCAATAAACAAGCGTTAGAAGGAGCAACACAAGCCTTTCAACAAACAATAAACAAACAATAAGCAAAAAATAAGAAAACACGAAAGCTTCTTAACAAACAATAAGAAAAAAAAAAAGGAAAATCCACCACTTGCCTCATATTTCATGAATAAACTATGGATTCCCTACTTGCATATGCTTGAGTTGTCCAACAGACAACACAAGGTTTGCATTTAATGCATTAAACATGTATTCACTATTATAGTACAAATTAGTCCACTGTGAAAGCTCCCACTATATGCATCCCCCAATTAAATATTTGTGACGATATATAATGTGGCACTATTTCTTGATTTACATGAAGGAAAATGAAAAAATGGACCTACTGAAAGCAGTAAAAAAAGAGATAGATCATAATTTTTGAGCACAAAAAACTAAGCTATTGAGATAAATTGTGAAAGGAAAATTTGTAGCTCTTTCAGTGTTCAAAGGGCTTACAGACTTGGAAAACATAAATAGATCAGTATAGTTAATGACATGGTATATAATTGATAAACATGGAACTATTTTATGGTGAAAAGAAAGTTACTTTTGCAATGAGAGTCATGCATAGTTTCAAGAATGTGGTATGGAGTCCATGTGTAATGTTTTGCATTGTACGTTCACCAGAATGTATAATATAGGTGTATTTTCTTTCATTTTCTTGTAAGAAAATCTCACTAATATGCTTTATGAAGCATTGCATGTGAATTACATATTGCATAGCTGCACTTATACTTATCTCTGGCTACAATATTAGTGCAATCGAACAATTGCAACAGTCATTTGCTTATTGGCATAAATTTGATAGTTTCAAACACTTGGCATAATTCTTACACATATTCAACAAATCAAGTATATTTTTACATAAAAAATTAACTAAAGTCCTAGTTGGTACACATATTCAACAAATCAAGTATATTTTTACATAAAAAATTAACTAAAGTCCTAGTTGGTACACAAGTAGTGAATACATAGTTAATTCATGAAATGCCATGCATGCGCTTGGGCTTTTTCCTTTTTATTGTCATTCATTTACTA
Source organism: Sequoia sempervirens (assembly GCA_007258455.2). NCBI lineage: Eukaryota > Viridiplantae > Streptophyta > Pinopsida > Cupressales > Cupressaceae > Sequoia > Sequoia sempervirens. The sequence continues at coordinate 141,254,365 of VDFB02256132.1, forward strand.
TTTCTTGAGAAGCTTGTATGTTTCTCTTGTTTGTACATAGAGCATGTTCACTGTGGAAGCATTGAACGTATTGGCCATATGTTGTTCACTTGAATGATTTCTACACTATTAGTGAATTTGACAAAATTTTGATTTAATTTTTGAATAACTGGTAAAATTTATCATGTTTAACTATTGTTTTTGTAAATTTTCTCATGTGCTTGTGTTTTTCATGTTTATGAATAACATATTATATATCATGAACTATGTTAATTTGTCTAATATATCTTTCTAACAAGTACCATTGGTTGTGAATGGAGATGGGGACAAAGATCTATATGGCTGCATGTATATTTGGTTATTAAACAAACAACTGAAAGGTTAGATTCATGTATCATTTTCCCCTTTTGTTTACAATGAATTTAAAGTCTTCTAATGTGCCTAAATATTGTGCCTTGGAAGAATTGTGAACAATAAGAGAGAAACTTGGTTCAAGAATATGACTTGCTAAATATAAAAATGAGCATAGTGAATGGCATGCCCTGCAATTCATAAACATGGAACCTTTTTTTGTTCACAAGAAAATTATTATTGCAATTGTTGTATTTACTTTTAAAATAGTTGGTTAGCAGATTAAATTATATTGTTCAAACTTTCTATGTTTTTTTTCCACTATTGGGATTTAAGGACAAATCTTCAATGTTTGAAAATTATGTTTTATCTCTTCTTCTATTGGTTGGAGTACACCTAATGTTAATTTTAGTTTGAGTAAATTAGGAAAACAGGGAGACATCGTATATACTACAAAATATTCAATCTTGAAATACTAAATACATGTTTAATGCATTAAATGCAAAATACATGATAAATAGAAGTGTTGCTCACTTTTAGAAAGAAAGCTGAATGACTTGAGCAAGGTGTAATTGACTACGAGTGCATTAAAAGCATAAACCATATGTTCATTCCTACAATAACTATTAGTCTAATGGAAAAGTTTGAAAAGAAAATTGTGTGACATATGTTGGTGAACTGATAGGTACATAGGCAGTGAATGCATAGTCGATCCATGAAATGTGAGGTGAGTGCTAGGTTTTATTTATGCTTATTCTTCTTTGATAATTGTTTGTTCAAAGGTTATTTCAAGTTCTTCATTGCGCTCTTTCATGTTTGTTATTTTCTAAAAGTGCACTGCTCATGAGTGGGTTGGCTATGTGCTTATGATACTTGATAACTATAGTGCTTGAAACGGATTATCATTCATTTTCCTTTGAGAAAATAGGCCAAATTGGTCAATGCAATTTTTTTGTTGTAAATGTCCCCTCATTAGATCCAAATTTTATAGGTTTTTTTTGGTAGGCCGATGCCCATTAAAATAATCAATCCATAGTTAATGCATTCTATGCTTGCACAATGAACAAGGCCTTGCTCAAAGATCTAAAATGATGTCACTATATGTAGCAACAACTTACTACTGTTCTGGTGCATCAAGCAATGTATGTATTGGGATTGCTTGATACCAATACTCTCAGCATATTTTGTTTCTCAAAGCATCTTTAAGGTGCTCCCTAAACTTAATAGTAAAAAAAACCTATGTAACTATGTATTAGAATTTCCAATTAGGGTAGGTAGCTATTAATAACAATGCAAGTTATCTTTGAGGCATAGTGACAATAATTTGTATGGCATGTCTAAATTTTACCCAAATAAAGGCATGGACAAGTCATCACATTTACCTTCAAAAGGTAGACATGTCTAATTAGCTAAATTGCAATGGATGCATGTTTAATGCATAAAATGAAAACTTCATGATATGTGTTGGATGGATAGTGCGTATGCAAGTAGACAATGCATAGTTAATCCATGAAATATGAAGCAAGTGCTTGTTTCTTGCTTTTTGTTTATTTATTGTTTATTGAAAATCTTGTGTGTTTTATGGTTGTGGGTTGTCATTTCTAATGTGTTTGATTCTGGGTTGATGCAAGAAGTTGGGTACACAAAAAACTCAAAAAGTGGAAATGTTTTTGCTGTTTTTCAGAATTTGTAACACTTGGACTGAAAATTTGAGGCACTTCCACAATGAATCTTAAAAAAAGTCAGTAATATGAAATTTATAATTTTGAATCTAGTTTCCAAATATGTAAATTATTAAAATACCCAGTTTATAGAAATTAAATTTTGATAAAGATCTATAAAAACCACTTTTTTAAAGTCCCTGTTTTTTAACCATACCAAGCAGGTGTACGGACAACACTTTTTGACCCAAATAAAATTATTTTGCTAATTCCTTTTAGGAAAAGAGAGCTAACAACATGAAGTTTGGGCTGGATTTTTTTTTGTAATTTTTGATTGAATATATTTTTTTTTATTAATTTTTTATTGGCCTTAATTGATGTTTTTTCAAATCAACGTGTACGGACAACATAATTGGACCTAAACAAAACATTTTTTGACTCTTTTTTTTTCATTGTGTAGAGAATTGTCTGAAGTTTGGGACCATATAATTTTTTTTACAAGAAACTTAACCAATACAAAGTTATTAAAAAACCAAAAAAACCTGATCTTTCAAGTTTAAGGCCTAGTTTGCTTAGAAATTAATTTAAAAATAACAAACTTAATCCAATTTTAACAAAAATTATATATCTAGAAAGTAGACATTGTGTTCTCTAATGGGTTTTAATTTTATAGACTAATTCAGAAAAAAAGTTCATCATCTATGTTGTCAAAGTTGGACATTTTTTTTCAGTTTGCCTTAGTTTTTTAGTTGCAAGTCAAAAGCTAAGGCTCGGATTGCCAAGCCTTTCCCGAGCCTAAAACCGGGGCTAGATTTGGTTTGGGAGATCAACTTTTAAATAACGCGTATGCGTTATAGAAACGCGTACGCGTTATTTAAATAAAACGCGTACGCGTTTCATAACGCATACGCGTTATGTTTTGCCCGTTGGCAGAAAGTAACGCGTACGCGTTACTGAACGCGTACGCATTTTAAAAATATAACGCGTACGCGTTTCATAACGCGTACGCGTTTGTATAATAGCCATTTTTTCCTAATTTGAAAAATACTGTTAAAACACGATTTTTTTACAGCATTCTTTTTCTGCAGTACGGACCTAAAGTGTCATTTTCTGCATTTTTTATTGCAGATTTGTCTTGTGCAGGGCATATTCTATTCAAATTGTTGGAAGAGTAAAAGTGCAAGTTAAATTTTCTGAAGTGGAATCAAGTGCAAAAATATTTTACAAGAAGATTTGGAAAAAGTGAATTTTGGATGTACTCATGATGATTTTGTACTTCAGAATTTATAGAAAAAATAATCTTCATAGTACATAGTTTTATTTGAATATTTGAAGGAGGAAAAAATTTTAAAATAGGTTTCTTGAATTATTGTTTTTGTCATCAAAGAGGGTTTGGTAACCATGGGTGATAAAAAAGACAAAGAAAAAGATGTAGGAAGGTAATGACACCCGAAGAAATTCAAGCAAATAAAGATAAAGAGGCAAAAAGACAAAGGGAAAGGAGACAAAGGATTCATCAAGTGAAAGATTTGGAAGCATCTAGTTCTAAGAATGTCGAAGAGGAAGCCATGAATGATGAAATCAATGTAGATGATGCAAATGTGGAGATGGTGAATATGGAAGAAAATGCAACTATGGAGACAAACCCAAATGTGCCTTCAACTTCAACTTTGAATAATATGCAAATAACTTCAGGTGTGTCTTCAAATCCACCTCCCAATGATATGGAAAATGTACCTATTCAAACAATCTATCCAGGTATGTCTTCAAACCCAAGTTTTATAATATTGATATTGTTTGTTTAGAAGAAGCTGGATACACAATTGATGAGATTAATAATACTAGGGTTGAAACAATACATAAACAAGAAAATGATGAAATTATATCTTATGAGAATGTAAATGAGAATGAAATCCCTAATAATGATGAAAATGAGAATGAAATCCCTTTTACATTTGAAAATGAAAATGAAACCCCTTGTGTGAATGAAAATGAAACTCCATCTATGGATGAAGTTGAAAATGTTTTTTTAACAATTGAAACAAATGTGTTAAATAACCTTCGTGGTAAAGTTTCTTCAAGACAAATTAGAAATTATGGAAATAAAATATATAAAATGTTTTTTTATAGAAAGAAATTAGGATTCCAATGTCAACTCATGGTGCAATTGATGAGAATGTTTAAAATGAGAAAAGTGATGAAAAATTAGGTGTTTTTGTAAAACCAAAAAAGAAAGATGATTCAGTAGAACAAGTCATATCTAGTGTTGCTAATGCTATTGATGTTATTGGTAAGAAAAGTCGATCAAAAGATAAGAATGCGGCTCGTCGTGCAATAACAACTGCTCTAGTTGATAAACCAGCTTCAAATAAAAGAATGTTAAGTAAGATTAGTAAATGTATAAACTTAAATCCTAGAACTTTGATAAGAGCTGCTAAAAGAAGAGAAAGTATTGAAAAGATCCTATTAATCAATGTTGGAGTTTTAGTGGTAGACTCCCAAGATCAGACATGAAATTAACTAATGAAATTAAATCTTTAATGAAATTTTGGTAGTTGATAATAAGAGTATCACTAACATTAGAGATGTCTTGGAAATTGAGGAATTGGGTTCCAAAATTCGTGAACCTGTCAAAGCATCTCTTAGATATGACTCAAGCGAATTATATAAAAAAAATTTAGATGCTTCAATCTTACCATTGAATATTAGCATAAGTCAAAGATCATTTGAAAAGTGTAAACCTTGGTATGTTAGAATTAATAAACAACGAATCTCTTGTTGTTGTAAGACTCATGTACAATTTCATTATTATTATGATATATTTCGATATATACGATGCACTTTGCATGCTAACCAAATTATGCAAGACATTTGTGGTATTACTATGCCACCTGAAAGAATCAAAGATTTTATAACAGGTTTGTTTTGTAATCCCTCTTTAAATGGAAACTCATTTTTTTTAAAAGGATGCATTTCTGGAGAACGCGATAGATGTGGTAACTTTTCATTATCAGGAGAATGCATGCCTGAAAGTAGTTTAGATGAATTTGGAAAACAATTAGTGGATGTAAAAAAATTTAAAAATATTGAGTATTCTTTAAAAGATGGTAAAATTGGAAGACGTGTTGAGCTAGTTGTGGAAAAAGTTAGTGTGCATACTTTTATTACTGAATTTAAAGATAAGTTTGTACTAAATATGTTCAACACTCTCAGAATGCTCATTGGCTTGATAATCAATTTCGTTTATGTAAAAACACATTTCCAATTGGAACTATATTGTCAATTGTTGATTTTGCTGAAAATTATACTCTTGCTCCACAAGAAGAAATCCAATCACAATATTATAATTCAGTGCAAGTAGCTATATTTGTTCACATTGTTTATAGACATGCTGAAGATAGTACAGAAGATAATAGAATTTTTTTGAAAGAGTACCATTTTTATGTAAGTGATAATCGATTACATTCATCTGAGTTTGTACAATATTGTTTTGATATATTTAATAAAAATTTAAAAGAGAGAGGAATTCAAATACTAGAACATCTCATATGGTTAGATAATTGCACGGGTCAATTCAAAAATGCTAGAATGTTTTATTAGCTATGTAGAGTTCATAAGGAAAATAATATCCAACACATATGGAGTTTTTTTGAAGCTGGTCATGGTAAGGGAGAACACGATGGAGCAGGTGCATGTGTAAAAAGAGCTCTTGCTAGAGAGCAACTAAAATTTGAGGATGCTGCAAAATTTAGAAATGCACGTGCAATTGTAGATTGGTGCAATACCAAATTATCTACAAGAACAAGTGAGAAATCAATAATTCGACGCTTTTTTTGGTTAGTTGAAGAAAATGATATTTTTTCTCAACAGGATTGTGAAACAATTAATGGAAGTGCAAAATGGCATTCATTTAAGAGTTCGAATGCAAACACATGGACAATATGGACAAGGGAGTTGGCATGCTATTGTCAATTTTGTATTGTAGGTGATTGACAGGCATGTGAAAATATGGAATGGGTCGAACAATGGCAACAACGAGCTTTAACGCCTACATCGACACATGTTCAACATGAAATGACAATTGAAGATAATCAAGTGTTCGCATCTGATGATTATGATCATGTTTCAGATCTTGTACAAGAAGGTACATTATTTATTGAGTTGAATTTTGTATGTATGCATGTTTATATGAGTTAAATATAAGTCACTTTTTATTGAATTTTGTATTTATTTTTGTAGGACATGTGTATGCTGTTGTTGCACCTCAAGGGAATGAAGAGCAGACAAAGTACTGGTTGGCTAGATGTGTTGAGAGAAAACATAAGTTGGTACATACTAGAGTAGATGATGACAACTTTGAGTATCCAACTGGTTCAGTGGTTGTTGTTGGCGCCTAGCTTCGAAAATATTTAATGAGAAAGAATGGCTTGCCTGCATTTGAAGATTATGAAAGACACAAGAAAATTATGCATTATTCACATTTGATTTTGGCAACCAATATAAAACTAGTTAGATATCAAGGGAGGCCTGCTAATAAAGTTTTATGGACAATTTCAATGGATGATCACGAGACAATCATAGATGCATTAAAAAAGAGAGAGGATGCAGATGGTACTATAGAGTAAATAAATATTGGTAAGCATATCTAGTCGTATATATATTTAATTGATATATATATATATATTTGTCTTTAATCATTTCCTAATTAAAGTTTTATATCATTTTTTGTTTCAGGTCTCCCAAAATTAGATGCTTTGCAAAAAAGAGAGGAGATGCACATATATTACAATGGAATTTCAATCTAGAGACAGGTAACTATATATAGTTCTAGATACATTTAATTGATACTTTATAATTGATTTCATATCCCCTTAAGCCATTCTCTTAAAACCCCTTAAGTCATCCTCTTATGTACCATTAATCCATCCTTTTGCAGCCCCTTAAGTCATTCTATCAACTACCATTAATCCATCCTCTTAGGACCCCATAATCCATACCCTCATATATCTACCCTTAATTTGTCCACTTGCATCCACTTAAGTCACTCACTCAACACCTCTTAATTCATCCTCTTAGGACCCCTCAATCAATGTCCTCATATATCTACCCTTAATCTATCCACTTGCATCCCCTTAAGTCACTCTCTCAACACCCCTTAATCCACTTTAACTCATTTTAGGGTTTAGGGTTTATGGTTTAACTCATTCTATCAACTCCCCTTAATCCACCCTCTTGCATCACTTTAACTTATTCTCTCAACTCCCCTTAATCCACCCTCTTACATCACTTTAACTCATTTTAGGGTTTAGGGTTTAGGGCTTAACTCATTCTATCAACTCCCCTTAATCCACCCTCTTGCATCCCCTTAATCCACCCTCTTATGTAAGTTTAACTCATTTTAGGGTTTAGGGTTTAGGGTTTAACTCATTCTATCAACTCCCCTTAATCCACCCTCTTACATCCCCTTAATCCACCCTCTTATGTAAGTTTAACTCATTTTAGGGTTTAGGGTTTAGGAGTTTAACTCATTCTATCAACTCCCTTAATCACCCTCTTGCATCACTTTAACTCATTTTTAGGGTTTAGGGTTTGGGTTTAACTCATTCTATCAACTCCCCATATCCACCTCTTACATCACTTTAACTCATTTATCAACTCTACATAATCCCACCTCTTGCATCCCCTTAATCCACTCTCTTACATCGCTTTAACTCATTTTATGAACTCCCCTTAATCCACCCTCTTGCATCCCTTCAACTCATTCTATCAGCTCCCCTTAATCTACCCTCTTGCATCCCTTTAACTCATTCTCAACTCCCCTTAATCCACCCTCTTACATCACTTTAACTCGTATTCTCAACTCCCCTTAATCCACCCTCTTACATCACTTTAACTCATTTTATCAACTCCCCTTAATCCAGCCTCTTGCATCCCCTTAATCCACTCTCTTACGTCACTTTAACTCATTTTATGAACTCCCCTTAATCCACCCTCTTGCATCCCTTCAACTCATTCTATTGGCTCCCCTTAATCTACCCTCTTGCATCCCCTTAATCCACTCTCTTACATATTTTCAACTCATTCTCTCAACTCCCCCTTAATCCACCCTCTTACATCACTTTAACTCATTCTCTCAACTCCATGATGCCCCTCTTACATCCCCTTAATCACCCTCTTGCATCACTTTAACTCATTCCATCAACTCCCTTAATCACCCTCTTGCATCCCTTCAACTCATTCTATCAGCTCCCCTTAATCTACCCTGCATCACTTTAACTCATTCTCTCAACTCCCCTTAATCCACCCTCTTACATCACTTTAACTTGTATTATCAACTCCCCTTAATCCACCCTCTTACATCACTTTAACTCATTTTATCAACTCCCCTTAATCCAGCCTCTTGCATCCCCTTAATCCACTCTCTTACGTCACTTTAACTCATTTTATGAACTCCCCTTAATCCACCCTCTTGCATCCCTTCAACTCATTCTATTGGCTCCCCTTAATCTACCCTCTTGCATCCCCTTAATCCACTCTCTTACATCCTTTCAACTCATTCTCTCAACTCCCCCTTAATCCACCCTCTTACATCACTTTAACTCATTTTATCAACTCCCCTTAATCCACCCTCTTTCATCCCCTTAATCCAACCTCTTAGGTCCCCTTAATCCATCCTATGGCTAACATCATTTGAATTTGTATGGAATTTACTATATGCAATTCTTTTCTTGCATGAATTTTTTACTTAAATGACTCGTAAAAATTGTAGTTACTTACATTAATTATTTTTGCAAGTTCTCATCAAGTCGGTCTACAATGTGATTGTTGAACTGAAAAACTATTTTATCTGGAGACTATGTAAATATCAATTTTTGGTATTCACCTAAAAGTTGATAAGCTTTAATTGTATCTACATGCACATATATGTTTCATCATGTTATATAGTTGTACATTAAACTTCTTGATGTACATTATATATGTTTGTTCGATGTCACTTTTTAAATATCTTATTCAAATTGTATAGATTATACATATTTCATGTGTCTTCTATTTACCACATTTTATATAATTATTCAATTGTATAGATTATACATTAAATATACATACAAGGAGATGGTTTTTTGTTTATTGATTCAAATATTTGCTATGTAATTGGAAAATAGTTAGAATTACTTGCCCTTAATTTATTATGAATATGATTTAAGAAACTATTTAAGGAATGTTTTAATTTGTCACCTAACCATGTGATAAGTTATATATATATGAAATTTGATTCTAGATAAGAATTATTATATAGTGCATGTATTACTTGAAAATTTGATAAAATATAAATATATAGATATGTATATAAATGCATATAATTATGAAAATGAACATAACATGATCTCATAATTGACTGCATATATAATCATCATATTAAAGTCAACTGATATAAATAAACACACATATATGATAATAACATGTTCAAAATAAAACTAGAGATCTACATAGTCCATAAAATTTATATGTCAAGTCCAACACATATATTGAAATGAAACTAGAGGTTTGTAGTCCATAAAATATAAAACTATCTAACTCTCAGGCTGATCGGTCAAATCAAGTCTCCTCTTTGTTCCACGTTGACTAGATGTACCTGCATCATGCTGTAAAAGAGTTCAAGAAACTCAAAATTAGATTTAAATTTATTTAGAAATTTTGATATAATTAAACATATTTAAAATTGAAAATATAAACTTTTAGATAAAAAAAACTAATTAAATATCGACTAAATATATTAAAAATGATTTCTAGTATGCATAAATTACCATATGGTCATGTGAATCAACTGGCACATTTTCTTCAACAGGTAACATAACTGTCTGTTGAGAAGATGCAAATGCCTGATCCACTATATCCTGCATATTCATATAAAGCAAACAATATGTGAAAACCTTGAATATATATATATATATATATATATATATATATATAAAAATGTTCGTAAAAATTGTATAGGAGATTTAAAGTAAAGTTTACAACCTCGAATGATATGACCTCATGATCACGCACCTGAGATTGCCCATGAATAGATGTCAATGATGTCTCAGGTGCGCGGCCCGCCATGGTTATCTCATCAAATCCCTACATATAGATGTACAACAGTTCATATAGATCATTCACACATGTGTATATAAATGTAAAAATTAAATTAGATCTATGATGTGTATTTAATTTAAACTTAACAAACTTTTGAAAGCACACACCTGAGCTGATGATGTCTCAGGAGCGCTCACCACTGTAACTTGTGGCTCATCAATACTAGGAATAGTATGACTTCCCTGCATCTAGATATAATATATCAATTCACACATGTGTACAAATTCAAATTAAATTATATATATATGGACACACAAATTATTTAATATATTTTGGTTCAAGTACCTGTTGAAAAGGTGAGCCCAAATCTACAGCACTCGACATATACACACGATGATGATATTGAGTTTCGGGCATCACGTCATCATGTGTCTATACACCAAACACAAAATTATTGAATTAATATTATATTATATATATAGTTTGATGTTATTATTTACATGAATTTTTTACATTTCAAACTTGAATTAAATTTAAGTTCAAAAGATGAACATACCTGTGTGGGACGATCCTCAGAATATAGTAAATTTAGGTATGATCCCGCCCCAGATGCATGTGCCTCACCTGAAGTGGATGTCTGAGTATCCCTATAGCCCGAGCCTCCATGCTCTGTATTGGCCACTTCAGTGGCCGCGTGTGTAGTCTGCTGAGTGAGATGTCCTGAAAGTGAACTCAATGCTCCTAGTGTAGATAACATGGTTTGCTGCTGAAATGCAGCGGGAATACCAGGAGAAGGAGGAGGAACAAGAGGCACAACTGGAGCACGTCGCTGAGGATCGACACGTGCTCCTAGTCTATGTTGGGGCATGCCACGCCCAGCTCCCTGAAATGACCTCATATCAAAATAGTTGGGTTTTTTACCCAACTCAAACTCAGCCCATAACTTTCTCAAAAAATATAAGGGCACCTCACTGTTGCCATGTGGTGGAGTATCAAACACCATCCACCATCTCTCCCAAAAATTTGCAGCTATCTGCGGGTGCCTACACCATAAAATTGAAATTCTTTTTTTTGTGGGTGGTATTGGTTCGTTTGTTTGGGGGTTCACAAAATATTGGCACATAGCTTGTTTAGTGATTTTTAGGTTATTGATTTCTTTATATGACAACCCATCTGCATAGAATTGTCTCCTCTCTTCTCTCCATTGATGGAACCTATCTAGGTCCGCATCGATAGATCGAACAGAATCGACAATAGTTTGCATCGTAGATGCAAACCGTGCGAGATGAGGAGGGATTCTAGTCTCATTTTTTATGAGATCTATGTTCCCTTGAATCACAACTAAGTTGGCTCGAATATTATCTCTGAGTTGATTTTGGTCAAATGGAGGAGGGGGTGGGGGTTCAGGTGGTGGAGAATGTGGAGGTGACTGAGGCATATCCTCATGTGGTGGGGTGGGGTGTGCACCAGGATCTATAGGAATTTCTGGATTAGGCATGAAATCCTCTAAAGTGAAAAGTGGATCCATGGACGAGAAATGATATGGCAACTGCATGTTAAACAATTAAAAAATATATATCAACAAACTAATTAAATAATGCACACAATTTCAAAGTTATTTAAAAATCACATTGAACATGCACAAATTCAAAATATATTTCATTTATAACATTAAAATTCAATTTATAACATTAAAAAATCATAGCATTACAAATTCATATTATAAATGAGAGTTGAATAGAAACCGATAGTCACTTAAGAACTATAAATGAGAGTTGAATAAAAACAGAAGGTTAGTAGAACAAGTGATGAAAAATATTGAAAATCATTGAAGACAATTCATAAATCAATCATGACAAATTCCATATAGGGATAGTAATTAAGATACGTTGAATTATTATCCAAGTGACTCCTACAATACCTATTTTTTATAAGTTTTAAGTTGCTCTCTTGGAACCTATGGTTTGTAATTCGTGTACAAATTAGAGTTAGGGTTGGGGTTAGGGTTAGGGATAAGTTTAGGGTTAGGCTTAAGATTGGAGTTAGGGTTAGGGTTATAGATAATTAGGGTTAGGGATAAGGTGAGGGTTAGGCTTAATATTGGGGTTAGGGTTAGGTTTGGGTTAAAATTAGAGTTATTTTTTGGGCATAGATTTAGGGTTATGGTTAGGAAAAGGGTAAAAATTAGAGTTACAATTGGGGTTAAGGTTAAAACATGAGTTAGGGTTGAGAATAGGGTTCAGGTTAGGGTAAGAGTAAGAACTAGAGTTAGTTTTGGGGTTAGGGTTATGGTTATGGTTAGAGCTAGGGTTAAAATTATGGTTAGGGTTAAGGTTAGAGATAAAATTACATGGTTAAGGTTAGGGTTATGATTAGAGATTGAGTTAGGGTTAGGGTTAGTGTTTGGGTTAAAATTAGATTAAGGGTTATGGATAGGGTAACAATAAGAATTGGAGTTATGGTGGGGATTAGGGTTATGGTGAAGGTTAGTGTTAGGGTTAAGATTAGGGTTTGGGTTAAGCTTAGAGATAGAATTAGGGTTAGGGTTAGGGTTATGGGGTTGAGGGTGAAGTAAGTCTCTAATTTCTCCAACTGGGCAGGTGAGAAAAATCTTGTCACTACAATCAAACTTAGGTGTATAAAGTTTTTTAGCTTACTTTTTATCTCCCTATTCTTCACTTTCTATATTCCTTGCTCATTTCTTGTAGATGGAACTTCTTACCATATTGAAACATTTTTCAAAAGATAAGGCTTCTCTCATATATTTTCATTGATTCAAATATTTTTCTATTAATCTATATTGTTTCTCCTTAATAGATTATTCCTAAGGGATGAGGGGAATGGTTTCAAATTCTTCTTCATCTTCCTATAAAACATGGGGTTTTAGGAATTCAAAAGGGTGTCACATGTTGCTCTACTATTTTTTTTTGTTGATTTTTCCCTCCTTTTGGGATTTTTTATGATTAAATATTCAACCAACTTCCTAGAATTAGCCCATTTGACTCCTTTAGCCTTGATTTAGAATTTGAAAATTCTTTTAGAAGAATTCCTCTTTTTCTCCTTACCCTTTTTTCAATAAAATTTTATGATATCCTAAAATATTTCTTATTTCTCATTGGACTTACGAAAATAAAATAGGGAAATGACTATAATATTTAAGTATGTTATGAGTGCCCTAGTTATGGGGCCACTAGTGTAATAAAGAATGTAATTTTAAAGTGGCATTGATAAAAAGGTTTGTACATGTAGGTTTATTTTGGAGCTTGTAAAAAGGAAAGAAATTAAAAGATAGCTATTTAATTAAATCCTAAGATTGAGAGTGGTATTCTTGTTTATCCATTAATTTTACTTGAATAGATTGGACACCATATTTTCCTATCACTAGAGATTAGAGGAGGGAACCCCATTTATTTCCATATATAGTTAATGGATGAAAATTCATAAATCAATCATGACAAATTCCATATAGGGATAGTAATTAAGATACATTGAATTATTATCCAAGTGACTCCTACAATACCTATTTTTTATAAGTTTTAAGTTGCTCTCTTGGAACCTATGGTTTGTAATTCGTGTACAAATTAGAGTTAGGGTTGGGGATAGGGTTAGGGATAAGTTTAGGGTTAGGCTTAAGATTGGAGTTAGGGTTAGGGTTATAGATAATTAGGGTTAGGGACAAGGTGAGGGTTAGGCTTAATATTGGGGTTAGGGTTAGGGTTAGAGTTAGAGTTAGAATTAGGGTTAGGTTTGGGTTAAAATTAGAGTTATTTTTTGGGCATAGGTTTAGGGTTATGGTTAGGAAAAGGGTAAAAATTAGAGTTACGATTGGGGTTAAGGTTAAAACATGAGTTAGGGTTGAGGATAGGGTTCATGTTAGTGTAAGAGTAAGAATTAGAGTTAGTTTTGGGGTTAGGGTTATGGTTAAGGTTAGAGCTAGGGTTAAAATTATGGTTAGGGTTAAGGTTAGAGATAAAATTACATGGTTAAGGTTAGGTTTATGATTAGAGATTGAGTTAGGGTTAGGGTTAGTGTTTGGGTTAAAATTAGATTAAGGGTTATGGATAGGGTAACAATAAGAATTGGAGTTATGGTGGGGATTAGGGTTATGGTGAAGGTTAGTGTTAGGGTTAAGATTAGGGTTTGGGTTATCCTATATTAACCTAATTCCAATATTAACCCTAATTATAATGAAAAAACTAATTCTAAATGTAACCTAAGGGGAGAGAGGTCTCTAAGAGGTTTTTAGTTTTACGTTTTAGGGTTTAGATTTCTAAGTTTAGATAAAATATGGTTTTCAATTTACAATTTAACGTTATTTATTTTTTAAATGCAATTTAAAACTATTAAAAATTGAAATAAAACGCATTAAACAAAAAAAACTTAAATACTAATTCAAAAACAAAAAAACAAGATACAAAGCAAAAAAGGGCAGAAATCAACTAACCTGGAGGTCTCAGAGGTCAAGTGTGATGACGGGAGGAGCGAGCAACAGCCTCCAAACGCGTATGCGCTCTTGCTTGACTTCTGTTGATTCGGCAAAAACAGTGGATAAAATGAAAAGCCAGCAGTTTATTTAAAAAAATAAATACTTTTCGATAACGCGTACGCGTTTCGAAACGTGTATGCGTTATAAACGCGTACGCGTTTTAAAACGCGTACGCGCTATTAAACGCGTATGCGTTCGTAACGCGTACGCGTTTTATAACGCGTACACGTTTTAGGCTCGTATACCCGTTCCTGAGCGCGTACGCGTTCGGATTTAGGTTCGGGTACCCGTTACGTAACGCGTACGCATTTTTTTAAAACGCGTACGCGTTTTGTGCGAATTTTTTTTTGTTGCCCTAAATTTCCCCTCTTCGTGTACTCAACTTCTTGCTTTTTACCCTAAGTTGCAGGATTAGCCTGGGATAGATTAGGGTTTGGTCTTAGGTCATTTTTGAGTCTGTAAACTATAATGTTGAATTCCTCTATAAATGCAATTAGTTAAGTAGGAATACATGAAGATGCTTATCTTTCATGCATATCATCAGATTATCTCCACATTTGTAAGATTTTAATCATTTGAATAAATGCATAAGGTGTTTTTGTTCATCTTCTCATACTTCATGGGACTGTGTTATTTGTTGATAGGTCTTCTTCAAGGAAGCAGTTAAATCCTTTGAATAGATAGCAGTGATTACTTGTTTGCAGGTTGGATTTGGTAAGAAGAGCTTGGTTGATACAAGAGCCGGATTGTCAGTGTAAGGCGATAGCTGATGTAAGGTATTAGCAAAACAAAATCCACTGATTGGGTCCTGTTTACAGATGAATTCCGTCTTTTGTGTTTGACTCTGTGGACCAAAACTAGGCCTGATCTATTTTGTAGCCTAGTCCCTCTCAAAAACATCAATTCATATAAATCATTGAATATCTTTTGTTTAGTTTTATGTCCTACCTCCTTGTTGTCTCAGGTGTTCTGTAACTGAGAATAAAGCCATATTTGAGGTTCTCAACACTTGGCATCAGGAGTCATCTGCTATAAAAAGCAATGTTTGGTCTTCTTTAAGGCATTGTGTGGGTATACCCGCCCTGGTTCTGCAGAGCCTAAAGTGCGGAAGATCTTTTGATCTTGTCAGTTGGTCCAAGTCCTCCGAGCTTCCCTTGATTAGAGATGGCTACTCCATAGGTAGAATAGGAGACCAACCTGGTTTACTAAAAAACCCCAACAATAGCTACAGGTAGAAGAACATATGGAAATATTTATCAACCTAAGGGTGCTGATGGTTAGTGTTTTTTGTCTCAAGAACTAATGAAAGTTGGATATGGCACCAGAGGATGGGACATGTAAACTTTGACAATTTGATCAGGATTAGTTCAAGAGAAGCTGTGAGGGATTTTCCAAAAATCACAAAGCCTACCAATACTGTTTGCAGAAGTTTTCAGTTAGGAAAACAAACAAGATGCAACTTTAAAGAAAAATAACAATCAACTACCAGAATGCTATAATTGATTCATTTAGACCTTTGTGGTCCCACAAGAACAAGAATTCTCAATGGTGACAAGTATTTTATGCTTCTAATTGATGATTATTCTAGAATGGCATGGGTTACTTTTCTTAGGGAGAAAGCACAAGCTCTATATAGATCAAGGTGTTCAAGGCTATGGTAGAGAATGAAGTGAACCTAAAAATAAATTGTTTGAGGTCTGACAGAGGTGGAGAATTCACCTCTAGTGAGTTTAATTTTTTTTGTGAAGAGCATGGTATAAAGATGCATTTTATGCTCCTAGAACTCCTCATTAGAATGGAGTTGTCGAGAGGAAGAACCAGACAGTTCAAGAAGGTGTAAGGACTATGATGAAAGAGAAAAATGTACTTGAAGTATACTAGAGAGAAGCAATTCACATTGCTATTTATATTCTTAATAGAGTTCAGATCAAAGGTAACAACACAAAGACTCCTTATGAGCTATGGCATGGAAAAATTCCTACTATTAAGTACTTTAAGGTGTTTGGAAGCAAATCTTATATTAAAAGAGATGATGAGAATCTAGGAAATTTTGATGCAAGATGTGATGAAGGTATTTTCCTTGGATACTCAACTAATAGCAAAGCTTATAGATGATTCAATAAAAGATTGAGAAAGATTGTTGAAAGTGCAAATGTAAAAGTTGATTAGAGCATGTAGAGATCTATGATTGGTGGAATGTTATATCTTACTGCTACTAGATCAGATATCATGCATGCAGTATGTTTGGTTTCCAAATTTTAAGCAGAACCCAATGAATCACATGTTACAATTGTAAAGACAATATTCAGATATCTAAAAGGCACTCCAGATTATGGCTTGTGGTATCCTAAGGATACTGATTTTACTTTAAGTGCTTATACTAATGTAGATTGGGCTAGTTGTGTAGATGATCTGAAGAGTACAAGTGGTGGTGCATTCTTTTTTGGATGTGGGTTGGTTTCATGGCTAAGCAAGAAACATGATTTAGTTTCTTTATCCACTATAGAAGCTGAGTACATTGCAGCAACATCTTGCTACACACATGTATTGTGGATGAAGCAAACATTGAAGGACATAGGAGTGATGTGTGATGAGCCTATCCCTATCTTCTATGATAATACAACTGCAATAAATATTTCAAAGAATCCAGTAATGCATTCAAGGAAAAAACATATATTTATCGGATATCATTTCTTAGGAGAGAAGGCATTAGAGAATGAAGTTAGGCTAGAATATGTGCCTACAAAGGATCATATTGCTGATATATTTACTAAGGCTCTTCTAAAGGATACTTTTGAGTATCTTAGGGAGAAGTTGGGGGTTACTGCCCCTCCTTCTTTGAACTAGGTTCACATAGAGGTGCATTAGTCCAATGGATCTACAAATTCATTATTTTTCTAGACTGATGACTGGGGTCTACTCCTTAGGGGGAGTAGGAAGTATCATTGTTGAAGTATGAGATACATGTGGGTGCACTCCTAAGGGGGAGTGATCAAAATTATGTGAAAAACATTTTTTTCTTTTCCATTGATGTCAAAGGGGGAGAGAGAGTCATGTGTTGCCATCAATGACAAAGGGAGAGATTGTTGCAAGTATGAATGAGTTTGGTGGTGTTGTCATTAATGTTGTCATTGATGTCAACACATTATAGGTTGTTGCAAAGAAATGAAGAAAGTGATTGTAGGTGGTGCATGTATAGTTGAGATACTATAGAGATGTTGTGAGTACATGAAGCTATCTTTATGACATTTCAAGTGTGTTGATATGATGAGTTACCAAGTGCTTTTGAGAAAATTAATAAATAGTGAAGTCAAAATTTTTTCTGTGTCCAGAATGTGCTCTGGTATGTGCTCCACATTTTTTATATGTTGATCCTATGATTGTTGGGGTCTGAAGTGTTGTTTATAGGAATTCTTGGGTGACATATCCTAGATTATAGCCTTTGGTTTGATGAAGAGTGAAAGTTGAGTTCATCAGTTTGTGAACTAGTCTGGCGGAGTTGTTTGTCTGCTGATTGGGAGAAATGTATTTGCTCTACAGTCCTTTGTTGGTTCGTTTCAGGTCTTGCAGATCTAGAAGAAGGCTTGTAATGGTGTTATCCATGTTCTATCAAATGTTTTCATGGTTTGGTGCTCTGGAAGACTAGTTTCAGAGTTACTGTGTGTGTCTGTACAATTTGGATGGACTGATGGAAAGTGTTCTATGTAAAAAGGTTGTTGCAGTAGCTCTGGATGAATCTGAAGGCATCTAAGATATGTTCTAGTGTATGGTAAAGCATGCTATGTGATCCACATGTTATCTTATTGTTGCGAAAGAGTGTACTTCAAATTTCATTGGTGTTTTTATTAGGTTTGGATGACTTGGTGTTTACACGTCATGCGAATGATAAGTATCAATTAAGGAAGTGTGTGATTGATCCAAGATGTTGTTTTGGGTCTTGGTTAAGTGTTGGTTTGGTCCGCTTTCATTCTTATCCACCGTGGGAATCTTGAGTTGCCGACCTAATTTGAATTTGTAAAATGAAGAATGTGTAGCCGACCTTGGAGAAAGTTTCTAAGGTTGAAGATGGTATAAATACAAGGCAAGATGTTATGGATTGTACCCCACAAGTGTGAGAAGCAAGATAGATGCGAAGATAGTGCAAAAATGAATTGAGGTAGTGAGAACTTTAATGCGTTAGACTCTTGAAAGTAGTGAGCTAATGGTGTCTGCAATTTTTTTATCAAGGCTGTGGATGTGTGCAAGTTGTTGTGGTGGATCTTTTGTTGCGTTGAGATAGTATTCTCTGTGTAACATTATTATTTCTATCTTTTTGTATCTATAGGCAGTGAGCCTCCTTGTTGGATAGTGAGTCCTATCTAAATAGTTAGTCCTATCTTGAGTAGTGAGCCCTTTGGTAGTGATCCTATTTGTAAATGGTTTTGCAATTACTCTATATTGTGAGTTAATCCTCACTATGGTTTTTCCCTTATTGGGTTTTCCATGTAAATATGGTGTTTCTTGTGTTGATATTGTCTTTCTGTTATTTTCACCTCATGCTCATACTTAATAACAGATTAAAGTGGATGTGGAGTTAATAATTGTTTGAGATTTGTGAATGTTATTTGTGATAACTAATTCACCCCCCTCTCAGTTGTCTTGTGTATTTCAACAAAGATGCCTTCTCCTCTCAACAAAAGGGGAAGGGGAAGCTAGCTCACACCTAAGAGCCTTCCTCTTATTTTGTTGCTCCACCCATTTCTACTTCTCACCCTGTTATGGCACCTTCGAATCCTGCTCCCATGCCTCACAGGGGAAGCCTAATGGTGCTTTCTTGGCAAAAATATAAGCATCAATTGTTCAAACTTCTCATCTTACCCACGATGCCTAGGCACATTGTTTATGGTAAGGGGAAGGGACCTCGTGGAGTTTTTCTTGTATCTTGACCTTTGAGGCCTCCTACCACTACTACCCCTTAGGCAATGAATTAGAAGAGGCCTGTTATTGAGGCACTTGTGTCTATTTCTCTGCTTGTTGTTGTTTTCACTCCTTCAATTCTTGCTCCCGCCCCTATCCAGGGAGCTTCCCTTCCATCGGTAACGGTTGTGGTGGACACTCCTATGGAATAATAGGAGCCTCCTATTCCATATCAAGCTATGAATTCTTGTTCCCAGAGCTAATGAAGCCGACTTGCATGTGAGAATAAGCACCAAAGAAAGAATCTGGATGCTAAACAAGCTTCCTTGCAAAAGGTATAAGGGGAGCCAAAAAAATCTTGTTTTGATATCTCCTACTGTGCCTACCTCTTCTGCTCCTTTTTCATCATTTCCACACATCTATGTTTTGCTTTCGAATCCCCCAGAAAATGCAAATGACCCTCACCCTAAAAGGGTACAGGTTTTCATTTCTCCCTCAGTGGAGCCCCCTCTTCTGATGTCCCTTCCGGATATCCCTCCATTTTCTCGGCCCATGGACATAATGAAGACCATAGTGGTGTTCACTACGATCCTGTCTTTTTCTTCCTCGTCTTCTGCTTCTTATATGGGGATTCTATTGCCTCTGCTAAAGCGTAAGTTGGAGGATGACCTCACTTCCAATGGAGGTCAAAAGAAGGGATCACCTTCTTTGGAAGGTATTTTTGCTTTGGCTTGCATCGTCCTTGTGATGGAGGCAACCCTGATGTTGCCTACATTTGTCACCATCCTTCTTGACAAGGTTGATAGTGGATCTCAGGTGCCTCCTTCCTCTCCTGCCCAGTTAATACATGAAACTCTTGTTAAGTGCATGTTTAACTCGATGGATGATGTCCTGACTCTATCAATGATCTTTGTGAGATCGATGAATTTCACCTCACAAGAGCTCAGTGAAGAAGACCTTGAGGGGCCTTCTTCCTTGGCCCTTGTTGTAGGAGAGTTAGAGGGTGTTCCCCTCACTATCCCACCCTTGTAGGCTCATTTTCTCTCCCTTTATAGTGATCTAGATTGGTAGAACGACAACCTCCTAGTTGAAGGGGAGTAGAAAGTACCTCTTCTTTATCTATAGATTATATTTGCATGTATGTTGTGTTTCCACCGTGCTTGTTTTTATGTGTTCCTAGATGACCCTTTCTACCCTTTTAAACAGTTGAATACAAGAGTGAAATTGTGTTGTGAACGTCCTCTATATGTTTCATCATTCTTCTATATGTTGTAAACTTGATTTTTGACAATTGGCAATGATGCAAAGCATTGGGGGAATTTAGGCCCTCTTCCATGTTGACCCAATTTTTTATATTTTATTTTGTCTTCATGTACTCTTCTTTAGATCTGGGAACTTCGGGGATTGATGATATTTTGTTCACATACATTACGAGTTACCTATAAGAACTGATCTGACCCTAAACTCCTAGATCCCCCTTTCTCTTGATTTCTTCATCTCTGCTTGTCTCTTATTTTCTTTGCATTTGCTTGCCTCTCTTTTTGCTTACTTTGTGATGTTGTGGTGCTTATATGTTGTCCCTCATGTGCGTGACAACATTTCCACATTCACATCTTGCTATGTCTTGTGGGCCACAAAATCACTATCTTTTCTTCCTTTCCTTAAGAGGCCACATGCTCCTTTGTTCACACACACCATCCTAAGGGGGGTTACTACTTTGATTTTCTATAAGGTGAATTCGATGGCCAACAAATCCCTTACTAATTTTTTTTGCATTTTTCAAAAACTGCGTCCCTTAACAAGGATCCCCTTATTGATATTTTTATTTCAAAAGAATATTCTTTTTATTGGATTCCTTGATGACAAAATCATTTGCAAAAAAAAATGTTCTTTTCAAACAAAGTCCCTTTGTGTTGGCCCTTTGCTATGTTGAAGGGTTCCCAAGGGACCCCTTTGAAAACTTCTCCTTCAATTTCTTGTTCTATGATATGTCTGTCTATTTGAGATTTTTCTATCTAACATGTTTTTTTTTGTAGCTTAACATGTTGCTTTATAGGACCAAACACCTATAGAGCCACTTTTACAACCAAGCTTGGAGGACCAAACACCTCGACAAGCTTTCCTTGTAGGACCAAGCACCTATAAGGGCCCTTCACATCAACTCTCTAGGACTGACCACTTGGGGAGTCCTTTCACATTAGGCCTCATAGGACTGAGAAGCTGTGGTGCCCCCTTTGTAGGACTAAGAACTTGTGAAGCACTTCTCTCTATAGGACCAAGCATCTATAGAGCCTTTGTTCATCTTCTATGGGACCGAGCACCCATGGAGCTAATTTTGTAGGACCGATCACCTACAAATCTTTTGTTCACCTTCTGTAGGACTGAGTACCTATGGAGCCATATCTCTCTCTCTCTCTCTCTCTCTTTTGTGTCAAAGTTGCCATGCAAAACCAAGAACCTACAGAGCTACCTCCTACATGTAAAAGTGTGCTAGATCAAAGATCTTCTTCTTTTATGGTTTAGGTATATTCTTTTCAACCTCTTTCTACTTTACCTCACACCAACACACATGCTCTCTAAAGTGGGGGTAAAATGTAATGGAGCGAATTTGTATTCGTAGGAAAATTCCCCATTTACATCACCCCTACCTTAGAAAAAAAATCTAATGATACAATTTCGCATCCGTTAGCTTTCTCCATCCACTTGGTAGCTCATTTCCATGTTGGTGGAGGAATCCCTATTGGGGATGTGCACACATTGTGTGGATTTCCGCGTACCACACCACCATCCTGACATGATTCCTACCTCTAGAATTTGTAGAGGAATTACGTTTCTCCATTGACAACGAACTATAATGTCTCTACCTCCCTTGATCACTGAGAAATGGGTCTTTTACCTCCTTTTGGTCATTCAAATGGTCTATCTTCTCATTCCTTCATTACTTGATTCCATTTCATTCTCTACACATACTTAGATTCATTCTTACATTCTCAAACTTCTACATCGCTCTCTTGTGGTTGCAAGCAGTTGGTTCTTGGCTCCTACACTTTGTTTGTTGTGATAATGCTACTATTAAAGGACTTGCAAGCTCTCTCCTCCCGCTACTTTCCTTGAGTGCTCATAGCTATGGAGGTGGTATTTTTCTTCAATATTTCTCTTTGCATCACTTTGTGTATTTACATAGCATACTTGTTGGTGATTTCTCTTAGCACTATTTCCTTTCTCTTTCTACACCATTTTCCATATGCTGTTGCTATCTAGCTGTTCGCGGACGTGGAAACACCAAAGTGGGTGGCTGACTGAGAAAGTCCTCTAAAAAAAACCCCAATATTTTCCTTGGTCTTGTGTGTGGAAGTGTTCTCATGTGGAGTTCTTTGAAGATTCGACTCTTGGGTAGAAAAGTCTTCTTTTCTCACATTGTCTTTGTCAATTCTAGCTTGTCTTAGAGGTAGTATTCTTCTTGTTGTACTTTAGTTTTACACTTTTCCAATATTATATCATAGTATAAATATTAATAGTTAGGAATTTAGTTGATTTTCTGGTGTTTTAGTTTGTTCCTAAGACCCTCTATCTATACGAATGCCAGAACACATCTGAGATGCTAGTGTGCCACACTAGAGTCCATAATCCGCCCTGTCATCCTCAGATAGTGAGCTACCTAGGAAGCGAATCAAACCCTCAAAATTAGCTCTCCTAACCCCATGAAACATTCGGTTTAGCAGGATAGTAGCACGTAGATTTCTCTTCCTTTTTAGCCTTAACACCTTAACCTTTCTAATTTGCTTAGCAAACTTGAGGTAGATCAAGGTAGCCTGTTGCTTAGGACTCTCCTATGACTCGAAGTCCCAGATCAGCCAGTCCCCCTCCTCTACACACTCAATAAATAAAGGAAAGAAAACAATAAACTATCAAGTGGTTTCTATAAACTAGTGGCCACCAAAACTATGGTCCATAAGCAAAAACAATGCCACTATGTATTGAAATATGCATACAAGATAAAAACTAAGTACTGATAAGTTTCTCTATTCTTTCAAATGCAAATTTATTGTTAATATTTTACTGTGACCTCATTCAATCCCATTACAATAATATCTCAAATCCATCTCCTACCCTTTTTATTTATCTCATGTATCACATTGTGAAACTTTGAACTCATTTTTTAACTTTCTAATGGGATTTTGAGGGATTCAATGATCTCCAAAATTGATCTTTAACTAGTTAAACCATTTAAAAGGTATTTGGAGAAAACAACATTAGGCATAGGATTTCAAGTGAGTATCACACTAATCCTAACAATCTACCATTACTATAAGGCCACCTTTGATGTTTTCCCAAAAGTATTGAAAAATAGCATTCAAGCCATTGAGATGAGGGGATTTATCTCTTTTCATGGTAAAGACAACTTGTAGCTATTCAAGGATAGTATCTTTATTATAGTCTCTATTTTGTTTTTTGGGTGACCAAGGAAGGAATATTACAAAGATATCTTGGAAATTTTGATATCTATTACTCTTCTTCATAGAAAAAAATTGCTCAAAGTAGTAGAACACATGAACTTTAATGCCTTGGATCAAATCAATAATATTCCATCATTGTTTAGGGGTTAGGTAATAATTTTAGATCTTTCATTATTTGTTTCCTATAGAATATTTTGGTATTTCTATCTCCTTTAGCTAACAAAGTCATTCTAGACTTGATTCTCCAAATGAGTTCCTCTTTGTTGAAAATATTGATCAACTAATTTTAACAATTTTCTTTTTGATTAAAGGGTAAATACATTTTAAGAGGCTCCTAAAACCTAGTTGTAATAAAAATTAGAAGAAAATTAGTTGACCAACAACAAAATAAGTAGCAACTAAAGTTAAAAAATAAGATTTGAAAGGGCTTGTAACCTTAAATAAGGGAAAAACAACAACAACCAAAAAATCCATTCTACAACATAGTCATAGCCAAGTTGTCATGGGAAAATAATCAACCCAACTTACACAATGCTTGAACCCTTTCTTGCAATCCACACACCCTTAACTTAGTGATTGTATTTCAAAAAAAAATAGAAATACGAGGTTCTTTAAACAATCATCCGAAACACACCATAATCTAACTCCTATGATCATGGAGAGAAGGAAGTCCTCAACCGATGCCTCAACCATAGTCACTGTGTGATGAGGAAGAATGTCTAACTGAAGATGTTGTAAGCAACACAAAATTTGCAAATCAAGCATATGATCAAGAATGTTGCAAGTATGAAGGTGTTTTCATTGATTTCAATAGGAAGTATACTAACTGATGTTGTCATTGATGTCAACTATGTGTTGAGGAAGTTTGTTGTATGATGAAGATGTTGAGGATATTGAGAAAATTGTGAAAAAGAGGGAAACAAGTTGTTGTAGGTTGTGCATGTAGAGTTGAGATGTTGAGGAAGTGTTGTGAGTACATGGAGCTATCTTTTTGTTGCAATCTATGAAGATGAGTTGGAATAGTGTAATGAGCTGAAATGATGTCTCTGGTACTTGCTTCCAAGTGCTTTTAATAAAATGTGATAAACAATGAAAAAAATGGTGTGCAAGTGTTCAAAATGTACTTTGATATTATGCTCCACTTTTCTTCTATGTTGATGATATGCTTGTTTCGATTTGAAATGTTGTTTAAGGTTGCTAAAGGTTGATATATTCATAATTTGGGTTTTTGGACTGTTGTACAAAGTGAGATATTTTCACTAGTGTGAACCAATTTTTCAGTGGTGTTTTTTGTGGCCTAGGAGAAATGTATTTGCTCCATGTTTCTCCACTGTTTGGCTTCAGGTTGTGCAGATTTGGAAAATTTCTTATAATATTTTTATCTTTCTTAATTCAAGGTTTTACTTGATTTAGTATAGTACAATGTATGTTTCATATGTCAGTGTGCAAATAAGGTTTACCAGTTTTTCTGAGTTGAAGTATTTGTATGATGCAAGTTTGGATAAAGTGTTTGATGAATCTTAGGTGATTTGTGGATTATTCTAGATTGTGTTCAAGTGAATTTTTTTGTCCAAAACTTTTAGATTGATTTGAGGAAGCACGTACTTAATTTTTTATGGTGTTTAGTACGTGTATTAGCTGACATTGTGTTAGCACTACATGCGAAGTTTATGGAAGCGTGTTGAGGTGTGTTGGGATCTATTTGGCTAATTAAGGATTTATATTGGGTCACCTTCATTCCTATCCATTGTGGGAATGTTTAGATGCTGAGCTAATTTGAATTTGTAAGTGTAATGGATAGTTTTTGACATTGGAGAAGGTTTTCAAGGTTGAGGTTGATATAAATAAGAGTGGTGATATTGTGAGATGCAAGAGAGAAGCAAGATAGATGCAAGTGATGTGTGTGAAATGAATTTGAGCAGAGCAGTGCAAAATTCAAAGTGTTGAATTTTTGAAGGTAGTGAGCTGAAGGTGTCCAAAATATTTCATGCTAGGATGTGAAAGTGTTGGAGCATTTGTGGTGGATTCCTATTGCATTGAGAATTTGTTCTCTGTGTCACATTTCTCTTCTATATTCTTGTATTTATTTATGTGGCAGTGAGCCCTAGCTGTGAGTCTTTTTGGATAGTGTGTCCTATTCTAGCAGTGAGCCCTTGTACTAGTTTCATAATTACTTATATTGTAAGCTAATCCTCATCATGTTTTTTCCCTGATTGGGTTTTCTATGTAAATCTAGTGTTGTTTTGTGTATGGTGTTCTTATTTCAGTTTCTGTTGATCTACATTTCATGATTAATCACACTAACAAAATAAGGGTTTAATGAATGCATGTGGATTTGATTATTATTGAGGGTTTTAATTTTCTACAATTGATTCACCCCCCCTCTTAGTTGTCTTTTTCATTCAACAATTGGTATTAGAGCAAGGTTCCTTGAAGAATAGCCTAACTGCTTAAGGTAGATCAAGATGGCAAAGAAAATTGATTACCCTAGATTTGATGGAACAAATTATGCATTCTGGAAGACAAATATGGAAGGATATCTGACATGTTAGGGATATGAGATTGAGAAGGCTTATAAGAACACATACACTCCACCTACAAATGGTCCAAGCAGAAGTGATGAGATCAAGGAACATGAGGTAAATGCTAAGGAAAAACATATTCTTACAAATCGTCTTTCAAATTCTGAATTGGTTAAAGTTATGAATCTTAAGAGTGTTAAAGAAGTTTGGGATAAGCTTGAAAGTATTTATGAAGGAGATGAAAAGGTTAAACAAGAAAAGTTGCAGAATCTGAAGGAACAATTTGAGACCATGTGAATGTCTAAAGATGAAATAATTACAACCTACATGCAAAGGGTTGGTGGAATGGTAAGTTCTATGGAAGGTCTTGGTGCACAAGTTAAAGAACCTAGGGTGGTAAAGAAAGTTCTTATAACTCTTCCTAATTCATACAGTGAAAAGGTATCTACTATTGAGGAAGTTGAAAATTTTAATAATTATTCTAGAGATTAGTTGATTGGTACACTAACTTCATTTGAGATGAGAAAGCTTGGTTTGAAAAATGGTACAAAAGTGGAAACTACTTTTAAGGCTGGAAAATCAGAAAAGATTAAAGATTCAGATGAAGAAGATCTTGATGATGTGGAAGCTAACTTTGTAAGAAGGATGAAAAAGGGCATCGATAAGTACAAAGGTGAACTACCTTTCAAATGTTTTAGCTGTGGTGAAGTAGGTCATTATGCTTCAAGATGTCCAAAAAGAGCTATAAACAATAAGAATAAGGAGAATAAAGGAAAGATGATTAAAGGATCTTAGTATGTTAGAGAAGACACTGGTATTTTTGATGATGAATATGATATGGAGATTTTGATGATAATGAATTCTTGTTCTTGGCTATAAAAGAAGAATCTTGTTCTGCTAACTCTAAAAGTTGTGTGAAGGAAAGTGTTTTTGAGAAGAATAAGAAGGTTGAAGGTACTTTGGTATCTGCTTTTCATGTTAAAGAGGATAAGAATTACTGGGTTGTTGACAGTGGCTACTCTAATCACATGACCAAAGAAAAAATTAAGTTTGTTAAACTTGAAAAATAGACGAAGGATTAGTTAAATTTGGAGATGATTCAGGAGCTAAGATTTATAGAATAGGTTCAATCAGTGATGACATGCATAATATTGATAATGCCTATTATGTTAAGGGATTGATGCATAATATTTTGAAAGTTGGAAAAATGTGTAGCAAAGGATATAATATTTTTCTTAAGGATGAAACATGTGAGATCATAAAAGGGTCCAGAACTATGATTGTTGCTGGTAAGAGAACATATGGAAACATTTATCAACTCAAGGGTGTTGATGGACATTGCTTTATGTCTCAGATTAATGAAAACTGGTTATGACACCGAAGGATATGCCACATGAATTTTGATAATTTGGTGAGAATCAGTTTAGTTCATGCAGTGAGAGATGTACCAAGAATCACAAAGCCTATCAATGTTGTTTGCAAGGACTGTCAATGTGGAAAAAAAACAAGTAGTTTCAAAGGAAAGGAACAATCTACCATTAGACTACTGGAAATAATGCATACAAATCTTTGTAGCCCTACAAGGGTGAGAAGTCTACAAGGTGACAGGTATTTTATGCTTTTGATTGATGATTATTCTAGAATGACATGGGTTACTTTTCTTAGAGAAAAATCTGATGCATTAGATATATTCAAGGAATTTAAAGCTACGGTTGAAAATGAAATCGATTTGAAAATAAAATGTTTGAAATCTAATAAAGGTGGAGAATTCACCTCCAATGAGTTTAACATGTTTTGTGAAGCTCATGGCATAAAGAGGCATTTGCCTGCCCCTAGAACTCCTTAGAAAAATGTAGTTGTTGAAAGGAAAAATCAAACTGTTCAAGAAGCTGCTAGGACTATGATGAAATAGGAAAATCTATTGAAAGTTTACTAGAGAAGCAATTCATACTATTGTTTACATACTTAACAGAGTTCAAGAAAAAGATAATTTCACAAAGAATCCCTATGAGTTATGGTATGGAAGGGTTCCTATTGTGAAGTAATTTAGAGTATTTGGAAGCAAATGTTACATCAAGAGAGATGAAGAGAACTTAGGAAAGCTAGATGCAAGGTCTGATGAAGGTATCTTCTTTGGATATTCCACTAAAAGAAAAGCTTAAAGATGTTACAACAAAAGGCTAAGAAAGATAGTTGAAAGTACAAATGTTAAAGTTGATGAAAATGTACATAATTCAATTGCAATAGATGGATATGTGTTAGATGGACTTGATTGCAGAGAAGAAGAAGAAAAAGTTGATGAAAAAGAAGTGTAGAATGTAGAGGAAGAAGCTCTAGAGAAGGCCCCTAAGTATGTGCAAAAGAATCATTCTGAAGAACAGATCATTGGAGACAAGAGAAGCACTGTTGAAGCTGAGGTAAATTTTTGTTTACTCTCTAAAGCTGAACCTAAAATAGTGAGTGAGGTATGCAAAGATGAACATTGGATGAAGGAAATGGAAGAAGAGATAATGAAAATTGAGAAAAATTCAGACTTGGGAATTGGTTCCTAGATTGACAAACAAGAACATAATTGTTACTAAGTGGGTATTCAAAAATAAGCTGAATGAAAATGGAGAAGTGGTAAGAAATAAGGCAAGACTTGTGTGTAAGGGTTAATCAAAAGTGGAATGAATAGAATTTGAGGAGACATTTGTTCTTGTGGCTAGGATGAAAGCTATAATTTTTTTTTTTGCATTTTTAGCACATAAATACTTTAAGGTTTATCAGATGGATGTGAAGTTTACTTTTCTAAATGGAGAAATGGAAGAAAAAGTTTACATGGAAAAATCAAAAGGATTTCAATTGTAAGATCAACTGGATATGGTTTGCATATTGAAGAAAACATTATATGGATTGAAGCATGCTCCCAGAGCTTGGTATTTAAGATTGTCCAGATATTTTATACAACAAGGATTCATCAAAGGCATTGCAGTTAGTAATCTTTACTTCAAAATTGAGGAAGAAAAAATATTGATAGTGCTTGTGTATGTGGATGATATTATCTTTGGAGAAAATGAAGCTATGTGCAATAAATTTGTAGAAGAGATGCATAAAGAATTTGAGATGTCAATGTTTGGGGAGATGAATTTCTTCCTTGGGCTACAAATCAATCAAACAGATAAAGGGATTTTCATTTCACAGTCAAAGTATGTCAAAGAGATGTTGAAGAAGTTTGGAATGGAAGACTCCAAACTGGTATGCACTCCTATGGTGACTGGTTTTAAATTGAGCAAATATGATGATTCACCTAAGGCTTATCGGAGCAAATATAGATCTATGATTGGTGGCCTACTATATCTTGTTGATGGTGTTTTACGCACAGCCTTAACTCAGATGATATGATATCCTATCTCTCTTGAAAGGTTATTTTCAATAATGAATCACTAAAAATCACCCCAAGGTCTCTGGGTGTTAGGTCATAACAATGCATAAAACAACTCAGATAAAATGTGAAATTGCTGGTAATCACAATAGGACCTTACTACAAGCAAACTGTACCTTTTCAATTTATCAAATCTGAAAATATGATGATCTTAAAATCCTAGATCTAACCGAATAACAAAGAAATCGCAAAAGATAGGGATGCAAGGAAGTAATAAAATCTGAACTACTACAAGGACAAGCAATGCAAATGACATATATCTGGAATGGACCTATCTCGAATAACCAATTCTGTTCGACCCACAAGGCAATCTTACAAGAACAGTGCAATCTTCTGAGGAATACAGATTTTCAAATCATAGACTTGCATCTACAACCGAACTTAAGCACATTTGAATATACGGTCCAGGTTGACTTTACCAGCCTACTACAATCAGATAGTTACTGGGAGTATAGACCATAGATAGCTACAAACATTCCAAATATGAGATCACAAACATCATTTATCCAACCAAACTAATTTATTTCTGAATATTAAACCCTAAATCTTCAAGCAATTTAAAAGATAGAACAAAGGAACCATGCAAGATGAGATAACACAAAGGATTTCACCAGGAATAACCACAATGTCTTCAATTGTATTAATCACCAGAAAATGCTGCAACAATTCAACTGTTCTGAATATAGTGTTTGCTTCAAGAAACTTCAAATACTCTAACTATAGCTCTTGCTCTATTACTATCTTGCTATGTCTATAACCAATGTCTAACCCTTACAATGAGGCAAGAATGCCTATTATCAAATTCCCCCCAAAACATGTCGGCCCAGCCAAACATTTTTACAAAATAATCAAAACCGCCAAAACAGGTCGGCCAGGAAACAAACTAAGGCACACATTTAATGCCATCATCCAAGTCGGCCAAGGCACAGTCCCCAAGGAAGTCTGGTCCAATGCATGCCCTATAATAATAGGGAAGCACAAATCTCGAAAAGAGCATTAACTGCTACTCCCTTTGTCTTTCCTCTGCGCTGGTGACCCTTGGACCTTCGAGAATATCCCATCCAGCTCAGCAATAGGTGGCAATGGCAAAACCCTGAGTCGGCATTTAATTGAATCAATTCCCTCATTGGACCGCTCAACAGTTTTCTTCCAGTCCTTCCTGCTGGCCATGTACCTGTCTATCACTGCCAAGTAGGTAGCTGCATCATCAAGCAAATGGGAGGTGACAGTTCCATCAGATTCCGGGGCATAAACCTCATGCCACCATTCCTTCAGTTGATCTAAGCTCAAATATTTGGGAGCTATTTTCTTCCTCCCTGTCATCACCTCAAAGAAGGCAATGCAACCATCATAAATTGCAGTGAGGTCAGCATCAATTGATTTCCTTCATTTTTGTATCTTTTTCAGGCCTCCCTGCCTGATCTGCAATGCCTCGAACCACTCCCATGGTTCATCCAATCTAGCAGAAGGAAGGATTCCATCTTTTCCCAACTGATCCTTGCCATATCCTAGAATAGTCCTTGATTTCTGCAGCAGGAGGTCTATGTCATTCTTATCCTGAGACAAGATGCTCTCTAAGAGCTCCTTTCCCCGGACTGCATCCTTGCCCACAGACAGGATCTCTTTGATAGCTTCATCCCCTTGTGTCTGGACACCCATTAACCAGTCTGTGGCAGCCTGAGCGGAGGCCTTCATCTTTTCAATTCCGAAGATTGTCTCCTTAGGCAGAAATCCCGGAGTAGTAGAGGAGGAAGGATGGAGAGACTGTAGAGGCTTCATTACCTCCTCCAGACATTTCCTCAATCTTTCATTTTCTCTTTTCAGCTCTCGTTTTGACTGGGTCTCCTTCTTTAGTCTGTCAACAATTATAGCACTCGACCCTTCAAATTCCTCAATATCCTGCTCCAGGGAGGCCGGCCCAAGGTTAATAGTTTGAACATTGTAATCCTGGCCTGTTACCTCATCTCTTGTTTTATCTGCAGCAGGGGTGGCGATGTGAACTACCCGGTTATGCACCTCATCCCTTTCCACCCGGGAAATCACCCTTGCAACCTTCTTCTTCTTCCCTTTGCCGATCTGAGATAACATTTCATCCCAGTCTAGAGGAGTGTCTTCAACAATCACCTGTTTCTTCTTTGCAAGTTCTCTCTCTAGCCAGTCCGGGGCTACAGGGTCAGTCCGGATTCCTTCTGTATGAGTTTCTCCCGGATCTTCTATCACTTTCTCCCCTTCTGCGGCTGTCACCTCGACCTCCTCCTCAGTTGTTACTTTGTCACCTTCTTTCTCTGGAGTCTGCTCACCTTGATCAGCCTCCTCAAGTCCCAATTCTGGAAGCACCGGTGATGGAGTCCTAGCAGGGATGCTTTCCTCCGGTTCCGGTGATCCACGGCCCTTATCACTCTCCGGAGAATCCTCGTATTGTACCAGGGGAGAAGTGTGCCTTTCTTCCGTTTCCACCTCGAGCTCGGCAGCCCCACTGAACAATGTTCCTTCTTTGAACGGTTCTGCTTCCCCGCTAATTTCCTGTTCATCCGGATTCTCCGGTTCTGGTATGCTCTGTGGAGGAGAAACAGGCTTATCTTGCTCTTCAACTGGTAATGCTGGCGGGGAGTCCTTTGGCTGTGCAACATCCTTGGGAGAAGGGGTTCTTGATTTACGGGTATATACTTTGGTCTTTTCCCCTCCGGAGCTCTCTACATCAACAATTGGAGGTTCATCCTCCGAAGTGGCCTGATCCTTCTTCTTTGCCACCCTTGCAGTTCTAGCTTTCTTAGGCGGCGGAGGGGCATCCTCCTCTTCAGCTTTCTCTGCTTCTTCCTCATCCGAGGACTTGCTAATTGTCAGAGTCTTCCACCTGCGCTTGCCAATTGGTTTCCTCTTCGTTGCAGGTTCAGTTCCCTTAGGACCTCTGACTTTAATCTTGAATGGCGAGGTTTTAGCCGTTTTCCCTTTGGGGTCCTCCTCCTCCCCGGATTCTTCAGAAGTGGACATGGGGTTGAGATTCCCCATCAAATCGAAGGTACAGGGCACATTGGCATTCTCCAATACCCAGACTTTATGCTTAATCCAAGAAAAGGTGAATCTCAACACAGGAGTCATCAAGTCCTCCAACTCTGTCACCTCAGGCTCACTCCAATCAATGTCTGCAACTGACCTGTCCTTTATGGGCTCGTAAACATGGTCTTGAACCAATTTTCCGTCATCATCCAGCTGATCCAGGGATCAGCTTCACATTATATTGTCTAATTGCCTCCACAGGCAGCCGGGAATACCTCCTCTTCCTCGCATCAAGGTCATCCTTGATATTGACCCAGTAGTCTTCCAGGTCCTCCTTATGCCTAAATTCCCGGGTAGCCCTCTTCTGTGCCTCTCCGGTTATGTCAAAGTTCATTCTCTTTGAATGGAAAGAGAATCCATAGGCTGCCAACTCCTCTCCTGCAGTGTGAGCTGATTGGATAGATGGGCACATTTCTCCCACTCCAATCCCAAGGGGGAAGTCTCCTCCAAAACCAGTCTTATGCTTTTCCCTCTTCACCACTGCATCAAACTCACAAATTTGTCGTACAACCTCTAGCAGCACCAAATGGTCAGTAGGATACTGGGGTAACCTGTAGGGAGCAGCTGGTCATCCATCAATCCGGAGGTATGTGAAGGTAGGGAACTGGATAAACCATGCTCCGTAATTCTTGATCAGCCCCTTAGCCCCATCGGATAATCTGATGTGCTCTGCATTTTGAAGTGTCCGGGTAATGTGCATTGTGAATGCATCATTGGCCCTCCTGTAATCTTTATGTCCCAAATGCAGCTCCGGATAGACTTCATAGATGATATCCTACCCAATAGTTCCCATCGGAGTCAGTCCTTTGTAGGGATAGGAGATGGCCAACACATACATGATGTAGGAGGACATGGTGAACTTCTTTGCCTCCAGGACATTTCTCAGTTGTTTGTCTATCTCTGCACTAATGAGTCCTGCCCAGTGATAATTTGTCCCCTGACTCATCTTGGTGATCACGTGGACCATCCAATTCTCCAATACTCCGGCAGTTCTCAATCCGGCCACCCTGCTCAACAGTGTGATGGCATCATAGATATCCGGCCTGAATTTCACCCTGTGCAACTGTTTAGGCAATTTGGAATGGTGAGATTTTGGCTTCTCCAGCCATGAGTTGATGATCTGCTGAGCCTTAACTGGCTCATTCTCATAGTATGTTCGGGCAGTGTCAATGTTTAAAGCACAGACCGAGGGGAGATCCGGCATGCTGAAGGCCCGGGCAATGGAGGCCGGACTGAAGTTGGCCAAGACTCGTCCCTCAGTGCTGACCACCATCTGTGTATCAAAAGCGTATTGTCGGGCACATTCAAGAATCAATTCGTAGCACTGAACCGCTGGAGGGAACCCTGCCACATGCACCAATCCCGAGTTCATCATTCCTTGTCTCAAGGCTGACTGGTCCTTCTCAGCCGTTCTTTGCTTGAACTCCTCATAGCGCCAGGCACCGACGTTGGTATCAGATACATCAGCCCACACGAAAGATATCCTACTTTCAGGGACCTGGCTCTTCATGTCTAATCTCAACCGTTCTGTCTCAGAAATTGAAGATGCCCCTGCACCACCTTTGGACTTCCCAGCAGTAGCCTTGCTTGATTCGGCCTGTACATTCAAGAATTGTCATTAGAATCCAATTATTAAGCTCATATCAATCCAAAGGGTTAGCACACATCATATAAATCCTTCAAAATCTGCTGCTAACTGCCAATCCTTCGAGATCCAGAGAAATCAGACAATCCAGGAAAATCACGCAAACCGAGAAAATACCGTCGGGGCAGAATTTCAGAGAAATCCGACCCAGACGTATTCCTGCTACCAAATCATCATTAGTCGAATAATCATTAATGCGCATGGAAAATCAAAGGATGATCATTAAATGCATTTATTGGCAACAAGAAATAAACATTAGACACTCATTCCATCAATCCTATCATCGAAATGTCAAAAGAACGGAGCCAAACAGGAAATCCAGAAAAATCCAGATGGGACGGATTTTCGCGGACAGCTTAAATGTACTGGGAATAAACCCAACCCGCGGAATAAGCCCCAACCGGGAAAATCCGGGAGCAACGAAATTCCGCGACGGTCCCGGAAACCCGAAAAACGGCAAAACGTGCACCAAGACTCGAACGACCGCGAGATCTCCACTACCTGAGCTCAAATGATCCCGGAACTAGCAATAATCAACAATCTCAAGTATGCAAAGGATTCCAACTCTCAAAAGCCCTCAAAGGATGGATCCCCGTGTTAAAATAATGGTGCCCTAAATTGAATGACCAACTCTCTGCCATTAAAACCAGAGCAAGCTTTAGGGCTCAAAATATCAGTTCAGGATTGACCTAAAAGCCCTCTAATCTTCGCAGGACGGGAAGCCAACATGACATGGAACAAAAGTCACTCAAGCATAAAATAAAATCATCATTCTGGGCCAAACACCAAGGGAAACCCTAATTTCGCATGATAACACATTTCGCGCCCGAAACAAACAAGCAATCCGACCCAAAATGCCACCTAAAGGATAAATATGCAATCCAACGGACAAATGGAGCTCACAGGGCATGGATAATGGGGTTCCATAATAAAAACGGGATGGACCCCGACTCTATAAATACAAAATCAAAATCAAATCAAGGGCCGACCCAAATTTAACAATACCCAGTGCAAGAAAACCCCAAATCATCTTGCAAGCAAACGGAAGGGCAATGGATACATACCATGGATCAAGGCGGACGGAATTCGAGCTTAAAAATTCGACCACGCAACGAACACGCTCAGGAGGTAAAAATACCAGCACTAGCACTCAAGAAATCCTCACGCAAACAAAGCAGGATCAATCCCTCAAAGCTCAAATGAAAATCTCAATCGCCAGAGCAGTCAGCAAGGAAGCAATGGAGTTAGAATGAATCAGAAAATGCCCTAAATTTGACCTTATACCCGTCTGAGCAAAGGTACCTCAACCATTAATGCGCGATAAGACATTTCTGACAAGTCCGAAAACCTGAGCCCCAAGCGGAATTTCGAGAAAATCCCAGAATGCGTGGAAACACAGATTTCGCGAAAATGCAGAAACCGGGGAAATCAGGAAGATCGGGATTTTGGCAGAATCCGGGAAAATCCGACAGGTCCGAAAAATCCCAAAGTTAGGCAGAAACCCGGAATCGGAGAATCCTGAGCCAGAAACGGACAAGGAACCAGAGCCCGGAAAAATCCGCCAGGACGGAAAATCCCAGATCCGGGTGAAAATCCGGACTTGGCCCAAAACTCAATTTCAATCAATTCCAACCTCAAGGAAGGGTCCAAGCAAGCAAGACCAACATGTCAAGACCCCAAAATGATAAATCCAATAAAATCAAAGGTCAAAGACACCAGAAAAAAGAGGGTCCCCACCCCAAGTGGGGCATGTGTAAAACTCCACAACATATCTAACTTCTACTAGACTAGATATCATGCATGCAGTTTCTCTTATGGCTAGATTTCAAGAAGAACCTAAAGAAAAACATGTTGCAGCTATGAAGAGGATATTTAAATATTTAAAAGGTACTCTATATTATGGCTTGTGGTATCCTAAGGATACTGTTTTCACATTAAGTACTTATACATATGCAAATTGGGGTGGTTGTGTAGATGACAAGAAAAGTACAAGTGGTGGAACATTCTTTCTTGGATGTAGATTGGTGTCTTGGTTAAGTAAGAAGCAATATTCAGTTTCCTTATCCACTATAGAGGTTGAGTATATTGCAACAGCATCCTGTTGTACACAATTTTTGTGGATGAGATAGACATTGAAGGCTAATAAAGTAGTGTATGATGAGCCTATTGCTATCTTTTGTGATAATACAAGTGCAATTAACATTTCAAAGAATCCAGTGATGCATTCAAGGACAAAGCATATATCAATTAGGTATCACTTTTTGAGATAGAAGGTTATGGAGAATGAGGTGAAGCTTGAGTATGTACCTACAATAGATCAGATTGCTAACATATTTACTAAGGCTCTTCCTAAGGATACTTTTGAGTATCTTCGAGAGAAGTTGGGGGTTATTGCCCCTCCTTTTAATTGGATGCATATGCAGATGCATCAGTCTAGTGGATCTATGGATCTATCTCTTCTGGAGTAATGTTGGTGGCTACCTCTCAAGGGGAGTAGGTAGTTTCATGTGTTTTCATTGTTGTAGAGTTGCTGATTTGATTGGGTGTACACCTTAGGGGGAGTATTCAGAACAAGTATTCTATTCAGTGTCAAAGGGAGAGAACAATGCAAAATGCTTTATCCTTTGATATGTCAATGGGGGAGAGAATCATGTGAAAAAGTGCAAGGTATTAGGGGGATAAATTTGTGTATATTTTCTAATCATTGATATCAAACGAAGAGAGAATCTTGTAAGGGGAAGTGGAATAATGTTATATAGGCTATCTAATGTAAGAAAATAGAGGAGAGTGTGTATGTTGTCTTTGATGGTTTTTTCACATCTTCTGTTGTCATCAATGACAAAGGGGGAGATTGTTACAAGAATGAAGGTGTTGTCATTGATTTCAATTATGTGTTGAGGAAGTTTGTTGCATGATGAAGATGACGAGGATATTGAGAAAATTGTGAAAGAGAGGGAAATAGGTTGTTGTAGGTTGTGCATGTATAGTTGAAATGTTGAGGAAGTGTTGTGAGTACATGGAGATATATTTTTTGTTTTAGTGTTTGGAGATGAGCTAGAATAGTGTAATGAGTTGAAATGATGTCTCTGGTACTTGGTTTCTAAGTGCTTTTGAGAAAATTTAATAAATAGTTAAAATAGTGGTGTGCAAGTGTTTACAATGTGCTCCAACATTGTGCTTCACATTTATTCTATGTTGAGGCTATGCCTATGTGGATTTGACATATTGTTTGAGGTTGTTAAAGGTTGATATATTCAAAATTTGGGTTTTTGGATCATTGTACAGAGAGATATTTTCACCAATATGTGAACCAATTTTTCAATGGTTTTTTTTGTGGCCTAGGAGAAATGTATTTGATCCATGTTTCTCTGCTATTTGGATTCAAATTGTGCAGATTTGGGAAATTGCTTATAATGTTTTATCTTTCTTAATTCAAGGTTTTACTTGATTTGGTATAGTACAATGTATGTTTCATGCATCAATGTGCGAATAAGGTTTATCAGTCATTCATAGATGAAGTATTTGTATGATGCAAGTTTGGATAAAGTTTTTGATGAATCTCAGGTGATTCATGGATTATTCTAGATCATGTTCAAGTGAATTTTGTTTTCTGAAACTTTCAGATTGATTTGAGGAAGCATGTACTTAATGTTTTATGGTGTTTAGCATGGGTATTGGCCAACCTTGTGTTAGAACTACATGCAAAGTTTATGGAAGTGTGTTGAGGTCACTTTTCATTCCTATCCACCGTGGGAATGTTTAGGTGCTGACCTAATTTTAATTTTTAAGTGTAATAGATAGTTGCCGACATTGGAGAAGGTTTTCAAGGTTGAGGTTGATATAAATAATAGTGGTTATGTTGTGAGACACACAAGAGAGAAGCAAGATAGGTACGAGATCGATGTGAGTGATTTGTGTGAGGCGAACTTAAGAAGAGCAGTGCGAAATTTAAAGTGTTGGATTCCTGAAGGTAGTGAGATGAAGGTGTCCAAAATATTTCATGCTAGGATACGAAAGTGTTGGAGCATTTGTGGTGGATTCCTGTTGCATTCAAAAGTTGTTCTCTGTGTAACATTTCTTTTCCATCTTCCTGTATTTCTTTCTATGGTAGTGAGCCCTGACTAGGAGCCTTTTTGGATAGTGTGTCCTATTCTAGTAGCAAGCCCTTGTACCGTGGATTTTCCGTCATTGGGTTTCCACATAAATCTGGTGTTGTCTTGTGTATGGTGTTGTTATTTTAGTTTCTGTTAATCTGTATTTTATGATTAATCACACTAACAGAATAAGGGTTTAACAAATTCATGTGGATTTGATTAATGTTGAGGTTTTATGTTTTAATTTTCTACAACTTATTCACCCCCTCTCAATTGTCTTATTC
Organism: Sequoia sempervirens; assembly: GCA_007258455.2. Lineage (NCBI taxonomy): Eukaryota > Viridiplantae > Streptophyta > Pinopsida > Cupressales > Cupressaceae > Sequoia > Sequoia sempervirens. The sequence goes on from VDFB02256132.1 coordinate 141,293,297, forward strand.
TTTCAACAAAGAATTCCCCCACATTCCACTAATTGGGAAATACGATCTAACATAGAAGATTCCTATACTAGATTATAAGGAAAAATCCAAATAGGGATTGATGAAATCACTTGGACTAGAATAGCCCTAAGGGAAGCCATCTTATAAGGAGCCTCCAAGATAATATATAGGTCCATTAATGGGGGGAAAGACAAGGATACTCAATCACTAGATAGTCAAAATCAACATAAACATCCACATTTAAATGTTAAGAAGGGAATTCCACCACCATGTAGTTGAGCTTACAATATTGTGATGGGAACATGGGAATTCAAAAGCAAGATGTTTAGTAGAAAAGAATCACTTGTAATAGAATGGTAGGCTCTAATAATCAAACAATTGAAACTATCACCTATCCTCAACCATCAATCTAATATCCCCATGAAGAGTCTTAGAAATATTGACATCCACTTGAATATGGGAAATAGTAGAGTGGCCAATGTTGGATGTGGTTGAATCCACCTTCAAAAAATGACCAATAATGTTATCGATCTTCAAAGTAGGAATCTTCCCAAAATTGGAGAGGGAGATTAGGCAACCTCATTTGAATTGGCATAATATTGAGAGATTTAGTTATAGTGTTGAAAGAAAGGAACCATACTTTTAGAGAGAGGGAATGATCTCCCCACATCCACAACCCACCATCCAATGTTGAACACCCAAAATACTGAGAGGGGGGGTGAATCGGTATTCACTGAAATTCATTAACTTTATCAACTTTAAACATCCATTCAATGCATCAGATTGAACTTGCAGTAATAGAAAGGAACATAGAAAGCATGCATTACATCAAAGAACATAAGAACACTATATTTTACATGGAAAACCCAAAAAGGGAAAAACCATGGTGAGGATTATCTTACAATATATTATAATGGATTATAAGATATTGCAGAATGAATCACTACTAGGTGGACTCACTATCCAAAGGATTCACTATCAAGAGAATAGAAGAAATGACTCACTATTAGGATATAAAAGAAGGTGGATCACTTCTAGAGATTTGAATTTATACAATGCATCTACAATATGCTGAAGAAAGTTCCAATTAAGCTCTGTAAATTGATATAACATACTTCATGCTTCATGGCTATCATACTCTACTTTATCACATTATATTCACATCACACCTTGTCACATTTGCATCACACTCACACACTTATCATCACAACACACATTCAACACTGAAATAAACTTATATTTATATGCATTACATTTGCAAACACTTACAATATCAATTAGGTCAACCTAATTAGATGTATAGTGCATCCTAATACTCAATCGACTCAAGATCCAACTATGCACACCTTACAAAATAAATCAAAATTTGTGACACATCAAAATAGGTCAGCATGACCTATAATTACTCTCATAAGTCCAATCCATATATCCTTTAATTCCACATGACCTCAAACCCTTTAGGTTGATACCATTGGTGAAGTAATAATGGAATGAACTAACTATTCATCCACATTTCAACATGCGTACCTCCAAAGAACTTGCCACATGGAAAAAAAACTTCCGACATCTGTAAAAACTCCCTCAAAATCACATACCATAATAATCATCCATGGTGGAATGCAAAGCATTACAATCAAGTACTCTATCATTGTAACTTTTCCATATCTAGAGTGATACTTTGCCAACTTCAACTTCAACTATGGAGGGCTTCAAGATGTGAAAACTTGGATTCATATTCCTCTAACATGTACCAAAATTACCTCAGAGCCACATAACTAGATTCTTCATAGCGGAGCAATGCAGACCTCAAAACTTGTTCACTGTACAATAGAAATTGTACTTTGGGACTTCAAAAATTCTACAAACATTTGGTCTATTCTAGACCAACAAAACTACATCTATATAATGGGTTTCCATCACTACATTCAATCATGCTCATCAGACATCAACTATACATCAATCTTGACATCACTACAATGTTGACATCAATGACAACACCATAGTAACATCATTTTTCATACATCCACCAATCTTCTCAATGAAAAACAAAACTTCCAACAATCTTCCCCTTTGTCATTGATGGTAACACATCCTTCAAAAACTCTCAAACTACCCGCCCTTTGACATCAAGGGAAAAGGGCTCACAATATCATACTTTTTAACCTATCTCAACTGTTCTACCTTTTTGTAAATATACTTGAGAATAGCTTCCCCTTACAGTGTTATCCATAAAAGTGATAAATCAACTAGAAGGAAAAATACTTTTGTAAGACACCTTCAATTTTGCAAGGTGTGCCTCTCAATCCTTCTTCCCAACATCCAAATCCTTTTGTGTGAAGGAAAGCATTCAACATTGGTTCTCAAATTGCATAAGGAGGTCTTCTCCTTTGTCCAACAAACTAGGTACTAGATTATTTTGTGCCAACTGCTTCATTCTTGCTAATACACTAGTTAAGGGGCTAATCCTTGCACTTACTAGATCTCTAAGCTGACCGTACTACACTATTATCTTCTCCTTTTTCTCTTGTATTTGGAAAAAAATGTTCATGTAGATTTTCTATTTCCATCCTTGTATTACCATCTACATCATTTACTAAAACATATGCTTCAGAGGCCTGATCAATTTGTGACTCAATGGAGTCCATTTCATCCTTTCTTATTTTTGTAGAACTAGGCCATTTCAAATAGAATTGGAACAAATTCCTTGCTTCATCCAAACACTTCTACACATTTTTTAGGTTTTCTTTCAGTTTTCAATGTGCAACATTGCACTTGTTAGATATTTCAATCAGTCTTCTATCATTGACCTTCTTTGTCATCTCTTTTTCTAGCTTCTCTTTCAAACTAGTAGAATAGTCTTTGAAAGAGTCTAGTAGTAACTTCTTTTTTTGTACACCAGATAGGGATTCATCAATTGTTGCATCATGAATACATTCTTGTAACACCTTAACTGATTCTTCAATTAACTCTCCACTATTTTGGTCAGTTTGTAATATCTCCTTCCTTGCCGAGGTGTGAAAGGCATCACCAAGTTGCAGTTTCTATAGAGGATAAATCTTATGTGCACTTGTCCCTGTTACATAGGTAGCTATAATATTTGTGCAGATACCACCAATTGGAACCATAGTTTCATATCTAATAAATATTTTAAGAAATCTCCAGAAGCTTCAAAGGATTCACCAACCATTTTTACACTTTCCACTTCCTTCTTCTCATCAACTTTTTCCTTGTCACCAATGCTTTTTTCAGATTTTCTATCACTCCGCACCCTATTTGCACCATCAAACACTTCCTTAATCTTCTTCTCTTCTTCAACTGATTTCACCTTATTTTTTAGAGGAGGCATGCCTTTAGTATTTTTTGCCTCTAAATGCTTCGGGTTGTCTTATGTAACTTCTTCCTTTTTATCTACACCTTTCTCTATGTCTAGAGGGGGTGAATTTTGCTTTGTTTGCATTTTCTCCTGCATTTTATCATCCTTTTATTCTCCCACATTCTCTACTACTGGAGAGGAATTATATATAGCCATATATTTTTTCACATTTTCTCCTTTAGGTACATGCTCATGTTCCATAGCATGATCATGTTCTAGAGTATGCTCATGTTGTGCATTTTTAGGTTCATTCATTTTCGGGACAAATGTGTCATGCTTCAATTGATTTGCACTATCTGAAGACATTCTTAATTCTTTAACTCGATCTGCAATCCTTTGCATGATATCATTTCTCAACCTCTCAATATATTCTTTATCCCTTCTCATTAGGGTGCTAACTCTTTGCTTTGTCCAGAATTGTTTGTTATATATTTGAGCTAATTTATCTCTATCCTCATCAGCAAGAGAAGAACCAATCTTATCCAAGGAAAAAGTTCTCATTTTTTAATCCTCATCAAATGCTTCTTTCCTTCTTGAATATAACACACCTTTTAAATCTTTGGGAAATTGATCCTATATATCTTTTATTGCAACATCAAATGCTACAATGTACCTGACAATGTCCTCTTCTATGGTTGTCTTGTCAGTATCATCTGTAGTGGGATATAATGTAGTTGTTTCTTCTAGATTCCCATACTCTAGAATACTACTAACCAATGCTTCAAGTTTCATTGGGCTCTGTTTCCGGACCAGGGGAGATTTATCGTTCTTCTTTCCTTTTCCTTTTGGGAGATTTTCTCCTTCACTGATCCTTTTTCTCTTTTCTGAATAATAAATGTTTTCTTTTGCTTTTCTATTTCTTCACTTTCGGTATCCACAATATCAAACTTTTCTTTCTTTGCACTTGCCTCTTCTCTGGAGGATTGAGGCATTATTTTCTTCCAGAACAATTTAGGTCTTTCCTCTTCTTCTTCTTCATCCTCATACCCAACATACCTTTTTCTTGTGGCTTTTTCTTTCCTTCTCCTTTGTAGAGGATTGTGTTCTTTCAAAGGGGCATTGGTTGACTCTTTCCTCTTAGCTTCGACAATAGATTTAGTCTCGAAGGACTTCAAAGAAACTAAAGAGGGGGTAGAGGTCCTACTTGACATTCTAGTACTGGGGACACCTTTCAGAGGATTGAATATGCTTTTTGATTTCTCCATAAGGCCCTTTTGTAGATCCATCATCTCAACTACTTGCACCTTCATCTTTTCCACATTCTTTGGGATCTCTTTTTGCTTTTGCTTCATATGTACTACATTGGAATTTTCTTCATATGTGCCATATCTTCGTTCTTTAGGATCTCTTGGCATACTCAACATATGTTCTTCCAGATTGGCAATCACAGCCTCTGCAACCTCATAGCCCATTTTAGGAATCCATGCTATCCTTGGTTCAACAACTTCAATAATGCAGCAATCTATTCTGACCATGAAGATAATATCAATTTTTTACTTCTCAACATCACTTTTGGGAATCCTTTCTCTTTCTTACATGTTTTCTTGAAAGGTTTTAAAGAAACCCCACAAAGCATATTTCAGAGTATCTTCATTTCCCAACCTTCTCAATTGGCCTCTGATTTGTATAGTAATTGGAATATCGCTCACCCACACAATGTTCTTTGTACCAGGTACTTCATTAATAAATTAAAACAATAAGAATATAATTAGGGTACCATACCATAAAGGGGTACCGAGACTCTTTGGTCTTATGTAGATTTTTCAACAACTATTGCCTTAACAATTCACACAAGTCTACATCCATGCCTTTCTTAACCATCTCATATGCAATATTGATTGCTATAGGAAAAACATAGTTTTCTCTATTTGTGAAGAAAATATTATATCCAATCATCATAGACACATACTTCACAACCGGGTCTTCAATGTCATTTATCATTAGGGATCTTGTTGAATGCACAAGACAATTGAGAGGGGGGATGAATCAGTTGTTCATTAAAACATCAAAACCCTCATTAACATTTAGATCCACATCAACTTTAATAACCTTTAATTTGTTAGAATGATTTAGCATGAAGGAAATAACAAAAATTAAAACACATCAACACCATGCATAATAGAACACCATATTTACATGGAAAACCCAAGAAGGAAAGAACCACAGTGAGGATTAGATCATAATATAAAGTAATTGCAACACCAAATACAATAGGCTCACTGTTGGAGGGATCACTACCAATGGTTCACTACCATATTACAAAAAAGAAGAAAGAAGGATGTTATAGTGAGAAAACCATCTCAATGCCACAAAAGAGTCCACCACAACATCACCAACATATTCACAGTATTTTTAAAGATTGTAGGCACCATCTGCTCATTGCTTCCATTAGTCTAACTCATTAAATCTTGCACTACACTTCTTAATTTTTCACTTCAAACCTCTGAAATTTGTATCACACACTCTCTTCACCAATCCTACATCAACACAACACTTATTTATACCTTCTTCAACCTTGAAAACATTCTCCAAGGTTGGATATGCACCTCAACCATGCAAATTCAAATTAAGTCAGCACTAAAAGATTCTTGTGGTAGAAAAGAATTAAGGTAGACCACAACACAACTTAACTTGGTCCTAAAAACACTCATACACACCACACCATGCTTCCACAATCACTAAAGAAAATCTACAATTAGTGTAAACACCCAAGGCCGATCGAAACTATGTAAACACAACAAAAAATTTAAGTACATGCTTCCTCAAATCCAAAGACAACTTTCAGACCACAACTATCACTTGAACACATTTGGAATATTTCACAAACACCTTGAAATAAAACAAATTGCTTCACAACAAATTTTACCTAAAGAAAAAACTCATCTTGTTCACCTAGATAATCTTCCACATACTATAACTCAATAAATGAAATTTTGGAGCATCAAACTATGAACTTCAACTGAAGGTAGATATAGACCTTATCAACACACTTCTAGAACCACAAGACCAAAACATAAATTGTGGAGAAATGCAAAGAAAAACCATTTCTCCTAGACAACACTACAACCAAGTTCACACATTGGTGAGCACAACTTCCTTTGTACAATGATCTAGACCAAGAAATTATGGACATAACATCTATGAACACCTATAATCAAAATATCAAATTGATCAAGAAAATATTCAACACAAAAGAAATGTGGAGCAAAACTAGAACACCACTCTATATGCCAAAACACCTCTACAACAAACTGTTCCTCTTTTATTCAAATTTTCTCAAAAGCACTTGGAAACCAAGAACCAAAAGCACATTTCCATAATCTTCACCACATCCTCATCATCATGAAACCAATTGCAACACAACAACTTAACCAAACAACGCCCACAAACATAAGCTTACCAAAACAAAACTAGAGGTTGACACTAGTAACACTTAATAATGACAACATAATGCAACTAATGAAAGAATCATCACAAATTTTCAACCATTGGTATACATCAATGAAAACACAAACATAAACTTGTTGAAATAAATGACAACAAAAAATACTCATACTTGCAACATCTCTCTTATCAAATTTTGTAACAATTATCTTCATCACCACTTCATTCTTTAGAGATTTAAGAGCTGAAACTAGTTTGGTGGAACATAACCCAATATAACACTAGATTTACAAAAAATAAAACAAATCAACACCATGCAAAATAGAAAACTATATTTACATGGAAAACCCAAGAAGGGAAAAACCAAAGTGAGGATTAGCTCACAATATAAAGTAATTGCAACACCAAATACAATAGGCTCACTATTGGAGGGCTCACTACCCAAAAGAAAGAAGGGCTCACTACTAATGGTTCACTACTAGATTACAAAAAAGAAGAAAGAAGGATGTTATAGTGATAAAACCATCTCAATGCAATAGAAGAGTCCACCACAACATCACCAACATATTTGCAGTCTTTCTGAAGATTGTAGACACCATCTACTCACTGCTTCTAGTAGTCTAACTCATTAAAGCTTGTATTTCACTTCACAAATTCACACTTCACACCTCTAAAATTCACATCACATTATCTTCACCAATCCTTCATCAACACAACACTTATTTATACCTTCTTCAACCTTGAAAACATTATCCAAGGTTGGCTATGCATCTCAAACATGCAAATTTAAATTAGGTTGACACTAAAAGATTCTTGTAGTGGAAATGAATGGAGGTGGACTGTAACACACCTGGAATCATCCTAAAAATGCTCATACACACCACACCATGCTTCCACAATCATCAAAGAAAATATGCAATTAGTGTAAACACCCAAGATCAACCGAAATTGTGTAAACACCATCAAACATTTAAGTACACATTTCCTCAAATCCAAAGATGACTTGTGGACCACAAATATCACTTGAACACAATTTGGAATATTCCACAAAAACCCTAAAATCCAACAAATTCCTTTGCAACAACTTTCACCTGAAGAACAAACTCATCGTATTCACCTAGATAATCTTCCACACACTGTAAATCAATAAATTAACTTGCAAAGCATCAAAACAAAAAAAATTTAACTAAAGGTAGATATGAACCTTATCAACACTTTTCCAAAACCATAAGACCAAAATACAAACTATGGAGAAATGCAGATCAAAATAATTTCTCCCAGACAACACTGCAACATAGTTTACACATTGGTGAACACAAATTTCTTTGTACAACAATCCAAACCAATAAATTTTGGATATAATATCTACAAACACCTTTTTTCAACATATCCAAACTGCTCAATCATATCTTTAATACAAAATAAATTTAGAGAAAAACCAGAACACCACTCTGTATGCCATAACACCTCTACAACACATTGTTTCATATTTTTTTCAAATTTTCTCAAAATCACTTGGAAACCAAGAACCAAAAGTATATTATCATCATCTTCACCACTTCCTCATAATCACAAAACCAACTACAAAACAAAAAATTAACCAATCAACACCCACAAATAAAATCTTATCAAAGCAACACGAGAGGTTGACACTAGTAACACTTACTAATGGCAATGTAATGCAACTAATCAAAGCATCATCGCAAATTTTAAACCATCAGTAGAAATCAATGACAACAAAAACATAAGCTTGTTTACATCAATGAAAACACCAAATACTCATAGTTGCAACAATCTCCCCCTTTGTCATTGATGGCAACACATGATGTGAAAAACCATAAAAAATAAACATAAATTTGATCACCAACATATTGCTCTATTACCAATTCTTTCTTTTTCCACTTCTACTTTCTCTCCCCCTTTGAAAAATAATTATTTCCATATTATTTTCTTTACCCCTCTGAAATTAATGGAAAAGGGAAACACATTTGCATCTCTTTCCCCCTTTGATATCAATCATACTTGTACCTACTCTCTACTACTTTGTAACATCTTTTCCTTTTTATTGCTATGTATAATACCCCTTAGGAGCACACAAAAAATTGTACCAACCAACAACCACTGCACATATCATTTGAAACTACTGACAAAGGACAACACTAACCTACAATAGTGCTTACTCGCCTTGATTGTAACAACCAACAATACCACTACCTACTCCCCTTGACAGGTAGCCTCCCACATTAGTCCAGAACAAGGAATGGATCTTGAGATCCATTGAACTAATGCATATCCTTATGCATCTAGTTCAAAGGAGGGGTAATAACCCCTAAATTATCCTTAGGAAGAACCTTACTGAATATATCAACAATTTGATCCTTTGTAGGCATATACTCAAGCTTCACTTTATTCTTTGCAACCTTCTCTCTCAAAAGTGATACCAAATTGAGATATGTTTTGTCATTCAGTGCATCATTAGATTCCTTGAAATGTTAATAACACTTGTATTGTCACAAAAGATAGAAATTGGTTCATCATAGACAACTCTGATATCCTTCAAGGATTTCGTCATCCATGTCACCTATGTGTTACAAGATGTTACTACAATGTATTCTACCTCTGTAGTAGATAAAGATACTGAATCTTGCTTCTTGCTTAGCCAAGAAACCAATCTACATCCATGAAAGAATGCACCACCACTTGTACTTTTCCTATCATCAAAAAATCCTTCCCAATCTGCATCTGTATAAGCACTCAGAGAAAAATCAATATCTTTTGGATACCATAAACCAAGTTTCAGAGTGGCTTTCAAGTATCTAAATATTATTTTCACTATTGCAACATGTAACTCTCTAGGATCTTCTTGAAATCTAGCCACAAGAAAAACTACATGCATGATATCTGATCTAGTAGTAGTTAGGTATAACAGTCCTCCAATCATTGATCTATACTTGCTTTGATAAGCCTTAGGAGATTCATCATTCTTACTCATCTTGCAACCAATAACCATGTGAGTACATACTAGTTTGGAATCCTCCATTCCAAACTTCTTCAACATTTCCTTGACATATTTTGATTGTGAAATAAATATACCTTTTTTCTATCTGATTGATTTGCAGTCCAAGGAAGAAATTGATCTCCCCAAACATAGACATCTCAAACTCTTTCTGTGTCTCTTATGTAAATTTCTTACATGTAGCTTTATTTCCTCCAAAGATTATATCATCAACATACACAACCACAATCAAGATTTGATATTTTTCAACTTTGAAATAAATATTTCTATCCGTGACACCTTTATTGAATCCTTGTTGTATCAAGTATCTATCCAACCTTGCATACCAACCTCTAGGAGCCTACTTCAATCCGTAAATTTCCTTCTTCAATCTGTAGACCATATCTGGTTTGTCTGATAATTGAAATCCTTCCAGTTGTTTAATGTATACCTCTACTTCCAACTCACCATTCAAGAAAGTAGGCTTCACATCCATTTGATAAACTTTGAAATCCTTATGTGCTGCAAAAGCGAAAAACATCCTAATAGCTTCCATTCTTTCCACTAGGGAAAATCTTTCCTCAAAATCTATTCCTTCTACTTGCGAGTAGCCCTTACACACAAGCTTTTTCTTGTTTCTTAATACTTCTCCATTCTCATTTAGTTTATGTGAGAGGGGGACTGGCCACGTTCAAGGCCCCAGGTCACAAAGGGCCAAGAGCGGAAGGCTTCCCTAACTTACCTCAGCTTAATGGGGGTGTTAGGAAATGCAGGACGAGAATGATGAGGACTATAAAGTCCTTCAATCACTCTAAAAATCTAGAATATAAAATGGGGCTAGGCGAGCCCATTTTTGGGTTCAACACTACACCTTAGGAAGCTCTCTGCCCGAGGATGAAAGCGTAGTCCTAGGACAACACTGCAGTGAGTTGACATCTCTCAAGTGCATTGGCATCCGTACAACTAAAGGAATAAAGGGACATGGTAAAACTTAAGAAAGTAGACTAACGTCCCAACTAACTACTTCTAAAGGGCCAAATCAACTCTATGAAGTAAAAAAAAATATGAACTCAAGTGATAAAGTAAAAACACAAGAGTTAGGGTGGAAAGAATGATCTCACAAAAGAATTCATTCGCCAGGTAGCTCCTAGTAGCATGCTCACCTACACACACATAAGAGGAAAATTGCTGGATGGCTATACAGGGGCCTGCCTCAGTTAGACCCCCATTTAGGTGTTTCCACCTCCATGGAAAACTAGGAAAGCGAGTATGCAAGTAAAGTAGAGAACACTAAAACACTACAAAATAGTAAATGTGCTTAATCAACCAAGTAATAGAGGAGAGGAGTAGGAAGCTTACCACCTCCACCAAAATCACTGAAGGCTAATGGAGGAGAAAATGAGAGTAATTGAGCCTCTATTGTAATGGTGTTACACTTGTTCTACTAAAGTGATGGAGTGAAAAAGTGCTGCTAAAAGTGCTAGAATGCTTGGAGAGTGATGGATTGAAATCTTAGAGGATGCAAAAGAAGTTGTGAAGAAGTTTTGTAGAAGTTGGAATGCCTGTAGAAGGAGGGAATTTGAAGGAAATATGAAGAAAACGACCATATTCGGGTCGGTTGACCAAAGAGGGCGTTACAAGTCGACTGCCAATGAGAAGTGTAATGCCTCTGTAGGCTCTAGCCACAAGAATATGCTAGGGATGTAAGCGCGCCACACAGATGTTTGCATGTCGTGTGGGTGTCACTGATAGAAATTCCCCCACCAACGCTCAAAATAGGTGCCAAGTGTAATGAAGGTAGCGGGCTTATGTGTAATTTGGCCTTGAAACTTGGCTTTCTAAAGTGGAGAAGCGAAAAAGGGGAATTTGCATAAGGGGTGCAAATTCACTCCTATTAAATTTTCCCCCACTTTAGCAAGCATGAGTTTTGATGAGTGCTTTAGTAAAGTAGATCAAAGAAGTGAATAGGGTTAGAAATGTATACCTAAACTATCAAGGAAGCATATCATGATTTGACAAACCTAAAGGTGCAAGGAAAGCAAAGGGATTCATAGCTTATCAAAACTATGAAGCTAAAGAAAAAACATGTCTTACAGGCGCATAGACCTGCAAGGAGGCAACCGCCAAGATCTCTCACATGAAGGAAGCCCCATGAAGTAAGCACCTTACATTCCCACAGACGTGCAAGGAAGGTCTCCCCCAAGAATTCTCACATGGAGGATACCTAGGAAGCATCTCCCAAGATATCTTAGATGGAGGAAGATAGGAAAGTGCCCTACAGACCTACAAACTTGTAGGGAAGGTTTCCTTTAAGATCTCTTGCATGAAGGAAACCCAAGAAAGTTCCCTACAGACCCACATGCTTCCAGGGAAGGTAACCCCAAAGATCTCTCACATGGAGGGAACCCAAGAAAGCACCCTATAGACCCACAAACCTATAGGGGAGCCACACCCAAGATCTTTCACATGGATGAAGCTCAAAGTAAGCACCCTATAGACTCTTAGACCTACAAGGAGGTATCCCCCAAGATATATCACATGGAGGAAACATAGGAAAGCATACTCTGTAGAGTTAGGAAGTAGCCATGTAGGAAAGTAAGTGGATAGTCACGCAGACTGTCGATAATTTGGAAGACTTTCAAACCCTTCGTGAAGAAGGGGTCCACTCAAGGGATGCATAGCTCAAATGCATATGTTTTCTTTCTCAAATCGATCCATCATCAATGAATTCGAAAAGAAGAATATGCCCCCATGCGAGGGGAAGGTCAAAGTTGTTTCCACTTCGGAGGAAGGTTTTCAAGTTCTTTCTTTACAAACCCAAGATGAAGGAAACACGTTCTGTTAGGGTTCCAAGTTGAGAATGTGATTTTGAAGAAAGGTTTGCGAAGATTTTAAAGAAAAGATTCATTGGCAAAGAATGCATTTTTTTAAAATCAAAATGTTGGAAAAGTAGCATTGTCACTGTAAATAGGGAAAAATTCAGATTTAAAATGTTGAAAACAACAAATTAACTAAACCCTATCAAGCACCATGAAGCACAAACTAGAATGAAAATGCAAATAAACAAAGGAAATGCAAACCAATTTTCAAACTAGACTTGATTGACCTCCATGGCTCTTCTCCACCTGCATAAGAAAGCAAGATTTTGAAGGATTGACTATTGTAGGAATGTTGGTTGCTCAATTTAGCAGCATAACATTGACATGGGGATGATAGATGAATGACAATAGATAGAAATGGATGAAAGACTCAAGAATGATTTTGACAGCATAAGGATACTTGAAGAATCAACCCCCCAATGGCTTATGAGAGAGTTTATTTATAGGAAATGTCTAATTTGGATTGACGGTTGAGATTGGATGTCAATAAGATGTCTAAATCAATGGCCAAAATTGAAAGTTGTAGTATGGACTAGGGTTAGGTCAAAATTAGGGAAATGACAAGAAATGAATGGCTAAGATTGAATTATAAGATCATTCAATCAAGGGCTGAAATTAAATGAGATGTCAAGAGATAAGATTTGATTTAGAAGATAAGATTGGCACGGAAAAAGAGGTGATAGGAGAAATTAAATAATAAAAATTATTTAATTTAGGTGACCAATGAATAATTAAATAATAAAGATATTATTTAATTATAGAGGAATATGACAAAAGGAATAATTTTGAATTAAATAATGATTTAATTCAAAATTCAAGAGAGTGGACCAAATTAAATAAATTAAATTTATTTAATTTATGAGAGAAGAGGCTAATGAATAATTAAAAATAATTATTTAATTATAGTGGAAAGTGGACAAAAATTAAATAAATAAGAATTTATTTAATTTTAGAAAGAAGAGGATTTAATTAGTGACGTAATTAAATAAATAAAATTTATTTAATTAATCAAAGAGGAGAATAAAGATGAATTAATTAAATAATTAAAATTATTTAATTAATAGAAGTATTATGACTTTAGAAAATAATTAAATAATTAAAAATTATTTAATTATTAAGAATGAAAGGGGCAATGTTGAATAATTTAGAAGTTGCAAGCCTAAGACATTTTTTTAGTGTCTACATTTTGCCCCTCTTTGTCATAATGTAGCATGTCGCATTGTGACAAAGAAAATAAGTCCAAAAATATGCCCCAGTGCAAAATAAGGTGAGGAAGAATGACAAGGAGGGTTACGGTATGCCCCCTCGAGAGGATAGGCGGGTTGAAAGAACATGGGTATGCTCTCGAAATGAAATGATGAGGGACAAGATGCATGATGTAAGATAGGAAGTAGATGAAGGAGATGAATGATATATTATGCTACAAGAAAGTGAGCAACCATGATGTTTGATGTAACACTAGACATGATGCACCAAGGTATAAGGACCAAGGTGATGATGTGTCTCGTGCCCCAGTGTAATACAACCTTGTCTAGATACAATATATGAATATTAATTGGAATAAGTCAGACTTGACACAAATGCAAGACAAAAATGATAACACACACAAGCAAACAAGCAAGCATGCACAAATGATAGAAAAACAAACAAGGTATTGCCCCTGTCAAGCTGTAAACCGTTGATTGATTGATTGGTGATGATGACCGAAAATGTTGTCATTGCGGGGAAAGACATATCCCTAGATCAACACAAGGATGATTTACTATTTGACTTGTTGACTTTGATTGATTGGTTTACGACAAGATTAGGATCAAGACCAAAGGATGTGATTGGATAAGTTGACAAGATTGATCGACTTGACTAATGTGGACTAAGGATTGACTTGCATTTGGATTATTGCTTGGCATTTTATGATATTTTATTTTTTTTGGATTTTGACATTTTATGATTTTTTTTGGCTTTTTGACATTTTATGAATTTTTTTTTGAGAATTTTTGAAATTTTATGATTTTTTTTGGATTTTGACATTTTATGATTTTTTTTTGGGTTTTTTTGAAATATTTTGAGGTGTCAATGGATGAAAATTTGGGTAGCCTTTGTGCTAGATACCAATGACAAGGGGAAAACCAAGTCTAGGTGCAAGGAGATAAATGGGATTAATGGATGAAATGGATGTATGTATAAGAGAGCAAGGATGTGATCTCCAAAGACTATGTCGCATAGGAATGACATGCCCCATTCTAGGTACAAGACTTATGATTTTTCATGACAAAGCTTATGACAATAAGATAATGATATGCCTGTTTGGAAGGGATGAGGTATGCCAAGAGATATCCAAAGAATGTTTCAACACTTTTCCCCTATATCTTCTACAAGATCAAAAGGAGAAGGGTGGATAAATGGACTGAAAATGGCTAAAGATGGTAGGTAGGACGAAAATGATATGACATGAAAATGATAGGTTGGATAGATAAGACATTGTGCCCCCAAGTGTAAGTGACATAGAAGATCAACCTACACATAATGCCTGTTTGCCAGGTTTTCATCATGGTACCTATCCAGGGTGCCTGTTTACCAGGTTTTCACAGTTGGACGAAGGGATTTCTCTTTACTTTTTTTTTCTTTTCTTTTTTTAATTCTTTTTTCTGTTTTGATTTTTTTGACTTTTTTTTTGACCTTTTGACTTTTTGACCTTTTTTAGATTGAAGGGGAATATGGATAGGAGGGACTCAAGTATCTAGTTTCATGAAAGGTGACAGTCCCACTAGAGATAGATGTTATTGCATGGACCATGTCAAATGTCATTATGCTCATAGATGTTGGTAAGGGATGACATGAAAGGGAGATGGAGTAGGTAGATGCTGGATTATGATGTGGATTATGGAGGAAAATGGTGGATTATATGGGAATTGTGCAAAAGATGAATGGGGAGGCTTAGCCAAAGGCATGGACCATAGGGATGTGATGGGGAAGATATGTAGGATAGTGGATGGGGGGTGACGAGATGGAGGTATAAGGGCTTGTTGTGAAATGGAATGGAACCATGACCAATGGTTGCACACATTGTGATAAACGTTGAAGCTTTTGATGTGGACGAGTTGTAGGAAGCAATGAAGATGTTTGCTTAGGATATGGGTGATGAAGTGCTTTAGGTACCCACATAGACTTAGTATTTTTATGACTTTTATTTGTCTTGTGGGTTTTAGGACTTTGATATTTTTGAACGGAATGTGCATTTTGGATGGGAGGGGATGGTTGGGATTTTTGTGGCATGGATGCCTCATTCGACTTGATTTCTTTTTGCTTAGGTACCCAAACCATTTTTTTTTTAGACTTTTCTTTTGAAGGTATGGGCTTATATAGCTTTTTAGATGTACTTGGATTTGACTTTTTGAAATTGTATTCTAAGGCATTAAGACCTTTAGAATTTTTGACTTTATAAATAGAGGCATCCAAATTTTTATTTTGGAATCCCTTGGGTTTGGTGGAATGAGTGGAAGCTTTATGTTTAGACAATGTGTGAATTGATTGGTCATGACTAGGATATTTAGGGTATTTATGAATGATTGGAATATTAGGTGTTGGAAGTAATGGTGGTAAAGTGGATGGAGGGATATTAGGAGTTGGAAGTAATGGTGGCAACATGGATGGTGGAAGGTGTATGGTCACATGCTTTTGACATTTGTAGGATGACGGAGAGGGGATGGCCATGTATGTTTTGGGGGTATGATAGGGCTTATAATGGAAGGGGGTGGACTTAGGAGACATGGGGGAAGTACCGACATCTTGAGATTGGTGTCCTTGGGGTATGCAATGGACAATGGGACTAGGTGTAGGTGGAACAATAGACACGAGTTCCTTATTGGAAATACCAAGTGGATATGATGGAGGACTTGCAATGGGGTCGATAGTGGATGATGGAGGATCATTAGGATCTTGATTAGCATTGTGTTCACTTAGATCCAAGGTATTTGTTTGATCTTCTATGTGTGCTTGGGAGGAACTTGTGTCATCAAGGGAAGTGGATGTTGATGGATCATGGATGGTGCTAGATGGAGGATGTATAGGAGCAATTTGAATATCTTGCTCATGGACAGGTGTAGGATCAAGTTGCTCATGGATAGGCTCTTCATCATTATATATATCATCTTGATCATGGAAAAGATAAATGTTATGAATAGGTTGGATGAAAATGATTTGATCTTGATTAGGACTAGGGCTTGATGTTTCCACATGCTTAGGATTAGGCTCTTGACATACATCTTGGGTTGCTTGAATGGAATTGCAAGGGGATGACTCTTGGAGAGACTTGACATGTTCTTGATGGTCAACAACATGGAGACATGATGGAGGTTGACTTGGACTTATGAGGGGAGACTCTTGACTTGGCCCAAGGGGTTGAGGATGACATGGTTGACTTGAAGGACTTGGCACATGTTATGTTTGAGGAATCTTTTGTATGTTCAAGTATATGTGTTGAATGACATGGCAGCAATTGATTCCTTTCTTGTAGCCCTTGGGTCACATCCTTTGTAGGTGGATTGGTGGATTTATGTAATGCCATCAATTTATGTTTTAAATATCTAAATGTAAGGCATTGATGTGATGGAGGATTAGATGATGGTGGGGGTAATGAAGAGTTTGATTGGTTAGAAGGTGGAGAGGCCAATGGATTAGGACTAGGACATGGTGGATTAGGGATGGGAATTTGATTGGATTGTGGTAAGGGTGCATGGACTAGATTGGTGTTCCCCTTGTCAAAGATGACATTAAGACTTAAAGGCTCTTGATTTTGTTGCCAAGGTGGACTTGGGAAGCTATGTTCTTGTTGTGATATGGGTGGACATGTTGATGTGGCATTGTCATGGAAGGTAAATGGGTTTTGTTGGCATGATGATGAAGGTGACACATAGGATTGTGGTTGAATGTGTTGAGGTTGAAATGGTGTTTGGACTTGTGATATGATTTGTTGTTGTGATGATGATGAAGGGGTTGCATAGGACAATGGTTGTTGAAAGGTGGATTGATATGGATAAGGGTTGACATTAGAAGAGTTGTGATAGGTTGATGAAGGGGAAACTTGATATGTGGATGGATGAGGTTGATAATATGATATAGGTGACACATAGGATTGATGTGAAAGTTGTTGATGTAGTGATTGGACTTGATAATGTGCTTGTTGGACTTGACCATTGGCTATGAGGTATCGGATTTGTGCTATGAATTGTTGCATTTGAGGTGATTGGTTTTTTTGAAATTGTTTGAGCATGTCATGGACTCTTTGAATGATTTGTTGTTTTAAAGGTGATTGGCTTGTTTGAGCTTCATGAAGCATGTGAATAAGCTCTGGTGCTATGTCTTCAAATGTTTTCATGGTGTAAAATGATGTTGATTGGATTGAAGAGATGATGATGATTAGGATATGATGTGGAATGACAAGATTAGATGACTTTGATGATGTGGAAAATTTTTATTGGAAGTTTGACTTGGGCAATATCAAACACAAGATTTTACATGTAAATGCATAAACACCCACTCCAAATACAATGATAAATTTATCTTCCAAGATTAAATTTTATGATTGATCAAACACTTGAATACACAACAACAAGCCCTATGACTATTCAAGTGGGGTATGGCCAATTAGGTCTCAAGCTAGATTGCACAAGGTTGACTAAGGAAGAATTTTGAAAGAAAAATCTTGCCAATAAGCCGGGAGAAAGGGGTAACCCACCCTTCACCTTCACTTCCCAAAGGTATAAAGTTCTTTGGGGCTTAGCTTAGAGTGACAAGATTTCAACTCCCAAATGAGCGTGTCTTTAGATTCACACTCGATTGAGGTCGTCCCTTAGAGGGGGGTGTGCTCCAAGCAGGCCTCCTAAAAAGGGTATGACAAAAGCAAACCAAGTGAGGTGTTTTGGAGGACACACACACTTGATTCACACTCGTAGTGATTAATTTCCCTTAGAAATGAAATGTTTGTATGCAAACAATTGAAGCACTTGTTCTTTTTAACCCCAATTCAAATGTGTAGGAAGACAATGGTTAATTTTAGACCCAATTTTGATATGTGATTGAAGACAAAATCGTTTTTAAGAGCCCAAATCCAAATATGTGAGAAACAAGATTAAGAAATGGAAGATGGAATATGTGCACTTGATTATTCACTTTCCAATTTGTTGTGTATGAATGATATTTCTGCCACTAAAACTCCTTAGGTTCACCAATGTAACTGAGGGTATTTTCTAGTTTTTAGATGAGATCAATTGAATTGAAAGCACAATGACAAAAAACCCAAAGTAGCTACAAAACACAATGGAAATACATGAAAGAACGATTATACCTGATCGCCGAAGCCTCAATGATTCATTTTCGTAGCACCTTCTTACTTGTTGGATAATGTTGCCCTCAGATTCTTCGTTCGAGCAGTCTGGAAATGCCTAAGTCCTACAACAAGTCTTGAAGGATTTGATATGTCTAAATGCCTATGTTTAAAAGCTTATGTCTATGCCTAAAAAAAATGCCAAAGTTGATCAAATGACTATATTAAATACTAAAATTGCCTATGACAATAAATGTGAAAGTGAATAAATGCCTATAATAACTATGCAAAATGTTAGCATGTGTGTGTCTTCAAAAAGTGAGAAGAAGATGGCATTTTATAGAAAATGCCATTTCGAATGGATGGACGAGATAAATTATTGATGAGAACCTAAAATGAATGATCTAGATTAAACCTGAGAATCCCTAATTAGGGTTAGGGCAAAATCTTTAATTGAATGGTCAGAATAAAATCGGATCGACGGTGGAGAATAAATGAGGAAATTAATTAAAATAAAGATTTTTGAAAAATCAAGAAGATAAGATTGCCTGATTTGCAAGATTCGAAAAATCAAAGAGATAAGATGTGGACTGAAGATAAGATTTGAAAAATCAAGAATCTGCTCGATTGCTTGATTTTTAGAAGATTAATTACTAATTTGAATTAAGATAATTCAAATTATGGATTTTATGAGATAATAAATAATCTTTCAGATTATTTATCAAAAAGGACTAACAGTTAGGATTGAGATGACATTTTAAATAATTTAATTTATTTAAAATGAGAAGAATATTAATTGGCAATTAAATAATTAAATTTAATTATTTAATTTAGAGATGAGATTAATTAATTAAATAAATTAATCAATTTATTTAATTAAGATAGTTAGTGACGTATTAAATAAATAAATGTAATTCATTTATTTAATAATCAAGAAGAATTAAATGACAAAGGGGAATTAAATAAATTAAGAAATTTATTTAATTAAAGAAAGACTTAGCCAATTAATGACGTATTTAATAAATAAATTTATTTATTTATTTAATAATCATGAAGAATTTTGAATTATTTAATCAATAGTCAAGTGTGGACCAAGGACATAATTAAATGTATTAATTATGCTAGGACGAAAGTGGTAAAAATGAAGCTTGCAGGCCTAGGTCATTTTTAGGTGTCTACAGTCACACATGAGAGGGACAACTCAAGCAAAAAAGAGAAAGATAAAGAGAAATCAAAAGAGAAAAGTACAAACAAAGGGTACAGGGGTAGCCTGATATTTTGGGGTCAAAATTTCTCATAAATATATATATATATATAGTACATAAATGAACTGTCATCAAGCCCCTACTATATCAGACCATGTGAAGAGTGCATGAGAAGATAAAGTAAAAATAAAAAAAATGGGTCAACATGGAAGGGAAGCCTAAATGTGCCCAACACTTTGCATCATCCCCAATTTGTCAAAAATCAAGCATGAACATGGAAGAATGATGATACAAATAGAAGAAGGTTTACGACACAAAAACCACACATGTATCCAAGCACCAACATGGGTGATGAGGGTCATCCATGCACACATAGAACGATCATGGGGGAACACATCACAAAACACACACACACACAAAAGATCAAGAAGAGGCCTCCTCCTAACATTGATCGACCAAGAGGTCATCTGTTTCCCACTCTAGATCATTGTAGGGGGAAGGAGGAGGAGCCTGTAGTGGTGGGATGTTAAGAGGAGGAGCATTCAACCCTCTTGCAACAAGGGCTAAGGAAGAGGGCCCCACACTGTATTCTTTGTTGAGCTCTTTTGGAGCTAAGGTTAGTGATTTTGCAAAGATCATTGACAAGGAAAAAACTTCATCCATAGAGTTAAACATGCACCCTACAGGGGCACTATGTTTAACTTTAGTGGATGAGGCAGGTTGTGCTTGAGATTCACCACTAGGCTTGCCAAATGACTCGAGAGCGGTGATGAACTTAAGGGAAGCTGAGACAGGTTCCATCACTAGGATTGAACAAGTTAGCATGGGCCACCTTGTGAAGAAGGTGGGATCTTCTTATGTCCTCCATTTCTAGAAGGACCACATTCCACCTTTTGCTTTGTTAGAGGAGACAAAATCCCCACAGATGAGGTTAGAGGCATGAAGGAAGATGAGGAAAGAACCACAGTAGATACAACTGAGGTGTTAGTCATATCCACGAGCTTCAAGAAAGGCAGGATATCTTGAATGAACATCAACAAAGGCGGCTCCACCAAAGGAGAAATGAACACCTGTACCCCCTTGGTGTCAGGCGCATTCATACTCACAACAAAAGCTGGAGGCAATACAAAATTAGATTGAAGGGAAGTAGAGGGAAGGGGCGAGGAAGACACTGTAGGAGGCCCTGAAGCAGGGGCAGTCATCTCTTCCTCCTTCATTTGTGAGGCAGCTTGCTTAGCTAGAAGGTCCTTTTTCTGGTGACTGCACTCATGCACAAGGCAGTTTCTATGACATTTTAAGCTGGAGGTTGGAGGTTGAGAAGGAACAAAAGGATCCTACTCAACCATGGGAACGTCCACTACAGTCATCTTTGGCGGAGGAACAAATTCTTGTATAGGAGTAGGAGGAGTAGGTTGAGAAGCAGTGGGGGGAGTTGGCTCAAGTGACTTGACAACGAGCCTCTTCCCGTTAACTATATTGGGAGAAGGAGCGATAGGAGGCCATGGATTGAATTCCCTTTGGGAACCTTTCTTTTTGTCATATAAGTAATACCATAGTTTGGGGTATTCATTGGGAAGGTTTGAGATCCTGAGCTTGGGATTGTGCCAAGGAGGCATCATTAGACTTAGTGGATAGCCATTGGGATGACTCATCCAATACTCCTCCCAAGAAAGGGGAGAGGATGAGGCAGTCCAGGAAAAGGTAACCTTCTCTTTTCCTTTACGAGAAGGAGAGGGAGCTAGTGTGGACTTCTCCTCTCCCTTTTGGGAAGGGGGAGTAGTTGGTGTGGGCTTCTCCTTCTCCTCTCAGGAAGAGGAGTCGATCGACTATTGTATCATAGGAAGGGCCAGTTTCAACTGTCACTTGGCCCTAGTCTTATACTTTTACATAATTTTTGTAAACTAGGTCCATTCTCGAAGGAAGCAGACCAATTGGGGTGGGACAAAAGTGGTCCAATGGATATCCACCATGAGACACCAAGTGATGGTATCCAGTGTCATGCACTACATGCACAACACCTTTGTGGGAAAATTTTAAAAATTTGTGAACAATAGAGGCCATTCCATTCATGGAATCTAGCCAGGGTATTCCTAGCTTCAACTTGAATAAATCTGACTCCCCAATAACCTTGAAAACTATGTCAATATCCCTAGGTCCAACTAGGACATAAAAAGTTATCGAGCCGTATGGTTTGAGACACATACCATCATGTGTACGGATGATAGATTTTGTTTCTTCATATTCCTCCCTCTGTAATGAATTCAATACTAATGTTTCTTTTGTAATGACATTCACATGGCTCACGGGGTCTACCAAGACCCCCTTCACCATGTTACCATTGAGGTGAGAGAGAATGTAGAGGGGAGAGGGCTTGTTGTTTAAGGGAATGTATTGCAACGTGAATGTTATTTCCAACGAACCGGGTGCATGTAGAGTAGTAGAAGTCACTGTGACCATGTTAACATAGGTGTTGGGCTGAGTAATAGAATAAGTGGGATCAATAATGATGTTAGTAGAATGTGACAAAAATGGGTCCATGTATATTTTCAATTCACTATTTGCTTTCGCCACTGATTTGTTAGCATTCTATTTAATCCCATTAAGATGAATGGTACCATCCTTGATGTGGTCCTATATCTCATGATGCAACTGCATACAATGTTTGGTATCGTGTCCATTAACTCGATGGTACTGAAAATAATTGCTCCCATCATACCAATTAGGGTAAGGCTCCTTAAGAGGCTTTGGACTTGGCAAGGTTACAATCTTATCCTTCAATAAATTTTTCAAGATAGAAGAATAAGATTCTGATAACTTTGTAAACTTTCAGTTATGCCTAAGGCCGTTGTCATTAGTAGTGGCTACTACATTTGTAACAACCTTACCTTTCTTAGAGATCGATATGATGGACTTTCCCTCAAAATGAGAATGTGAGGAGGATCCCTCAAACTAAACAACCGTTTGTTGGTACTCTCGTAGGGCTGCACACAAATGCACAAAAGAAGGATAATTCATAAGGGTGAACTTCTCTTTCCAAGGCCATTGTAAGTTCCCCATGAATACCTTTTGCACGTTAGAATCGGGTAGCTGATATGAGATTTGTGAAAGGATCACTTGATAGCACGTTATGGAATCAACAACTTTTTTGTTGTCTCCTTGTTTACATTAGATGAGATCCGAAAAGGTCATCTTCAAACCAATATTAGCTTGAAATTGTCTAAGGAAATGATTTCCAAGTTGGTCAGACGAGAAAATGGAATTGTCAGGCAAGGAACAGTACCATCCCAGTGTTGATCGGGGGAATAGTTTGGCTATTAAAGCATCGTGGTGAAATAAATCTGTGCACAAGGCACTAAAAGTGGACACATCTATCTACGGATCCCCTTTACCACCATATTTTTCAAATTTAGGGATCTCCATTCCTTGAGGGAGGGGAGTGTTCAAAATTGCAACCGAAAATGGGCTATGCCGAAAGAAGGGCTGAAAGATAGGCTGGGTAGAGGCTTGGGAGAGACTCGCCAACTAGCTCTGCATCTTACCCATATTCTGGAGAAGCGTGTTTAGAATAGGTTCATTAGAAGATAGAGGGCCAAAGGAACATCCTCCAGAATCACTTCCAAAGCTACCTCCAGAACAGCCACCAGTGTGGCCTCCACTTGAACCATTACCAGAGCCACTTCCACTAGTAGGGCCTCTGCTGGAACCACCTCCGCTTTCAGAGCCACCACCATGACCTCCACCAGAACCACTTCCACCAACACCACCTCCATTGCCAAATCCACTGCCACTACCAAAGCCTCCACCACTCATCCTGCCAAAACCTCCACCACTAGAGGTGATAGGAGGGGTAAAGCTAAAGCCCAAGGGGACCTTGTTTACTTTGATAGTTTTAGGTTTATTGGAGAAAAAAGGGTTGATGATAGAAGGGACCACATTGGCCATGTAGATAGATGTGGGAGGAATCAATACTCCTAACTGTCCTTCATAATCTTCAAAAGTGGCTCCTTGCATAATGCTATGAGTGTTCAAAGGAGTACATGATTCTATCAGACTAGTAAGACTAGCCAAGAGTTCCAAGTGCTGGAAAAATGATTATCTCCACAGTTTTGTGTTTTCATTGATGTCACCATGTTGTGACTAAAAGTCCAAGTTAGTGCTTGATCCAGTATTTCAGTTCGGTATCTAAACTGGTATTCAAGCTACACTCTCTGGTATTCCCTTCCACATTCCTCCGCAGTTGATGGTTACTATTTGCGGTTTTGGGAAATTGTTTATGGTTGTTGAAGGCATGCATGTTTAGAATATTATGTGCTCTAGTGCTCGTACGACGTAGTGGCATTATTCTGTTGGTTTCTTTTTTCATTGAAGTCTATTCCTGCTGAACTTCTTGGGTTAATTGTGATACGGTGAATTAATTTTGCTATGCGGATATATGTGTACCTATCTTAGGCCTATGCTAACATAATGTAGCATGTTGGATGTTTGAATTTCTTTTTGGAAATATTTTGTGAATGAGAAGTGCATCTAATTAGGTTAACCTAATTGATGCTTGCAGGAGAAGATCAGGTATATATGTATGTATATGTTGGACAGTTTTAGTAGAGAGAAAAATAGAATTGTGTGTGTATATGTGAACAATGAAGCAATAGTAAATGCGAAAGTGAGCTGAAAATGATGAAGTGTGTTAAGTTAGTCTATTGAGCATCACTAGAACTGCATCAACACTTGTTAGGTGCATTATTCTTAGTTCATTTTGGCTATAAAGCCCAATTTTGTTTTGTGAATCTTTTTGTAGGTAGTGAGCCTCCCTTGTAAGCAATGAGCTTTTGTATCTGGATAGTGAGTCCTTTCAGGGTAGTGAGCCCTTGGTAGTGAGCCTTCTTTTATTTCCAATTTGAAACTACTTTATATTGTGAGTTAATCCTCATTGTGGTTTTTTCCCTCAATGGGTTTTCCACATAAAGATTTGGTGTTCATTGCATTGATTTACTTTCTATTATTTGTGTTTCATGCTTATACTTAATAACAAAATAATGTGGTTGTGGAATTGATGTGTTAAAGTTTTAAGTTGGAATTTTGTGACAACTAATTCCCCCCCTCTCAATTGTCTTGCACCTATTTAACAATTGGTATCATAGCCTTGGTTCCTTGGTGAAGAGCTTAATCGCTTGAGGAGTATCCTAAAGGTTGATTAGATGGATGATAAAGGGGAGCTTTGGACTGCCCTTGATGATCTTGACAAAGTAGAAAGAGAAAAAAAGATTTGAAAGAGAATCTTGATGATGCAAATGAATGTTTCTTGAAACTAGAAGAACAATTGAATAAATTCAATGAAAGACACAAAGAAGTGAGTGAGCAGTTGAAACAAGAGATAATTGGACTGAAAGTGATAGTAGAAGAGAATAAGAGAATTGAAGAATGTTTGAATACAATGGTGCAAAAAACAACTGATGAATGCTCTAAACTTGAACAAGAGGTACTAAACTTAAGGATTGAACTGGAAATGGAAAAAATCTATGAGAACAATTTCAAATCTAGCTCATATAGGCTTGGCGAATTGATTGCAAGATAGAAACCAAGTAAATACAAAGCTAGCTTGGGAAATGATGGAGGTGAAAGTTCTAAGGACAATCAAATGACTCAAGACAAAGGGAAGCAAAAAAGAAATTCAATAAATTTCACAAGGAGACTACCTGTGAGATAGCCTAATGCACAAAGGTATCCCTCTTTCAATGGTATTTGTTTTTTCTATAATAAATATGGTCACAAGGCAACAAAATATAGGAGCAGGAAGAACTAGTTTTCTGATCCCTTCAACGAACAATGTTTTGAATGTAAGAAGGTTGGACATAAAGCTATTGATTGCAGATCTCAGGTGAGAATGATAAGTTAAGTAATGAGGAACAAGTTTAATGAAGGAAAAATGAATCAATACTTTAATGGCTACTTCTATACCTATAAAAAAATTGGACACAAAGAAAATCAATGTAGGTTGAGAGGTAATGGAGGTTAGGGTAATCAAAAAATTGTCATCTGTTATAATTGCAATAAACTAGGACATATTTCAAAGGTTTGTAGAACTAAGGAAGGAAAGAAGTCTGCTCTGGTAGAAAAGGATGATTCGGTAAAGAAGGTCAAAAAAGAATAAATGAAGCAAGAGATGAATAATATATGGAAGAAGAAAGAAGAAGAAAAACCTAAAGCTACTGATGTGTTTGTACCCTCATCCAGTACAGACGAGTCCTCTAGGAATTAGACCTAGCATGGTCTTAGGGGGAGCATTATCGGAAAATCATAAAAACCCCTAGATAAATGGCGTGTCAGAGGTTGGCACGTGGATGAAATGTAATGAATGAAGAATTAGAGGCTTTGGAAAAAGAACTAGAATAAAACATGTTTTCATGATGATTTGTGAACCAAATTAGGGTTTTTTGTGTTGAGAAGAATGATTTTAGCAGCTTTTTGATGTCTACCGCATTTAATGCATTTTAGGGTAAATTCAATGGTGTATAAGTTGAAATTTGTGACTCTTCTTGATTAATTGAGCATTTGAAAAACTTGAAAGGTGCCCTGGAGCAATCTTGAAGTGAGCTTGAAGCAATTCTAAAGGGAATTCAAAGAAATTGTCATGGGTAATCTAGAATCCTTTCTTAGTTTGCAAAAAGGGGATGAAGAAAAACAAATAAGTTTCGATTAATGAATTCAAGAAAGCATGGAAATGGATAGAGAATCGAGTGGTGTCACTCCACTAAAGCTGAAAGGAGTTGAATTGGAAGAATTTGATCATAGAAAGATGAAAGAAATGGAACTAGGGCTGAAGGAAAATGAATTACAGAGCATAAAAACCCTAGGTATGGATTTGTGGGGAGAATTTCCATGGTTTGCTGATAAAGAGTTTATTTTTTTCTTGTTGAATCATTTCAAGAATGGCAGTATTGTATTGGAAAAACCCTACTTAATCATGAAGGAAGAGATCGAAGCGGTTATTGGCTTATGCATTATTGGGGATCTTCTTGGAAAGAAAACTGTGAAGTACAAAGATGTGGAGGAATTAACTAGCATTAGTAAAGACCCTCGAGCCCTATTGATAAACACTCTTGCAGATTTGGCTATAAGGTATGTTGCATACAATGTTTCTTACAAAAGCTATTTTAGAAATCATGAAGGTTTGAAATCAGATATTGCTGTTTATATTGCACATATGATGGTTAATGAGAACAAAAAAATTGATTTGTGTGGTCTATTGCTTGAGAATCTTTCTGAAAATGTTCAAATGTCAGTGGTTGAGGGTTACCCCTTTTGTTTTGGATCTTTGCTTGTGTGTTTGGTGTCTTACTTTTTGAGTTCCCTACCAAGAAAGGATAATGTTGTGTGGGAATTTGGTATTCCTATTGGGAAACAAGTCTATAGATACTTGGAAGCATTGGAAGATAATGTAAGTGTGTGCAAATCATATTTCACATCCTTAAGAACAACTCTATGCTTCGGTATGATGACACCAAGTCAGTTTGAAGTGGGTTCATCCTCCAGTAAAAGAGAATTGGAAGTTGTTATTAGTGATTTCCCTCCAGAATCAAAGAAAAGAAAAGTTATAACTGAAGACATCATTATCTTTTCAGAAGAGAAGGAAAAGGAATCTCTGCTTGGATCCAAATCCTCTATTCCGGATGACATTTAGTCAATGTTGGTTAAAGCAAAAATGAAGAAGATTGGTGAGATATGGAATGCATCCTCTCCTATTGAAAAATTGAAAATTGATGATGCTCTGGTAGATTATCTACTTCGAAAAGGTATTGAAGTATCAATTGTCTCAGATTCCCTACCAATAAATTTGGTTGAGATTGTTGAAGAAATAATGTTGCTTGAAGGTCCGAAAGGATGTAAGTTTGAATCCTTGATTGAAAAGAGATGTACTAAAGCTAAGTAAAGATTATTTGAACTTATTGTGGAAATGAAGAAATGCATTAAAGAAATATCAAATATTTACAAGTATTGCCTTTGGTGGCCTACTGTGGTAGATAATTTTAGAAGTAGAATTGAAGGAATTGAATCTGAAGTGAACAACATTGGAAAGAACTTTGACATGTTTAAGGACAAAGAATGGAAACAAAGATTGAGAGTTGGTGAATTGCAAGTTGAACTGATTGTTGTACAAAGACAAAGAGACGATGTGGTGAAAACCTTTTGGCTCCTTAAGGAGATTGTTGAGGTTTGGTTAGACCATCTTTTTGGAATACTTACTAATGCAAAAGATGTTGAAAGACATTGTTAATATTGGTCATCTTATTTTACACTATTGGGCTTATTGGAAAGCATCTGTACAAGAATGGATTCAACTACATTTAACTGGAAGAAATTATGTCTAGTTTTGAAGGAAAGATACAAGAAGGTGTTTTAGGTGAAGAGTGTCATCTTTACTTGAATCTTGAGTGTTCAATTTTTGTTGTTTTGTTTGTTTTGGTGAAGAAGAAAAGGAAGACGAAAAGGAATTTGAACATAATGAAGTTAATTGAATTGTTGTTTGAAATTTTTTGGATGGATGGATTTTTTTGAAGAATTGGAATCTTTTTGTAAATTTTGATGTTATCGTGTTTACATTCCTTTTGGCCACCCTTTGCCATTGATGTCAAAGGTGGAGAGATTTAAGTGATTGGGGAGAGTTTGGAGAGATTGTAGAAGTTTTTTTTTGAATATTTATTTTTGGTACATGTTGCCATCAATGACAAAGGGGGAGATTGTTGGAAAAATGAAGAATTATTATTATCTCTATAGTTTTGTGTTGTCATTGATGTCACCATGTTGTGACTGTAAGTCTAAGTCAGTGCTTGATCTAGTATTTTGGTCCGGTATCTGAACTGGTATTCGAGATGCACCCCCTAATATTCTTGTTTGCATTCCTCTGTAGTTGACAGTTACTGTTTGTGGTTTTGGGAAATTGTTTATGGTTGTTGAAGGCATGCATGTTCAGAATATTATGTGCTCTAGTGCTCATATGGTGTAGTGGCATTATTCTGTTGGTTGATTTTTGCATTGAAGTCTATTCCTGGTTGATTTCTTGGGTTAATTGTGATATGGTGAATTAATTTTGCTATGTGGATATATGTGTGACCTATCTTAGGCCTATGCTAACATAATGTAGCGTGATGGATGTTTGAATTGATTTTTGGAAATATTTTGTGAATGATTGGAGTTGACAATTGGTATTTTTGGTGAATGAGAAGTGCATCTAATTAGGTCAACCTAATTGATGCTTGCGGAGAAGATCATGTATATACATGTATATGTTGGATAGTTTTAGTAGAGAGAAAAATAAAAGTGTGTGTGTATATGTGAACAATGAAGTAGTAGTAAATGTGAAAGTGAGTGAAAATGATGAAGTGTGTTAAGTTAGTCTATTGAGCATCACCAGAACTACATCAACAATTGTTAGGTACATTATTCTTAGTTCATTTTGGCTATAAAGCCCAATTTTGTTTTGTGAATATTTTTGTAGGTAGTGTGCCTCCCTTGTAATCAGTGAGC
Organism: Sequoia sempervirens; assembly: GCA_007258455.2. Lineage (NCBI taxonomy): Eukaryota > Viridiplantae > Streptophyta > Pinopsida > Cupressales > Cupressaceae > Sequoia > Sequoia sempervirens. Next base: position 141,322,977 of record VDFB02256132.1, read on the forward strand.
TTTTGTATTTGGATAGTGAGCCCTTGGCAATGAGCCTTTTTTTATTTTCAGTTTGAAACTACTTTATATTGTGAGTTAATCCTCACCATGGTTTTTCCCTCATTGGGTTTTCCATGTAAAAATATGGTGTTCATTGTGTTGCTTTACTTTTTATTATTTTTGTTTCATCCTAATACTTAATAATATAATAGCATGGTTGTGGATTTGATAAGTGTTAAAATTTTAAGTTAGAATTTTGTGACAACTGATTCACCCCCCTCTTAGTTGTTCTGCACCTGTTTAAGACCAAGCTTGTTCGATCTTTTCCAATCATGTATTTTAATTCACTAATGACTCAAACGGCCCTAGCCATCTTTGGGTACCTTTCCAAGTGATTTTCTAAGGAACACGACCCTTTTATAAGGGAAAAGACATATTTTGAAGGGATTTGAATAGCCTCATACTCATCCACCGACAATGGTGTAAGGGATGCATGAGGAGTGGGGATGTGATTGATCTCGTCAGAGAATCCTAGCTCACCCCTTGACAACTACTCTTGCATAGCCACACTAACGGTCAGACCAGAGAAAAGGCCTATAGAGAAACTAGTGGTGACCTTCATCCTTTCCATTGGGAGGTGTTGTACACTTATCCTAACAATACTTGGAAGTTGTGGACTGGGTTGTAATGCTCATAAACCTTCACAACACTCAGGAATACCATGGTCACAAAGTACATGGAAGAAGTCTCAACACCAATGGATGAACAAAAGTTGGTTCACATTGGGTTCACCAAAATTGTAAGAAAGGGGGACTGACCAATTTCAAGGTCCCAGGTCATGGAGGGCCAAGAGCGGAAGGCTGCCCTAATTTACCTTAGCTTAATGGGGGTGTTAGGAAATGCGGGACGAGAATGATGAGGACTATAAATTCCTTCAATCACTCTATAGACCCGAAATACAAAATGGGGCTAGGCGAGCTAGTTTTCAGGTTCAACACTATGCCTCAAGAAGCTCTCTGTCTAAGGACAAAAGCGCGGTCCTGGTATGACAATGCAACGCATTGGCATCTCTCAAGTGCACTGGCATCCATACAACAAGAGGACTAAAGAGACAAGGTCAAAATTAAGAAAACAAACTAACAACCCAACTAACTACTTCTAAAGGGCCAAAACAATGCTATGAAGTAAACAAAATATGAACTAATGTGATAAAGTAAAAACACAAGAGTTAGGGTGGCAAGAATGATCTCACAAAGGAATTCATTTGCCAGCTAGCTCCCAGTAACACGTTCACCTACACACAAAGAAGAGGAAAATTGTTGGGTGGTTGTATAGGGACCTGCTTTAGTTAGACCCATGTTTAGGTGTTTCCACCTCCATGGATAACCAGGAAAGCGAGTATGATAAAGAAAGAAAGTAAATTAGATAACACTAAAACACTACAAAATAATAAATGTGCTTACTCAACCAAGTAATAGAGGAGAGGAGTGGGAATCTTACCACCTCCACCAAAAGCAATCAAGGCTAATGGAGGATAAAATGAGAGTACTCGAGCCTCTATTGCAATGGTGTTGTCCCACACTTTCTCTATTGAAGTGATGGAGTGAAGTTGTTGCTGCTATGGAGTGCAAAAGTGCTGCTAAAAGTGTTGGAATGCTTGGAGAGTGATGGATTGAAAGCTTAGAGGATTAAAAAGAAGCTGTGAAGAAGTTATGTAGAAGTTGGAATGCCTATAGAAGGAGGGAATTTTAAGGAAATATGAAGAAAATGACCATATTTAGGTCGGTCGACTAAAGAGGGTGTTACAAGTCGATTGCCAATGAGAAGTGTAATGCCTCTACAGGCTCCAGCCACAAGAATTTTCTAGGGATGTAAGCGTGCCGCATGGACATCTGTGTGTTGTGTGGGCATCATCGATAGAAATTCCCCCACTAACGATTAAAACATGTGCCAAGTGGAATGAAGGTAGCAGGCTTATGTGTAATTTAGCCTTGAAACTTGGTTTTCTAAAGTGGAGAAGGGAAAAAGGGGAATTTGCATAAGGGGTGCAAATTCACTCCTATACAGTTTGTTTTGGAATACCCACTTAGTTCCAATCACATTCTTGTTTGCTGGTCTTGGGAAAAGTTCCCAAGTTTAATTCTTCTCAATCTATAGTTCTTCTTCCATAGACTTGATCCAATACTCATCTTTGGGTGATCTCACAACAGTGAGTTACACTTTTTGGCATAACTTGACATTGAAATGAACATTTTAAACTAAATCTTCTCTTTCAGACACCTATAACTGCTAAACCGTGAGGAATTTGAAGATGGTGCAAACTAGTGATTTGTGACATTTTGTCTATAGGTTCTAAATATATATTTTTAATTTTTTTTTGGAATCAAATTGCATTTATTTTTCTATATCCTTCGATAACTAGTTTTTAATAGTAAACACCATTTTTAAAGAGTGATCTATACTATAAACCACATAACGTTTTTTCTTTGAAGGATAAAATTTTATTTTTTTTGAATTTACATTTTTAACTACAATATCTAGATGGTGCATCTGGTTTCATAATGTTTTATTCAATATTTTTTTAAAAATAAGTTTTGAAGTCAAACCAATTACAACTTAGACATAGGTGTAATATTAAGAGCATAACCGCTTCATAGTGGGAAAAGGTAAGGGTTGGTTATATTGTGTGCCAGTTCCTACTCTGCTAACCCAGGGTATAGGAATGGACTTTTCCCCTAACCTCCTTGAGGTTAGATAAATTTAAGCTACCACTTGTAGCAGAGTTGGCTGGGGTTCGGGGTTTGCATTCCTTGAGGTCACATGTTTGACCTCACTTCATAGTAGAAAAAGGGAAGGGTCAATTATATTGTGCACCAGTTCATGCTCTACTGACCCAGGGTATAGGAATGGAATTTTCCCCTAACCTCCTTGAGGTTAGATACAAACTTTTACAATATCTAATCCTCTAGATGGATCCACTACGTGGAATTTTATGATTTCTTGTCAAAATTTGGTCACTTCTCACTTGTCTTGGGAAGTGCATAAGGGTAATGATGTTCACTTTTGGAATGATTATTGGAATGGTTATCCCCCCTTTCAAATATTTTCAAGAATTGTAGCATGCTATCCCAGTATTATCTCAACTGTGGGGAACTAGATTGGTTGATTATGTTGACTCGATAGACTTGGCAATTGGGAGAGTAAACTAGAAGCCGTTTTCAGAAATGCAAATATCAAAGGCTCAAAAGGACTTCATTCATCATGCCCTAGCTGAAAGAGTAGTGTTTTTATCAAGATGTTTAGACAAAATCATTTGGGTTCCCTCCAAATATGGTAATTATACAATCAAGAAAGGGTATAAATCAATCCTTAATAGGGATACTCAAATTCAATCACAAAGAACCTTTTCTTTTTGTTGGAACATCATGGTTATGTTGAAAGCACAAAGTTTTGCATGGCTAGTATTGTGTAAAAGTGTATAAACAAGTGAAAGGCTTAGTAAATTAGGAATTACAAAACCTTTCAAATGTGTCTTATGTGAAGAAGAATTTGAAAATGTTGATCATTTATTTTTGCAATGTGAATTTGCTCAGAAATGTTGGAAATTTATGCTTCATAAAATAGGCTTTTCCGCTCCTTTTCCAAAGACAATTTGGGATCTATTTCAATCTTGGACTGTGTTATATCAATCCTCTTTTTTTGCATGCATTTAGTGCCTAGTACCAACTACAGTTCTTTGGTCGATATGGTGAGAGAAAAATAAATGCATTTTTAGAAAGGTTTCCTCTTCAGTTCCAGATTTGTTCAAAGTATAATTGAGAAATAGGTTTCAGAATCAGTTAATGCTTATGTTCAAAACTATAAAAATGTGAGATATCTCTTCACATAATGGGATGACAGTATTCTAAAAGGTTGCAAGGGTATAAGTCTTCCATTCAAAGGTAGCCTCAAACAACCTCATAAGAAAATGATAGATAGGAGTATTGTTAAATGGCAGCCCCAATTATTAGGTTTTCTAAAGTTGAACTTTGATGGTGCTTTGAGAGGTAATCTGGGTGTCTCATGGGAAGGGGTTTTTATTCAGGATTCTTGTGGAGTATTGAGAGTAGCTAAGCCTATGGTTCTTCCGTTAGACACAAATAATATAGTAGAATCAATGGCTATTCTTGATGGTAAAAAAATTGCTAAATAATTGGGCATATCTAAAATTCATATAGAAGGTGATTCGCTAATTATTATAAATGCATGCAAAGAGAGAATTTTTCATAATTAGCATCTAAAATATGTAATGTAGAAGGTTTGGATATTGCTAGATAGATTTGATTCTTTTCAGATTTCTCATACATATCAAGAAGGAAACATGTTAGCTGATCGACTAGAAAATATGGGGTGACAAATTGGATGCATTTCCAGATTTAGCTGAGATCATGCTAAAAGAAAGTGTGCAAAGGAAAAGTTATAATCATGTCTAAAATTGAAAGATTTCCGTATATAGTTTCATGAGAGTAATTTGTTTTTGTAATAATTGTTAGCTGCTATACATAAATGTGTTTAATGTATAATCATGAAAATGGAAAGTTTGGTTTAGGTAAAATCTCCTAGTAATTTAGAAAATCCACAAAGATCTTATTGGGTGGTGAACATCATGAGTATATGCCAAGAAGTTCATGAGTCCCAAGGTGGCTTTGTACTGGGTTTTCCCATGGCATATGTGAAGGGCACACATGAATATTGAAAGGATCTCATTGAGCAAGTGAAAGATATAACCTTTTATTGCTAACTTTTATTTGTTTGATTGTAGGTGTAATGTGTTACAAAGCTTTCCTACTCATGATGACTGAATCGGTATTGGAGCATGTGAAGGACATTTTCTGTTGGATGCTGTGGTTGTGTTTTTGATATGTTGTTGTCATTGATGTCAACACTATTAGCATTTGATGTATTGAAGGCTGTATATGTCAAGGATATTGAGAAAATTGTAAAAGAAAGTATTCCAAGTTCCCAGTGGAATTGTGAAGGTCATGAAGGTGTCTTGTTCTGTATGTTGAAGATCAATTATTGTGGACTAAAGGGTTTACTTCTAAGTGTATCTAGTCTATCCATCAAAAGTTTCAGAGGTCCACGTGAAGATTTGTTCAAATTATGAAGATCTATGTTCTGACAGTGTTTCTGTGGTCTCTGTTAGTATTCTTGATTAAAGTTGGTATAATTCTGGTAATTCTATTTGCTGCAGATGTTTCTCTATTGTTTCTTGGTGTTCGTGGATGTTTCTAGATTGTGCTCTATCCTTGTTGTATGTCTACATTAATCGGTGTGCTCATGGTCGAATATTTTTTTTGGTATGTTTGGGTTTTCATGTTCCTGGCCAACATGATAGGTGTAACATGTTGTGGATCCTTGAAGATTAAAATTTGAATTTTTGGCGTGCTCGAGGATACTTTTTTGGGTCTTATAATTATATTAGTCAATGGTGTTTGATCCACATTGAAAATTTATTTGTAAATTTTGACCGACATTGAAAATATGTTTCATATTTCTAGCCAACTAGGTTGTTGATGTAATTCCTTGTTGTAGATATATAAGAGTAGTTGTTTGAGAGAAGTTAGTGTGTGCATAAGAGTGAATGTATGCCAAAGAAAGTGTAGATGTGCAATTAGTGTCTAAATCATTCGATTGCAAAGCAAAGTGAGAAGAAGTTTGAGTGAAGTGTGAAGAAATTTTTCTACGCTTAACTGGAACTGTAATCAGGCTTGTGTAGAAGCTATTTTATCAGTTCATACTCTGTGGATCTAATCCATATTGTTATGTATTGTTGGGTAGTGATCCCTCTTGTATTTGAGCAGTGAGCTCTAGGAAATGCACCTGAATGCATGTGCATTCCCATTATATCTTTCATTATACTTTTAACAGGGTATAATCTTGTGGACTAACATCCACCGTGGTTTTTCCCCTAATAGGGTTTCCACATAATTTTTTTTTAGTGTTCTCTGTGTTTTTGATGTGTTGAATGTGTTTGGTTTATTGTTTATTCATCAGATATGATATTTAGTTAAGTAAAGTTTAAAAAGGTTTAAATATTCTGTGACAACTGATTCACCACCCCCCTCTGAATTGTTTGTCCTTGTTTTGCCAACATTTTGTATGTAAATATTTGTTAGTTTTTTATGCTAAGAAAAGGAAAGAATGACATATTTCCCATTGCATCATACTTGCAAAGTGTGTGAAGGGAATTTAATAATCTTCTAGGCCTATTTGTATTTCAATGCATTCTTTCAACAATTGCACAAGGGCTCTCAAGGAAACTATTCATCATGAGATTTCTGTGGAAGAAGAAGGAAAAATCCATTGTTGATTTAGGGCTTGCAGAGCTTTTCATTGTGTACAGATGGAGTATCTACTACAAAATTATAGGGTATATGTGCCACTATGTGACTAGGAGTTGTCATTTTTTCAGATTCAATTAGAGATGCACAGTTAAGTCAGGTCTTCAAAACACTCTACTACCAGTTTAGGAAGTCTATAAAAAGGATAATTGGAGATGAAATATTGTACCCATAGGCAAGAAGGGTCATTTTCCCTTTGCATTTAGTCTCGATTTTTCTCTCTAATGCTTTTGATATGTTGCAGTTGCTTCCTCTACTCCAGCTGATTGTGGGTAAGGTAGTTAAAGAAGTATATATACAAGATAATAAGATTCTTAGGCTTGTTCAAACTTATGATTTATGGAAAAGCCAAGGTCAAATAGGAGGATTATTCCTGCACCATTTCTTGTTGAATGGTAATGTTACATCTTAGTTTTTGATGCCATAAAAAATACTCTGGAGATGCAAAGTTATAGATACTTGCAACAGGCTCTTCAAAGGCATGAGGCAGTGATAGGGGAAGATTTGGCTCATAGGATTAGAAGAAAAGTAAATGCTTTGCTAGCCCTACTTTCACATGTTCATGATGAAACAATTTCATTTGTTGCTCTGATTCTAGAGGTTCATGTTCTTCATTTTCTGGTGGTTCAACTTGCTCCTGTAGTGGATGCTCATGGTAATGCTCTAGTGGCTCAAACTGTTCTTGAGGGTGAAGTCTAGGATAACATCAGTTCATCTCTCCATTTTCACCATTTTAATATCCACAATCTCAATTCTTCTCCTCCTGTATAATCTAGTGTGGGTGAAATTCAAGAGTAGCAAGGAGAGAATGAGGTGAATGATGATATAATGGAAGAATAAGGGATTTGTAGTCAAAGGGTGTATATAGTAAATTTAGTATATGTTGTTCAAATTTTGTATAGGATGTTCATGGTGGTTTATGTTTCTTCTATTAGGGATTATGCCTCTTTACATATATCTTATGATCAAGAAGTTCATTGTATAGGGTTGATATGGGGTGGTGAAGGAATATTGTATAAAGATAGTTATATAGTTTTATAGGCAGGGAATGGGAGTTTTTGTGAATTACAAATTCTATGAATGGATGCATCTAGCTATCAAGAGCCATGGATTTCAATTTTTTTAAAAGATCATTATTATATATTAATATATCTATATATATATATATAGATAGGCTAAATGCCTTTCGCTTAAAAAAAATATTAAGAGCATAACATTTTTTTGTATGTATCAAAATTCAATTTTTTTTCGAATAAGGACATCAATACCTAGCGGACATGTATTTTTTAGATTTTTTTTCTTTTTTTTTTTCTATTTTTTCATATGTGTGAAACAAGACCTTGATGTTTATTGAAAAACCTACATTTGCAAGAAATAAAAAATAAATATAATTATCAAATTAAATATATTTAAAATTATACATTTTGGGAAGCTTATAATAAGGAATACATACAAAAAATAAATTTTAAATTAATTCATTTAATCCCCCAAAAGGTAAATCAAAAGTGGGTTTTTATCAACAATTTGATAGGTGCAAAGGAGACTCGGTTATAGGTATGGTTTAAAACTAGCGGGGTTCTATCCAAGGGGGTTTGATCAAACCATCCTCAATTAAATAATTTAAATGGAACCTTTCAAGGATTAAATCATTATAATTTTAAAAAATATGTGATTTTAGGAAAAAAATAGGATGTTCTAGAAAGTGTAACCCATTATTGTGGCAACACCCCTTTGCATGCTTCAATCACTATTTTAGGCTCAACTTTAGAGAGTAAACATAGGTTTACCTGTTCTTCAGTAATAATAGCTTTTCTCCTTGTCAATGCACCTTTTCTTTTGTCACCAATGATCTGATCTTCAGAATGATTCTTTTGCACAAACTTAGGAGTCTTAGGGATACTATCTAGAGTTTCTTCTTCCTCTTCAATTTGAACTTCTTTCTCCTCAACTTCATCTCTGTTATTTTCTCTGCAAGAGGACTCATCTGATTCATATCCATCTATCACCACTGAGTTCTTGTATAAGTCTTCATTCACTTTGATTCTTTCACTCTCAACAATCTTCTTCAGTCTCTTGTTGTAGCACCAGTAGACTTTGCTTCTTGTAGAATATCCAAGAAAGATACCTTCATAAAATCTTGTATCAAAATTTCCTAGGTTTTCTTCATCTCTTCTGATATAGAATTTCCTTCCAAACACTCTGAAGTATTTGAAAAGAGGAATCCTTCCATACCATAACTCATAAGGAGTGTTTGCATAATTTTCTCTTGCTTGAACTCTATTAAGTATTTAGGAAACAATATGAATTGATTCTCTCTAGTATAATTTTGATAGGTTTGCATATTTCATCATTATTCTTGGATCTTCTTGAATAGTCCTATTCTTTCTTTCAACCACTCCATTCTGCTGAGGAGTCCTAGGGGCAGATAAATGCCTCTTTATTCCATGATTCTCACAAAAACCATTAAACTCATTGGAGGTGAATTCTCCACCTTTGTTAGACCTCAAACACTTGATTTTCATGTCCATTTCATTCTAAACCATAACTTTGAGTACTTTAAACTTATTGTTGATGATGTTTTCTACACAACAACAACTCAGATAGAATATGAAATCCTATCTCTCTTGAAAGGTAAATCTCTATCAGCAAGCCTCAAGAGATAACCCCAAGGTCTCTAATGTCAGGTCTTGAAAATGCATAAACAACTTAGTGATAAATGTGAAAATGCTGGTAATCACAAAGGGACCTTACTACAAGCAAAGACTAAATCTTGAACTTATCAGATCTATCAATGTAATGATACTTCAATCCTAAATATAACTCAAATGATTAAAAAATAACAAAAGCTTAGGGTTTTAGAGAGATTCCTAAATTTAATTACTCCTAATATTAACAATGTAAATGATGAAATACTTGAAATGGACCAATCCCTCATAAACTAATTCCTGTTTGACCAAGATAAATCTACAATCTTATAGAAATAGTGCAATATTCTAAGGCATTAAAGATTTTCAGATCATGAAAATTCATCCAAGACAACCCAATTGCAATTGAAATGAATAAATCTCCACAAGTGAACTAAGCACAATGAATATAAAGGTCTAGGCTAACTTTACAAAGCAACTAACAATCAACTAGCTGCAAAAAGTATGGACCAGGAATTGCTGCAAACACTTCAAGCATCAAATCATAAACACTATTGAATTAGATCTAAATCTAAATATAACATATATCTAATAACCTTGAGCAATTTGAAAGATAGAAGCATAAGAGCCATGCAATATAATTCAACACAAAAGAGATCACTAGAAAATCACAATGTCTTCAATTGTATTGAATCACCAAATTTCAGTAACAATTCGAATGTTCTGTTACAACACTTGCTCATAAATTGACTAACTTCTACTTCTGCTCTACTACCTAATTCACTCTAAGAACTATCTCTATCTATGTATTCTATTCTATATGTTACAAATGAGGTGAAATGCCAAATTTATAGGAACCTCCAAAGCATGTCAGCCCAGCCAGGGATTTACAATAATAAAATAGCCAAAACAAGTCGGCCCAATGAATGTTTACAATAAAAATGACCATAAAAAAGGTCGGTCCAAGGAGAATTCAAAATAAAATAAATAGACATTAAATGTTTGAATTCAATCCAGGTTGGCCTGGGAGCTTCAATGCAATTTGAACCAATGCACAAGTTTCAATGCAACCCATAATTAATTGCTTCCTTCCATTCTTATCCTGAGCGCACCTCACCAAGTTGGTCAAGGGGTGGAGTAGCTAGTATTTTAATTTGTTCATGGATTAAAATTCATCTCTAGAACTTCCTTGACGACTCAACAAAACTCAGCCTGCACTCAGCAAAAACCACCATTAATACTACTATAACATGAAGATCAAGATTAGTCCATCATCAGTAATGTATTCGTCATCCAAATAAATTCAAACATAGATCAAAATCAACCCAGAAACCTCGTTCAATCACAAACTACACAGTCCGGGATTTTGAGCCAGGAGCAAAATCTAGGCTAGAAGGGAAATTCTGGAAAAATCCGACCCAGGTGGATTTCGGTGAAATAAGCACAAAATCAACAATTGCTCATTAAAATGTAGAAAAGATGCAAATAACAGTGTAATCTATCAATTTAGAGCATGGAATGATAATAATTTATCATTAAAATCATCCAATTCAACCAATTTCGAAGTTTCACCAAGCTTCCTAGAAAATCCAGAAAAATCCAGCTGGACTGGATTTCTGCCAAAATGATAACATTGCATGAATTTTAGGAAAACGAGGGGAAGAAGGAGAAACCAGGAAAATCCGACTGGACAAGAAAATCTTGGGGCTGGAAGAAAACTCGAACATCGGAAATCTCACAAGATCCCACTCAAATTGATCAAAGATCACAAATTTGAGGGCCTTGGGTATGGAAATTGTTTAACTTGAACCCCCTACAGATCTTCCTTGAATTCCAGGCTCCTTTGAAAGAAAATTAAGATGAAATGGGGATGCCCTAGGCATGAAACCCTAGATTTTAACCATGAACGCATAGAGCAAGCTTGGGACACAAAAATTTGAACTCCAGGCAAAGCTAAAATGCCAAAGCACAACTCACATTCATCAATCGAAAGCAAGGCAACATGTACATACCATGAATAGAATGCCAGTCGACTCCAACAAAGACAAACAGCAATTCAAACTCCCAAGCAAGCAACAACGATGAAAATACCAAGGGAATCACAACTAGATAAAATATCTCAACTCAACAGGCCGCTAATGAGAAAGCATAATGGAAAGAAAATATCCCAAAGATCGACTAAATACAATTCATACAAGGAGCAATCATAAATGTAGCTGACCAGACAAGTTGAAGGAATCCAGAAACTCGATGACAAAATGAAATTCCAGAAAAAATCGGCCTAGGTGGAATTCCACGAGGGCAAGAAATCCCTGAATTGTAGTGTAAAATAGGCCAAGCCAAACTTCAAATGGGATCCGGGAAAATTCGGATAGGGCGGAAAATCTTGAATTGGCTCAAAAACCTGAACTTCGCCCAAAACTTAAGATTTTCAATATGCAACTTGGGGAAAACACTTAGGAAAGAAAGATAAACACTTAAGCTCATGCCAAGGCAATGCAAAACCTCAAAATCAAAGGGCCAAAAACACAAAAGCAAAAGAAAAAGAGGGTCCCTGCTTTCAACAGGGTGTGCAAAAAATGCACAACACTTATCTATAGCTTCTAGTTTTTCTTTGAGAAAAGTAACCCAAGTCATTCTAGAGTAATCATCAATTAATACAATGAAATACCTATCACCTTGAAGACTTCTTACTTTGGTAGGACCACAAAGGTCTATATACACCAGCTCCAATAGTTCGGTAGTAGATTGATCTTTGACATTGAAACTTCTTGCTTGCTTCCTAATTTTACATTCATTGCAGACAAACTTGGTGTGTTAAACACCCAAAATACTGAGAGGGGGGTGAATCAGTATTCTATTAAACCATTTAGTCATAATCCAACCAATTATCAAAACATATTTAACTGCAACAATGAATGAGTACCTGAAGAAAGTCACAACACAACACATGAACACCAATATTTTTACGTGGAAAGCCTAAGGAGGGAAAAAAACATGGTGATGATCAACTTGCAATATATTTAATCGATTATAAGATATTAAAGGATTCACTGCCAAGATTCGTTGTCCTTAAAAGGATCACAACCTAAAAATAGATATAAGACAAAATTAGCTACACAACCAAGGTGTGAACTGATGTAAAATGTGTTGAACAATCTAGAAAACTGAGAGGGGGGTTTGAATTAGTTATAATTTTTTTTTTCTTTTCTTTAATTAATCTAGAGTAGGCTTATATCAATTAGAAAATAATCAAATAGATATGAACATGAATGCACACAACCACACTAAGCACAATGAACACCAAAATTTACATGGAAACCCAAGAAGGGAAAACCATGAAGAATACTAATTCTCAATTATATAACACCAGTTAAGGTGACACTAGTTAAGGTGATTTCTTACAAAGGCTCACTGCCAGATTGCTCACTACCGGTGGGCTCACTTCCCGACTATTAAAACCCAAGATAAAAGTCTCACTACCAAAAGAGAAAGGATCATTTCCCAATTAATACAAAAATAAAATAGTCTCATTGACAAAAAGTGAACTTTTTAAGTTGCATCTACATATGCATGAATTTAGCTCTTGTTAAGAGCACAATAACTGTCTACAATAGATCCGGTCAAGAATCCTCTACATACCTTCCTCGCACAACCTCTACAAAATTGACTACTTCTTCCTTCACACCCTTTTATCTACTCGCACACACCATACTCCACTCTTCTTACTCCATCAAACAAAACCAACTTTTACTTATACCATTCCATGCCTTCATAATCTCCTAGGTCAGCTAGACACAATGTCTTCATAGTCTTCTAAGTTGGCCAAACACAATTTGAATTAAATCACCACAAAACATGTTGGCATGAGGAACAACCTTGAAATATTCAATAAGGCCTTGCACCCTAGCACTAGACCCAAAAGATAGGTTGCACATAAAGATCTTCTTACCACATTACCAAGGGACCCATAAATAGGTCATGCATAAGATAGGTTCATTACATAACATAATTATCAAAAGATAGAAAACTTTGAACTACATGAAATATCTTTCGGAGCAAATGGGAATGCCACAACCAAGACCAAATCTTGATTATAATCAATTTCAGTATCAACCGAAGAAGCACAATTTGAAATACCAAAACTTGTAACACACTACATGAATGTCCGTATAGCAAGGTTACTCAGAGTAAGCTTTGAGTGCAGTAGCCAACAATGAAATATTAGACTTCATTATTCTACATTCACTATCTTCCATAGATGTTCCAAAAGAAGTACTTCCATATCCTGATCAAAGATGACATCCACACTACACAACATAAAATCATATGATAGAATAGATAATTTATGTATATCATCCAAAGCATAACCTTTTGGAACTAGGTTTTGAAATCAATGACAACAATGCTAAATCATCTCAACAAATTCTCAACAATCTCCCCCTTTGGCATTGATGGCAAAACAACAAAAACCCAAAAACACAAAACTCCAAAACTCCAAGCACTCCCCCTTAGACAAGCAATTCAATACTTCTTGTTTTTATTTTTCTCTTCATTTTCTCCCCCTTTTTGCCATCAAAGGAAAAGGGAAAAATAAGAACATTCAGGAGATCAAGTAAAAATAACACTTTTCACATGAATTTTTTTCTTGTACCTTTCTCTCATAGTTGGAAGAATCCTCTTTCAAGCTAGCACTACATAAACCATTCTAGCACACATACTGTCCAATAGAGTCAAGAACATAAATGAAGTTGACTAGTCTAACGACATGAACTATTGTTCACAATCCTTTGCATCATAAATTATCACAGAGAGATGATCCAATCAGACCTCAACAATTTATTTGACCAACCGAAAAGTTTTAACCAAATGTTCCCTCTGTCTCTGAACAAACAATAACTCAACTTGCAACTCTCCAACTCTTATTCTCTATTTTCCATCTTTATCTTTGAAGAAGTCAAACTCTTCCCAACATCATTCAATTTAGATTCAATAGCTTCAATTCCACTTCTAAAATTATCAACAATAGCAGGCCATTGGAGACAATACTTGTAGATGTCAAACATCTCCTTAATGCATTCTCTTATTTCACCAATGTGTTTGGATAACTTTTTTTTGGCTTTGACACACCTTCTCTCAATTATAGCTTGGAACTTATGTCCTTCAGTTCCTTCCCACAACAACCTTTCTTCAACAACTTCTACCGGATCATCTGGTAATGAGTCAAGAACATCTGAAATAGTAATACCCTTTTTGAGTAGATAATCAACCAAGGAATCACCAATTCTAAGCCTATTGACCAGAGAGGAGGTATACCACATTTCACCAATATTTTTCATATTACCTTCATCCAACACTGAACGAACTTCATCTAGATCAAAAGAGTTAGATCTAGGTAGAGACTTCTCCTTTTCTTTAGAGATAGCAATGACATCCTTTGTGTTAATTTTCCTCCTTTTAGGTTCCAGAGGAGAACCACCAATGACAACCTATAACTTCTTCTTATCGGAGGAGGAACCCTCCTCAAACTGACTAGACACTATCACACCAGAGCACAAATTCATATACAAGGATGAGAAATAGACTTTGCATGCACTTTCTTTATCTTCCATACATTCCAGATACCTATAAAATTTCTTTCTGATAGGGATGCCAGAATTCCACTTAACATTCTCCTTTGATGACATCGAACTCAAAAAGTAGAATACTAAACATATGAGCAGAGACCTAAACCAAAAAGGATAACTCTCAACCAAATAAATTTTGACATTCTCAATTAGGTTTTCCGTTATGAGGCTACACAAGTCAAACTATTTATTTTCCTTCACCATCTTATGTGCAAGATACACAACAGTAGCTAAAAACCTTCATGATTTCAAAAATAGATTTTGTAAGCGATACCATAAGCAACATACCTTACTGCAAGATTGACAATGGTATTTATCAGTAGAGCTTGGGGATCTTTTTCGATACTAGTAAGTTCCTCCATGTCTTTGTATTTCACCGTTTTCTTCCCAGGGAGGTCACCAACACTACACAATCTAGTAATAGCTTCAATGGCTTCCTTAGTGATCAAATAAGGTTTGTCCAAAATAATGCTACCATCCTCGAATCAACTCAATAGGAAAAAGATAGACTCTTTGTCAGCAAACCAGGGAAATTCTCCCCATAAATACATACCCAAAGCACTTACATTTTGCAATTCATCAGTCTTCAACCCTAGTTCCATTTCCTTCATCTTTTGATGATCAAATTCATCCAACTCTACTCCCTTCAACCTCAATAGAATACCACCACTTGATTCTCTATCAACAAATTCCATTGTCACACTTTGCTTCTTCAATATTTTATCGTTCAAATTTTTTTCTTCTTCTTTGAAAACTATGAGAAATGTTTTGAAAACTCCACCTTTTAACCTTAATTGCTCATGATGAATTTGTTGCCAAAAAATTACATCAATGATGCCATCAATTGTACTTCAATTTTCAATCAATTGGATTAAGCTTCATCATATATCACTAGCCAGATCAAACTTGGTTATGTCGAAAACACATCAATATTACTTTGGAGAGGGGGAACTGATAGGATATGCATAGCAACACTCCCCTTGAGCCAAGGCGGTTGGCTCAGTTTCCAGAAGAGCTTGTACTAGGATCTGGTACCACAAAAGAGTTCTCTGCACTCGTTTCCTTTTTCTTCCAAACCATGATAGTCTTCTTCTTAGGTTCATCTAATTCCACAACCTTCTTTTCATTTTTAGGCTTTTCTGAAGCAACATATCTACATGTGTTAGCATAATGTCCAAGTTGAATGCACTTGTAACATCTTTTTCCTAACTTAACTAAGTGAACCCTAAATCTACATTGATTAGCTTTGTGACTATAACCATGGCATAAATAGAAATTACCATGAAAGAGATTGTTCATTCCATACCTTCTAGTTGGATTAGATAACTGACTTCTACAATGACTTGCTTTGTGTCCAAACTTTTGATAGTTAAAGCATTGAGTACTTGGTTCCTTATTGCTTCTACACTCTACAACCTTATTTCCAAATTTATTGCATAGAAAACAATAGCCATTAAATGATAATTAACTTTGAGCATTTGGTTTCCTGACTGGAGGTATTTTTTTAGATGTTCTAGAGTTCCGAACCTTGCTTGTTACACCAGATCTTGCTTTAGCTTCAACTACTTTGTCTTCATCCTTAATGTTCTAATTTGAGTTTTCACTGGTGAATCCAAGTCCTCCCTTATCCTTGTGACATTTCTGTAGGGAAAAGAGTTGATATAGAATTATGCTACTTTCACATACTCTTGCTTCTACTTTCAACCTTCTTAACTCTTGATCTAACTTTTCATTTTATTTTGATTTCCATTTGATGGTATCCTTGATATTTTCTTCAGTATTCTTCAATTCTTCCATTTTTTGTTTGATAGTATCTTTTATATTTTCTTTAGTCTTCTTGAATTCATCTAGTTGTTGCTTTAAATCCATAATACTTTCCTTTGACTCCTTTAATTCCTGGCTGACCTCTCTATGTCTTGCTTTGAATTTCTAGATTTTCTCCCTTAGCTTTGGATACAAGCATTTGATTCCTTAAGGTTTTCTTTCAACTCTTCATTTTAAGATTCCATGCTTTCCATACCATCTAGCATTATCTTTAGTTCTTCCTCAAAGTGATAAGCTCCTACCATTTGTTCAAACTGCCAAGATCTCCCTCAAGCAATTAAGCTCTATTTCCAAGGGAGCAAGCTCTAATACCAATTGTTGAACAGTCTAGATAACTGAGAGGGGGGGTGAATTAATTATAAAACAAATTTCTTTTCTTTAATTAATCCGGAGCACACTTATATCAATCAGAAAATAATCAAAAATATATGAAAATGAATGCATAAAACAACACCAAGCAAAATGAACACTAGAATTTACGTGGAAACCCAAGAAGGGAAAAACCACATAGAATACTAATTCTCAATTATATAATAATGGTTAAGGTGATTTTATACAAAGGATCACTTCCAGATTGCTCACTGTAGGTAAGGCTCACTTCCTAGCTATTATAGCCAAAGATAAAAAGGATCACTACCAAAAGAGAAAGGCTCACTACCGATGGGCTCACTGCCCGATTAATACAAAAAAAAATAGTCTCACTGACAAAAAGTGAATTGATGAAGTTTCATCTACATATGAATGAATTCAGTTCTAGTTAAGAGTACACTAACTGTCTGCAATAGATCTAGTCAAGAATATTTTACACACCTTCCTCACTTCCTCACACAACCTCTGCAAAACCAATTACTTCTTCCTTTGCACCCTTTTATCTTCTTGCACACACCATTCTCCACTCTTCTTACTTCATTAAAAAAAAACTTTTACTTATACCATTCAACGCCTTCATAATCTCCTAGGTTGGCCAAACACAATGTCTTCATAATCTTCTAAGTCGGCCAAACACAATTCGAATTAGATCACCACAAAACATTTCGATATGAGGAACAACCTTGAAATATTAAATAAGGCCTTGCACGCTAGCACCAAACCAAAAAGATAGATCACACATAAATATCTTCTTACCATGTTACCAAGGGACCCATAAATAGGTCATACATAAGATAGGTTCATTGTACAACATAATTATCAAAAGATAGCTATCTTTGAACTACATAAAATATCTTCTGGAGCCGATGGGAATACCACAACCAAGACCAAATCTTGATTATCATCAATTTTAGTATCAACTGGAAAAACACAATTTGGCATACCAAAACTTGTAACATGCTACATGAATGTACAAATAGCAAGGTTACTCAGAGTAAGCTTTGAGTGTAGTAGCCAATGTCAAAAGATTAGACTTCATTATTTTTCATTGAATGTCTTCCATAGATTTCCCAAAAGGAAGTACTGCCATATTTGGATCAAAGATGACATCCACACTACACAACATCAAAGCATATGATAGGATAGATCATTTCTATATATCATCCAGAGCACAACCTTCTGGATCCAGGTTTTGACATCGATGCCAACAATGCTAAATCATCTCAACAAGTTTTCAACAAATGCACCTTCCTTGTGTTGAATTTAGTTCTAATGAAGTTTTGAAATCAAAACACTACTCTTCTCTGCATTCGCTCAACATATACCATAATTTTTCCCTTATTTTGATTTCACACATATGAATTCACACGTATATACAAAATTAGATTTCACACACATCGTACATCACTTCATCTCATTTGCTCCATCTTCTTGCGACTCAAAACTATTTCACTTATATACCCTATTACCTCCACATACATCAATTAGGTCAGCCTAATTAGATGTAGCCCCATTTCAATTCAAAAACACTTTGTCGGCTTCATACATGGAAACAAACTTCTTCGTCCTAAAAAAAAACATGCAAAACTTGAATTAAGGTTGGTGTAGATCTAAAATAGATCCCCTTAAGATCTGTAATACATATTAATATTCATAGCATAACTTCAAGCATTAGGTTGGCCAAGGATTAGGCTTAACCACATAATAAGCCAATCCGTCCACCATTGATCATTTGTGTAATCATATAAGCAATCACCATCTAAAATATGTATAGTGCTGACACCTATAAACCTTATCCCAAAATTGTAGAGTCTGAAACCAAACATCGGAGGAACACGAACCATATAACACTTATCAACTTGTATTGTATACGACAAAAGATAGTTTTTTGAACTTCTGTCACTTGTAACTTTTAGCCTGATTGACCAAAATTGTTGAAATATTAAACATAAATGTATTGAGTAGTCCTAAACAACATAGTGTAACCACATAAGCCGATCTTAAATCATGAGAAAATCCAAACCAAATTACCGGATCAAGATGACACAAAAATTGTTTTACTAGATCAATCAACACTATCAACAAACATTGTTGGAATCAATGACAACACATCAAAGGGTTCCTTCTTCATTCTTTAAAAAATATCCCCCTTTTTCATTGATGGAAACATGTGCCAAAAATGAATTTCAAAAAACTGAATTTCAACAATTCAACTTCAAGTAAAAACTTCTCCCTCAAACACAATATCTAAACTTCTCCAGACATCTCCAACACAATTTTAACACCAAAAAATCTAACCATCTCCCCCTTTAACATCAAGGAAAAAGGGTGTGCCAATGATACATGAAGAAAAAGACAACTAAAATGAAATTTTTAGCTCCCTGTTAGGGTGTTATCCCCACAATTACATCCAATCATATGTATAGAAAAGAAAAATTGAAAGCAACTGAAAAAAGATATACAAGGTGAAATATGTTCACCTAGAGGAGGAATCACCTTCAAGTTCCTTGAGACAAGCTTCCCAAAAAAATTTCCCTTCATCCCAACTCTTCTTAGTTGTAACAAGTGCCTTATGCATTGATTCCAACTCCACCAAGCTTTCCTCTCCCTCTTCTGGAGTATTCAGATAAGGATTTATCTTTTCAAGTTTTTTAGCTTCAATGAGAGTACTTGCTATTAGTATATGCTTGAAATTTTCTAGGTCTCCAAGTTGACCAAAACACCTTATAACATCCTATTTCTATCTTTGTAGGGTGAAAAACTTGTTTTTCAAGTCTGAAATTGTAGTCCAAGAGGCATAATTTCTATCTTTTGTGATATCATAAGTTTCAGAGGAATTGGTCAACTATGACTCGATTGATTCCATTAGGTCCTTAATGCCTTGAGTAGTATTAGACTATCTCATGCAATATAAGAATAGTTTCTAGGCCTCATCTTCACATTCCTTCACTTCTTCCAAGCATTTCATAACCTTGCTATGTGCAGTTGCACATCTGTCATAAGTTCCAAGCAATCTTTTCTTTGCAACTCTTGACTCAACTTCTTTTGTGGCTCACTCCTTTAGGCTAGAAGTGTATTCCTTGAACGAGTCAACCAAAATATTAAAATTCTCAATAGGTGTTAAAGAATCATCAATAGTGGTATCGGGGGTTGCATCCTATAAGAATTTGATGGCATCATTAATTAGCTCAGTGCCCTTCTGATGAGTTTCCATGATTTATTTTCTCCCAAAGGTGATAAAAGTGCCTCCAATCTCCATTCTATGAATAGGTGGGATTTTATTTAGATCAACATAGCCTTGTTGTGATGGGAGCTGAACCAACTGGGGAGGAATGACTAGTTGAATCCTTACTTTCTTTTTCAAATGACCCTTGAGAGTGTTGCTAGAGGATTCTCTGAGTGACTTTGCTAGCTCTGTGGTCTTCTTATATTTTTCTTCATTTATTTCAATAGCAGATTCTTCTTTGTTCTATTCTTTCTATCCTTTTTCGGAGGTGTTTTCCTTTTTCCTTTCTTTCTTTTCATCCTCCTTTTTATATTTATCATCCTTATGATCATTATTCTTTTCATCTTTACCTTTTTCTTCTTCTCTATTTTTATTTTCTTCCCCTTCATTTTTGACATCTTCATTCTATTTGTCTTACTGATCTTTAACATTATCATTGACATCATTCCTATTATGATCTTAATTACTTTCTTTGGTTGTGTTTTTAGTGCCTTCTAGAGGAGAAGATGTCTCTAAAGGGGCATGTGTATCATTAGTCGTATTCCCTAGGACATCCAAATGTGGAGTCTCATCTACAAAATAAAAATTTACCTCTTCTGCTACTACATTTTGAAAAACAAGTAAATGGGATATGGGAGGAATATTTTCCTCTTCAATAGTAGCATTATCTTTACAAAGCTCCTTGAATTGAATCATATCTGATGTAGGACCAAAAATCATCCCGTAGTGTAGTGCCATGTCTCTCACTGTATTAGAAGTTTCTTGTTTCAACTTTTCTGTCTTGTCCTTCTCTCTGGTTATAAGAATAGTAACTCTTTGCTTTACCCTAAATTTTTGTGTGTATGCTTCTAGTAGGTTGGATTTATCATCCTTGGACAAAGAGGATACAATCTTATTGAAAACATCAATTTTGATCTTATTGTCTGCTTTGACAACTTTATTCTTCTTTTCACCAAGGCTTTCCATAATGATCATATACTAAAAAAAAAACATCTATAATAGTTTTCTCATCTTCTTCATCAACTTCATCATATAATTTGGTAGTGGCTTCTAATAAGCCACCACTTTTTAACCAACGATTCCAACTTTATAGGTGGAAAAGCTCTTATCAGAGGAGTCTTGGAATTCTTCTTCTTAGGCTTTGATGTGCCTTCATCTATTTTATTTTCCTCTTTCTTCTTGTGCATATGAATTCTAAAAGCTTCTTTCTCCTTTTCCATCTCTTCTTCTTCAAATGAATCCACAATATTAACTTTGTCCCTTTTTGATTCAGTACTAGCCTCTTGTGAGGCACCTTCACCACTAGTGGAAACACTCCTTTTTATTTTTCTTTTCAATTGTATTTCTTCCTTCAAACCAAGTTCAATTTCTTCTTCCACAACATCACTTAAGTTATGATCTCTAGACACTTTTTTATTTCTTTCTTCTTCCAGAGGTGGCAGGAGGTGCTACCAAAGGTACATTCTTCCTCTTAAAGGTCCAGGTGCTAGGTGCGGAGGGTACAAGTACACCAACTGTAGCCAAAGCATTAGGCTCAACCTTCTTCCCTTTAATGATAGTTGTGGCAGTAGGTTTTGGAATTGTAGAGGTAGGGGTGGAAGATGATCTTCTTGATCTATGTGGTCCAAAGGACTCACCAACAATTTCAACTGCTTTAGCTTTTCTCTCAGCTGCAACTTCCCTCAATTTGTCAACATCCTCTTTCGAGAGGCCATGCATTAAAAAGAATTGATCAACCTTTTTGTTTACATGTTTGGTTCTAGCAGGTACGAAGGTATCCAAGTATACTTTAGTAGATTTCTTGTCATATGTGTCATGTCTAGGTAGAGAGGGGTCCTTAGGGCTGCTTAACAATATTTCAATGTATCTCTTAGCCTCTTTTTCATCAATTTCATATCCCAAAGGATAAATCCATATTATTTTGGGTTCTACTACCTTTATTATACATTTATCAATGGAGACAAGAAAGGTTATGTCATTTTCATACTTCTCCACTAAACTCTTAGGAATGATTTCTCTCTCATACATGTTCCTTTGGAATATAGAGAAAAATGCAGTCAACACATCAACTTGTGCATTGTAATTTCCAATATTATGTAAGTAATCAAAATTACAACTGGTTTGCTTCTATCCCATGTAATGTTTTTTCTTTTGTGTAGCTCTCTCATAAAGTAGAAAAGAAAGAAAACAATCAGTGTTCCATACTTGAAAGAATATTTCTTTGTTTTGGTCTGCTGCAAGTTATGCAAAATTTGTTGCCAAAGCAACTCACATAAATCATAATCCTTCCCATTTACCACCATGTCATGGGCAACATATATTGCAATTACAGATGTTGAGTTATCTATGTTTTGGAAATAGATTTTGAGACCAATCATGATAGATGCATACTTTACTGTAGGATTTATGATTAGTTTAGTAGTTAGTGCTCTCTAGTCAAATGTGGCACTAGTTAGCCACAAACTACATTTTTATAGACTTCAACACAGGTATGGGTCCAATATTACACAATCTAGTCACAACCTTAATTTCACCCTTTGAAATTAAACTAGGCATATTCCAAATGAATTTTTCATGCATTCTACTCAGGGCTATGTTTACATACTTTGCATCCAAATCACTATTGAAGTTAGGAAACTTTTTCCAAATGGCCAACTTCTTTCGCACTAGGTTTCCATATTCTAGTTTCACCAAAAATTCATCTCCAATTAACTCATTAGACCATAAATACTTGAGTACTTGGTGATTATATTCATCCAATTTGTAATGTATATATATTCTTGTATCTTCAGTGGGAAAAATCTTAATCAAGATCTTCAAAAATGCACCATTGGGGCCATTCTTAAAAAAATTCCATGAAAACCTCTTAAACTTTGGTCTAGGTCTTTTAGTAACCTCAAATATGGTTGGAGTAGCCATTTCAGCCTCAATTCTATCTTCAAATGCTTGTAAAATTGCTTCAAATATAAACCCACAAAGAATAGATAGCAGTAAATACCTTTTTGTGCTTCAACAAGAACTAGGGTTTGAATCAATTTGCTTTAGATCTCCTTCAATCACTCCTCAATTTATTCTACTTTCTTTCAAATGTGCAAAAGTGATTTAAAAATCGACTAGGGACTTCACTTTATACTTTATCGATCCACCCTAAATTTGCATTTAATGCCACAAATTCCCAAAAGCTGGTAAGCACTTCTTTAAAACACTATAAACCCTAAAAGGCTCTACAAAATCTTAGATTTGCATATTTTCTACTGGAATATTTTCCAAAAGCTTTGGCATACCAATCTGCACCATATATCTTCATGTCACTGCTTGACACCTCATGATACCAAGGGGTTTGTAAGATTTTCCTGTTATTGCTCCCCCTAAGCCTGTAATGGGCTTGGTTTTCAGAAGGAATATCTGCACCCAAAGTAGGTACAAATGCATTTGATTCATCTTTGTTTTCAGATTCTTCCGTTTTCTTCCAAATCATCTCCAAATCCTTCTTGACTTTAGTAGGATCAACTTTCTTCACTAGATTATTCCTTTGTTCCAAATTAGTTTGCCTTCCATTCTTGCTTCTGCATAATCTTGAAATGTGTCCAAGATTGTTGCAATTGTAGCACACAACATTTTTTAGACCAAACTAATTTCTAATCATTCTTGATCTGCACTAGTTAGCCTTATGTCCAAATACATTGCATGTATAACAATATCCATTGAAGGATTGAAACATTCTACTAGTATTGAATCTACTCAACATCTAACTTCTGCACTCAGTAGCTCTATGTCCAAATTTCTTGCATGCAAAACATTGTCTGAAAAAGGATCTAAAATTATGATTCATTCTGCTTCTATATTCTATAGTCTTATGTCCAAATTTATTGCATGAAAAATAAATACCATTGAAAGATGGGTACCTTTGAGAATTTGGTTGTCTAATAGGAGGTCTTCCTCTATTGCTTCTTTGATTCTTTAATTGTTTTCCATTTCCTTGAGTCTACATTTGATTGTCAACCTTGTTAGATTTCTGATTTTTCTTTGAAATTTTTCCTTATTCAAGTCCCAAACCACCTTTATCCTTAGAAGGCTTCTGAATTGCAATCAATTCATCAAGCATTGTAGTACTTGTTTTGAATTTTTCCTCACGAGTTCTTGCTTTATCCAAATCAGATCTTAGGGTTACCACCTCTTGTTCAAGCTTTGTACATTCATCAGCCTTTCTTTGTATTTTAGCATTTAGATACTCCTCAATTCTATTCTTTTCTTCCACTTGCACTTTTAGTCTAGTGATGTCTTCATTTGCCTTC
The DNA here is from genome assembly GCA_007258455.2 of Sequoia sempervirens. Taxonomy (NCBI): domain Eukaryota; kingdom Viridiplantae; phylum Streptophyta; class Pinopsida; order Cupressales; family Cupressaceae; genus Sequoia; species Sequoia sempervirens. The sequence goes on from VDFB02256132.1 coordinate 141,347,325, forward strand.
TTCAATTGTTCATTAACCTCTCTATTTACTTCTTTGAACTTCTTGATTTGTTCTCTTAGCGTTTTGATACATTCGTTTGCTTTTCCTAGGATTTCCTTCAAAATTTTATTCTCACTTTCAACTTTGTCAAGATTTTCAAGAGCAGATTGAGGTTCTTCTTTATCAAACATGTAACCATCTTCATATTAAAAATTTCTTCTAGAGGAATATGATACTTTTTATCAGTAATGTGTTCAACCTCCAAGATCTTCCTCATGCTGTTAGACTTTTCAAAAGGAACGAGGCTCTGATACCAATTTTTGAACACCTAGAATGTTGAGATGGGGGGTGAATCAATATTCTATTAAACCATTTAGTCATAATCCAACCAATTATCAAAACATATTTAACTGGAGCAATAAATGAGTACATGAAGAAAGTTGCAACACAACATAACACATGAACACTAGGATTTTTACATGGAAAACCCAAGGAGGTAAAAAACACCGTGAGGATCAACTCATAATATATTATAAACGGTTATAAGATGTTATAGGGATCACTTCCAGGACTCACTGTCCTTAAAAGGTTCACAACCTAAAAATAGATATAAGACAAAATTGGATACAAAATCAAGGTGTGAATTGATGTAAGATGCATCTTCCTTATTCTGAATTCAGTTCCAATGAAGTTTTGAATTCAAAACATTACTCTACTCTACAGTCACTCAACATACACTGCAATTCTACCCTTATTCTAATTTCACACATATGAATTCACAAGTATACACAAAATTATATTTTGCACACACCATACATCACTTCATCTCATCTGTTCCATCTTCTTGCAACTCAAAACTATTTCACATATATACCATATTACCTTTACATGCATCAATTAGGTCGACCTAATTATATGTAGCCCCATTTCAATTCAAAAACAATTTGTTGGCTTCATACATGGAAACAAACATGAAAAACTTGAATTAAGGTTGACACAGATCTAAAATAGATCCCCTTAATATCCGTAATACATATTAATCTTCATAACATAACTTCAAGCATTAGGTCAACTAGTGATTAGACTTAAGCACAAAATAAGTGAATCCATCCAACATCGATCATCTGTGTAATCATATAAGCAATCACCATCTAGAATATGTGTAGTACTAACATTTGTAAACCTTCTCCCAAAATTATAGTATGAAACCAAACACCGGAGGAACGCAAACCAGATAACACTTATCAACTTGTACTGTATAAGCTAGAATATAGTTTTCCAAACTTTTGTCACTTGTAAATTTCAACCAGATTGACCAAAATTGCTAAAATATTGAACATAGATGTATTGAGTAGTCCCAAACAACATACTATAACTGCACAAGCCAATATTGAATCATGAGCGAATTCAGACCAAATTATTGGATCAAGATGACACAAAAACTGTTTTACCAGATCAGTCAACACTGTCAATAAACATTGTTGGCATGAATGAAAACACATCAAAGGGTTCATTCTTTATTATTTCAACATGATGGGCTTTGTAATCTTTAGAAAATCTCTCACAACTTGAACTAAATTTATCCTTACTAGGCTATCAAAATTGATGTGACACACTATGCCATAGCCAACTTCCATTAATCTAAGTCATAAAGCAATGACCATCAACACCTTTAAGTTGATACACATTTTCATTTGTCCTTCTTTCAGTAGCAACCATAGTTTCAGAGCCTTTTGAGATCTCACATCTAGCATACTAAAACATAAGATTATATCCCTTGCTACATATTTGTCCAACACTCAAGAGGTTATGCCTTAGACCTTTGACATAAAAAACATCATTTGTATTATGCTTTCCATAAAAAAGGATAAAACATTTTCCACATATCTTAGTAGATGTATCATTACCAAACTTAACAATACTTCCTTCACATTTCTCAAGTATAACAAACTTACTTTTGATGCAAGAGCATCCAACGGTGTAGGCCAATCTTGCATCACCCAAAAAATATATTTTCTTTATTTTCTTCAGTTGTTTTGAGTCACATGATGGCACTTAGGGGATATAAGACTGTCAGGCATACAAAATAGTGAAAAATGAGCATTTAATATCTTTAGTAAGTCGGCCTAAATGGGCTCGTATGGATGTGAAAATTTACCCCAAGGAGAAGAGGTAAAAAAACATTTTCGGTCACGAAAGAATCACCTCAATACCTTGCACAGTTTGGGAGAAATTAAAGTTTCTGTCTTAGAAAATTTCTCCAATGTAGCTTCAAATTTAGATATAAAACTTTAGAGGCCCCAAACAACTCAAAAGGTGGTTGGACTGACCTATGGTGGCTTCATACACTATAGAGCTCATCGAGAGCTTTCCATTGATATGCAATAATAGAAAATCGAACACCTGGATCAAAAAGTTATGGCCTCACGAAGTTGGCCCTCTAAAAAGTGAATTTCATAAAAAAATCTTCCTAGGCCAAAAATCAAACAGCAAGAATTTTGGCACCAAAACAAAAAGGGGAAATGTGTACTTCTAAAACATTCTAGGGTGGTTATTAGGGAAAATAAAAAGGGTTAAATGTGGGTTGTAGGGGGTGGCCTTGATAGTGCAGATTGTGGCTCTGAATAGTAGATTTTCTTTTCAGAGTTGATTTTGTTGTAATAAATCAAGCCCATGACTTTAGCATGTAAGCTTTGAATATGTAACTTCATTTTCTGAAAATAATTGAAAGTGAATAATTTTTCTATCTCGCATCTTTTGTGTTGGTATTGTTGTTATGATTTATGTGGGTTCTGGGCGTTGTGGCCCTCATCATGTGGTATTAGAGCTAGAGTTCTTGAGCCTGTAATAGAGCATTGAACGTGAGGAAGTTGTAGCAGGACCTGTGAGTGTGGGTTGAGTTCAAGATTCCTCCAAGACTTGCCCAGTATGGCAGAGGTAGAGGCTAAGGTGGGGGAGGAATAGATCCTCCTAGAGATGAAATCAAAGCCCTTAGAAGGAAATTACAAACCTTGCAACAAGAGGTTCAAAGAAGAGATGTGCAACGAGACAAAAATGACAGTGAAGATGAAACTAAAGAGGAAATGGAAGAGTAGGATCCAATGGATCCTGGAGAAAGAAGGTTATTGTGATAAATATCAAGCATTAGGAAGAGACCTAAAATGGAGGTTTCAAATTTTAGTGGAAATCTAAATCCCAAAGAATTGATTGATTGGATCAATGAAATGTAGGAATTTTTTGAGTTTGAGTAGATTGAAGATCCTCACAAAGTGAGGTTTGCAAAGAAAAAATTGAAAGGTCACACTAGTATATGGTGGAAAGAGGTCCAGTTAGAAAGAGGAAGACAAGGGAACGATAAAATTTCTAGATGGGACAAAATGATGTGAAAATTGAAGAAACAATTTATTCCAGTCGATTATGAATTGGAGCTGCTCAAGAAGATGTAGAGCTTTAGGTAAGGGACAAGGATAGTGAAAGAATACATAGAGGAATTTCACAACATCCTAATTTAGACAGGACATTCTGAGGTGAATAAAGAAAAAGTTGCTCGTTATATTAACGGGTTGAAGCCAAGTATACAAGAAGAATTGGCATTGGTAAGAATGACCACCATTGAGGATGCTTATCAGTTTTCTCTAAAGGTTGAAGAGCAATTGAAGAAGAGGTTTGAGAACAAACAACGAGGCAGAGTCCATTGAGGAAAGACTGGTGGACGGTCATATGGAGGTCAAAATGAAGATCAAAAGAAGGGTAAAGTCTCTAGTAGCAGCCATAACCGAAAAGGAGATAACACCTACCGTCCTCATGATCATAATAATGGAGACCAAAGAGGAAGAGGAAGATTTGGATAAGGACTATTAGAAAATGTGCCTCAACTTGCTAGATTGAACCTCTATTAAAGACTTGGTGGATTTCCCCTTTGTGTTCATGCTTTTATCTCTATATCGCTAGGTTTTTGTGAGAGAGATGTGGTAGAGAAGTATATCGCCATACCATGGGAGACTTCATACTACCTGGTAGTAGTGCGGCGATACTGCCATACCACAGGAACCTTCTAGCAGAGGTTCGGTAGTGCGGTGTACCACCATACTACGGGGGTCTCTTGGTTGTCTAGCGGTAGCATGGGGTATTGCCATACCTTGGGGGTCCTTTGGTTGTTTGGCAATAGTACAGTGTACCGCCACCCCACGGGATCCTTTTGGTTGTCTGGCAGTGGTAAAATGATACCGCCATACCGTGGGAGTTTTCAAGCTAAAATGCGGTAGTGCGGTGGATACCACCATACCTCGGGGGTCTTTTGGTTGTTGAGTGGTAGCCTGGGATACCACCATACTACAGGAGTCTTCTAGATGGCTAGCGGTGGCACGATAGAAAGACCACAAGGAACAACCGATAGTTTGGTGCTATAGTCAAAAGTGATGGATGAGTGATGTGTCGACACGTGGTATGATTTCATTTGTTGATTTTACATCGCTGTTGTAAATCAATAATCATTGGAAAAAAGCTTTATTTTCTATTAGCAATATATTTGCATTAAATGCATGTTTTGACTCGGGGGTTGACAAAGTGCAAATATAGTAATATTCTCTTTAACTAAAATTTAATGCTAGGTGGCCCGATGTGTGCTGTATGGTGGTGTGTGTAACCTGAGATGAAGGAAGCTTGTCAGTGAAGTAATTAAAAACCCTAATGGTTATTGGTTGGTTGATTGAAAGAATTCATTGTATGATTTACAAGCATTGTAATAGTGAGATGATTATTGTGGTGAATGACTGTCTATGAGCGAGGTCAACCAAGGGGATGCTGCTATGAGTTAACATTTGAGAGTGAAGTTTGTAACTCTGTATGTAATTGATTTATTGTAATACAAAGTGACTTTACTTGGTGTGGTGGGTTTTTCTCCCATAAGGGTTTTCCCACATATATCTGGTGTTATCTCTATGTGTGTGATTTATTTTTTGTCTCTCTTGTTGTTATGTGAATGCGCATCTCGAATGTATGAAATTGTTAAATGAAGTTTTTTGCACTTCTCTTTTGAGGATTTTGCATTAGGAAGGAATTTTTTGCACTGTTTCTTTCCTTACAAGTCATATCAGAGCCTAGCCAGTTGTATTACCCTTGTGAGTAGGGTTGGTTTTTGGTGCTAATCCTATTTTAGTGGGAGTCTTGCAAAGGAAGAACTGATTACTTAGTTTATTGTTTGAGATGGAAAGTACATCAGGCAGAGTAGAAATTGAAAAGTTCAATGGTGACAATTTTGAGTTGTGGAAACTTAAAATGGAAGATGTGTTGGTGGATAGAGACCTATGGATTGTTGTGTCTAGAACTATTCCACAAAGTATGAAGTAAGAAGATTGGAACCTCACAGATAGAAAAGATAGAGGGTTGATAAAACTTTGTATGGCTGATTCTGTACTCCTAAATGTCCATGAGGAGAAGACTGCAACTTCATTATGGAAGAAACTTGGTGACATTTATCAGGGAAAGTCTCTGGTGAATAAGTTATTCCCGAGGAAGAAGTTGTACTCCTTGAAGATGGAAGAAGGTGCATTTGTAGCAGACCATCTGAATTCATTTAATATGATTGTTGCTTAGTTGGCATTTGTGGGTGTGAAAATAGAGGAGGAGGATCACTGTATGCTTCTATTATGTTCCTTACTTGACACTTGGGACCATCTGGTAATGGCTATTGGAAGTACAACAACTAATTTCAATATGGAAGACATGGTTTCCTCACTGCTATTAGAAGAAATGTGGAGGAAGTCTTCTAAGATGGCCAAGGAGGCTCTTGCTGTTCGAGGTAGATTGAAGGAGAGAGGCAACAAGAAGGACAAGAAGTCTAAATCCAAATCTGAAGGGAGATCAAAGTCTCTTGGTAAAAAGTACAAAGTGAAATGTTAGTCTGGTCATATCCAAAAGGATTGCAAGGAGGAGAAAAACAAGAAGAATAACTCTTCGGACAATGACTCTTCGCAGAGTAATGCAAATGCCTTCATTGCAGCCTTGGTTACTTAGGCATTAGATGATGTCTACCTGATTGAATTAGGTGCATGTTTTCACATGAAATCTCATAGAGATGGGTTCACTAAGTACAAAAAGTATGATGGTGGAAAGGTGTACCTAGCAAGTGATTCAACTCTAGAAATTGTTGGCCATGGAAGAGTCAAAATCCAATTCCCGGATGGAAGAATCAAAGGGATTGGTGATGTACTACACATACTAGGTTTGGCTTGTAACCTACTTTCGATTAGTAAGCTGAATGATGCTAGCATGCAAGTTTCTTTCTCGAGTGGAGGCTGTAAGATGATTAGAGGTGCAATGGTGCTGGCTAAGGGTGTATGCACATGCACTCTGTGTAGACACCTAAAAATGACCTAGGCCTGCAAGCTTCATTTTTACCACTTTCGTCCTAGCATAATTAATATATGTAATTATGACCTTGGTCCACATTCGACTATTAATTAAATAATTTATAATTGTTTAATTAATTCATGTCTTTGTATTCTTCATGATTATTTATTAAATACGTCATTAATTGTCTAAGTCTTCCCTTAATTAAATAAATTTCTTAATTTATTTAATTCCCCTTTGTAATATATTTCTTCCTGATTATTAAATAAATAAGTTTTATTTATTTATTTAATATGTCAATAACTGTCATAATTAAATGAATTGATTAATTTATTTAATTAATTAATTTTATCTTCTAAATTAAATAATTAAATTTAATTGTTTAATTGCCAATTTAATATTCCTCTCATTTTAAATAAATGAATTATTTAAAATGTCATCACAATCTTAAGTCCATTTTGGTAAATAATCTGAAAAAGATTATTTATTGTCTCATAAAATCCATAATTTGAATTAATTTAATTCAAATTGGTAACTAATCTTCCAAAAATCAAGTAATCGGGCAGATTCTTGATTTTCCAAATCTGATCTTCAGTTCAAATCTTATCTTCTTGATTTTTTGAATCTGGCAAATCAGACAATCTTTATCTTCTTGATTTTCGAAAATCTTTATTTTCTAATTAATTTGTCTCATTTATTCTCCACCGTCGATCCAATTATCTGAGATATTATCTTGACAGTTTGATTAATGAATTTTCCCTAACCCTAATTAGGGATTCTCAGATTTAATCTGGACCTCTCATTCTAGGTCTTTCTTAGAATTTAATCTCATCCGTCCACTCAAAATTGTGTTTTCTATAAAAGACAATTTTGCTCATAATTTCGAGATCTGGTCTTTTTTTAATATAGGCATTATAGTCAGTTTAGCATTAGTAGTCATTATTTCATTTTAACATATTGTCATAGTCATAGGCATTTAGACATAGGATTTAGACATTTTTATACAAATCCTTCAAGGCTTGTTGTAGGACTTAGACATTTGCAGATTGCTCGCATGATGAATCTGAGGGAAACATCATCCAACAAGTAAGAAGGTGCTATGGAGGTAATCATGGAAATCTCAAGAAACAGGTATAACCGTTCTATTGTTTAAATTTCCTTTGTGCTCTATAGAACTTTGGGTTTTATGGTCATTTATGATTTACATTCATTTGATTGATCTAATCTAAATTCCATAATTTACCCTCAGTTACATTGGTGAACCCGACTCCATTTTTTGGTTATTTTCGTACATTTTTTTTTGTGTTTTCTACTGTTTTGTAGGTACAGGTACGAAGCGACACAACCATTTTTTTTAAATCGTGACGCATTTGATGCGTCACGACGCATTCGCAAACGGGAAAGCCACAATCGCTCTGTCGTGACGCAATCGACCTCGGGAAAGCCGCATCTGACAAATTCAGCCGCATTCAAAGTCCTGAACGACACATCTGCTCTGTCAAGCTGCATTTGACTGGTAAAAAATTTCTTTCATTTTTGACATTCTGATTTCTGGATTTTAGGGTTTTCTGGTTGCTAGTTTCTTTCTGGTTTTTTTCTGGTCCTCTGATTTCATGGCTTTTCATTTCTACATGTTAGAGCTTAGGGTTTTGTGTTACTAATCTCCATTTGTAGCGTGTGGCGGTTACTACTCGTGTGTTGAAGATTATTTAATAAAGAAACTACTAATCTTTTGTTTGCAGATTCGAATGTCGAAGATGGAATAAAACAAACATTGTGCTTGTTTTTCATAGATTAGCAAACATTTAACTTTGGTGCACATAAAAAGAACATTCATGTCTTCTTTGCTTGACTATGTTTTCAAGATGGTAGGTGAGTATGCTCTCACTTGGTGAAAACCTCGTGATCAGAAAACCAGACCCATTTTAATTTGTTATTACCCTGACTTGGTATATCAGAGTATCCTCTCCCCTCGCGCTTTTGGGCGATCTTGGGTGTAAGAGAAATGGTTACCAACTCTAGAAATTGGGCCTGCCTAGGGATTTCATCACCCTAACGTGACTCAAACTGGCAACGGAGCTAAAGTCAAGCTACCCCCGACCGGTATATAAATGTAAACCTTAAGGGAAAACCTAAGGTTGCTTGTGTGGATGTGTCATACAGACGGAGTTGTACTCCCTTAAACCCTGTTGAGCTTAACCTCTTTAGGCTAGAGTGCCACCTTAATGGTGATTAATCTCTTGCCCCATGTATGGCCACTCGAACGGGGGTCCCTAACTAAAAAATCTTGTATAGAAAGCCAAAATCCTTCTATTTGCTAGCGCAACACCGGTTGGTGTGAAGGCATCCACACTTTCGCAGTTTGTAGTAGATGTGATCAGCTCGCCATGGGAGTTTCATGGGGGTTTGGAAGCTTGGTTGGCCTAAGAAGAGAGTGCACTGTAAGGGGGAGCCCATGCAGCCAAGATTCTGAATTCACACGCTACAGATATGCGGTTGGGGAAACCCACGCAGAATCTAGCGAATACTGTCATGGCCTAACCTAGGATTGTGCTTATCTGATGTGTGTTTGGTTACTTTTCAAAAAACTGTGTTTGTCAAGTGCTTTCTAGTTTCATCATAGCTCCAAACAAAACATTCAACACCAAACATATCAAACTTGCAATCAAAACGACAAGAAAATCAATTTGAAACAAAACTGTATCGCATCTGTCGAACCGCAATTGATTTTATGAACCACAATTGCTCTGTTAAACCGCAGTTGAAACTCAAAATGCCGCATCTGTATGCATTGTGACACATCTAAACACTGTAGAGCCGCATGTGCTAAACTAAAATGCAACTGACTGTCATCGAATCATATTTGATAAACTGAGTCACACTTGTCTGTTTCTAAGTCCCATCTGCTAAACTTGAGCCGCATTCGCAAAACCACGACACAACTGACATCTCAAAAGACACATTTGCCTGTCACTGTTTAAAACTTCATCCAAAGTCTTCATCTTGTCAATAATCTGTCAAACACTGTTTCCTAGAAGACTCTGTCAGAAACCAAACTTGAAATTGCTCTAAGTCTTGACCACTAGTTTGCATTCATTTCCATAGGTTGCATCCTTCATGATTTTATTTGCATACATTTGACATTAGGTTGTCCCTAGGTTCACATTTTGCATCTCTAGGATTAGGTAAACCTCAGCACAACTTGCGACATCATTGCTTTCAAAATTAGGCTCTTTTGGACTAAGTTATCAAACCCATTTTTAGTCATTGTCCTCTTTGTGAGATTTTTTCCAACTCACTAGTCATTTAGACCTTGTCACCTTGTCATTTTAAACAAAGTCCTTTAGTAGCCAAAATTGAAACCAAAGTTTGAGCTTAGATGTGCTTAGGTTCCCTTGTCTTAAAGTGCATTTTAAATCTTCACATTGCATATCCTATTTGCAAAAATCCAAAACATTGGTCATCCTAGTCATCATTTTGAACTTAGATCTCGCATAATACCATCATCATTTAGCTATCATTCCTTTTCATTTGAGCAATCTCATTTATGGTGGAAACAAGACTTCAAAAACAACAATGAAAAATGGCAAACTCTCGACAAGACCCCATGTCTACTGTCGATAATCCAAACTGGACGTTTTACAATCCATTTTCCAATCCAAGCGATCCACCTCCAATGACAATGCAATCCTCATCAAACCGTACATTTGAACTCTACTTGCAAAGAGATGAATATGGTCAAATACTTCAAGAAAACATAGAGGCAATAGCACAAAACCCAGAGGCTTCTCACTTCGTTGAAACAATGGTCTGTCACGACAGAGACATATTCTTGGCTATACTCTTGAGTGAAGGAGCCAAATTACCTCAAGGATTTGACATTAACACGATAAATGTGACACCTCCTGACCCTAATAACAACAACGCACATAACATGTCACATAGTGGTCAACTTCCAAACACTATGAGCAATACTCCTGTTGACACTACAACAATAGTGCATGTTACTTCCAACATTCCAAACACCTCCAACAACATAAGTACCACGACAGTAAATGCCATGGGGGCATCATCAAGTCACAACAATCCCCCCTTGACGGCTCCATCTATTACCATGAGCACACCTTTGACATATCCGCTTAGTGGTATTTCACAAAATCCTTTGGGAGGGGGCAAGGGACGCATTTTTATCCAAGGACAACAACCAAACATTAACACGACAACACAGTCACATGTCATTGCCTCCCAAGGTACAAATACAAACCTTCCCCTTGTGCCAAACCAACAATTCGCACAAGGTGGCCAAATAATGCAACCCATGGCACCATTAATGCATTATAACATTCATGGTCATCACATTCCCCAAATAACGACACATATGACTGGGAAACACATCCCAACCTACTCATCTAACGTTCATACTCATCAACATACACCCAATCATAATTTCCAATATCAACAACATGCCAATCCACATACATCATGCATATCACAACAATCCACACCACAACAATGCACCAATATTCACACACAACAAACAAGAACCTATGGTGTACCAAGAAATCCAACGTACAGAAACATAAATGACCCTATTGTGGATGCCCTCCAAACAAGAGTGAGGGGTTTAGAGAAAACCATCCAAAACATATACATTTCAGGTCAGAAATCAGAAATATCATATGACCTAAATGTATACCCATTTGACATGAGCTTATACATGCCTCCATTTCCTCCGGGATATGTGTCACCCAACTTCACAAAATATAGAGGCAAAACAAACCCCATTGAACATGTTTTCTAATTTGCAACCAATTGTATGGACATCACCTATGAACAAACATACTTGATGAGACTTTTTTCTAAAAGTCTGGCGGGTCAGGCCCTTGAAAGGTTTTCCACTCAAAAGGATATCCAAACATGGGACGAGCTTAAATGAAAATTCATCAAAAACTACGCATACAACATCAACATGGACACCTCCATCACTAGCTTGTGCAATCTCACGCAAGAGGATGCTAGAGAGACATTTATCCCATTTTCTCAAAAATGGAGAAGCCTTGCTAGTCGATGTCACATTGATATACCCGAAAGGGAAAAGGTCGACATGTTCGTGCAAACACTTCTTGGGCCCCTAAAATATGCATTGCAAGTACATTATTGCACAAACTTCACAGATTTAGTCAAAAAAGGGGTCCAAATTGAGAAAGCCCTTATTGCAAAGGGAGAATTACGATATGGTTCCAAAAACACAAATGTCAATCCAACCACCGACAAAAATAAATACTGGGTGAAAAATAAACATGTTACAAATGACGGTGTGGTTGATGCCAAGACTGCAAACATTGTGGGCCCTGTATTGGCCCTAAAAGGGGTTCAACAACAAAACAAACCAACAAAAACATCGACACCCCCTCCTAACGTCCCTTTCAACAATCAGAATAGTCAAAACAATTAGGGACAATACTGTCAAATGAGACAATTTCCTAAAGGTCGCACATACACTTCTTTGGGGGAACCCATTGAGGAAGTCCTCAAGAAATGCATCCAGAATGGGGTCATCAGACTTCAAGAACCAAAACCATATGACCCAAGACAATTCAAACCAGCATGGTGGAATGATAATGCATTTTGTGACTACCATTGAGCAAAAGGACATATAACTTCTAACTGTCACCAATTGAAAAACCTAATACAAGATCTTATCGAAAGTCGCATCATTGAAGTAGGTGGATCTCAATTTGCCTCCAATTTAGATCATACTATCCATAAGAATCCACTGGAGGACCATGGTTCTCGTAATGCTTCCACGTCAGGTCCACAGAATCAAGCTAACTTTGCCCGAGTCAAGTATGACTATTTTGGTGGACCTATTATAAATAATGTCCGAATTGGCAATGAATACATTAATACCATTATAGTTAGAAGAGCACCCCAATGTAATGCTACTACTTGCAGTGGCAAGGTCACTATAGCTGGTCCACCTCCCGCTAGACAAGCCAAAATCACCTTACCAGGTCCGTCTGCTAAACAGACACAACCTGGCCCATCTGCAAAACAACCACAACCTGTCATGACCACAAAGCAATGGAAACCCAAAAGTTAGTTCAACCTCATTGATCAGCTAGGAAAGACTTCCGCACAAAACTCTATACTCGAGCTGCTTTATATCTCTCCCACGCACAAAGATATCCTAGATAAAACCCTGGTAGAGTCGTCGGTCCCCAAGGACATCGATGTCAATCAATTTGAAACCATGGTGGGATATCTTACTACGCCTCACCACGTCACCTTCTCAGATCAAGATTACTCATCACATAAAACCAACCATAATGATGCACTACACATAGAAACTTTTGTCCACAAGCACAAAGTTAGACGGGTTTTAGTAGATGGCGGGTAGGATTGAATATATGCTCCCTCAAACTGGTTAAGGCTCTCGGGTTCTCTGATGCGTGCGTAGACCCAACAAAAAGTATAGTGATCAAAACATATGATGACAAGGAATGCTCTTCACGTGGCGTTATCTCTCTCCCTATCAGAGTAGGACTGGTCATTGTGGACACGACCTGCTAGGTCTTGGATTTAGAACTATCGTATAACATCTTTCTAGGCCGTCCATGGATTCACGCCTTAAAAGCTGTTCCGTCCACATACCACCAATGCCTCAAGTTTCCATTTGACGGCACTAAAATAACCATATATGGAGACCCCAACCCTTTCCAATATTGTACAAACTTAAGGGGTATCTCTGAAAATCAGGTTCCTATTAACCGAGAAGTACCTAGCTCCTCGTCATCCAAATATATCGACCCATCCACACTCACACCATCTTTCGCATCTGATCCATCCACGTCTTCCACCATACCACCACCTTCCACTAGCCCTAAGATTGAATCCACTGTGAAAATCCAGGACCTTGGCTGTGGAGAATTCAAACTGCACACAACATACAACATAACAACAATGCCCAGGTCTCCAAAGGACTATGGTCGGCCATGTTTCAGAATGGAACCTCAGGAAACTTTCAAAGTTCCACCGAAAATAGTTTTTATCAAGTGGGGAGACATGAGTAAGGAAGACCTTACTAACATTACAGGATGGATCTATAAGGATACCATCATACTACCCCCATTACCAGTTCAAAAGTATGGCAAGGGTTTTGATATCATGAGGGCTAAAGGTTACAACAGTGCTAGTGGCCTTGGAAAATAATAAAACTGGTCGGAGGGATCCCATAGAAAATTTTCAAATTCTGAAATATCTTGGATTAGGGTTTGGATCATCCGACAATGACGATCGTCGTACCTCTGGACTTTCAAATGAGCGAGTACATGCTTTGGATAGTGTCGAGACTACTAGGGAAACCCTCACTGAAACTGACTCCCATGAGTGGGAATTTGGCTCAGAACGATCCCTAAGTGACTGTTGTCTTGATGATTTGCTTGTCGAACCAGGGGAACTAACCTCTGAACAATGATTTTGGAAAACATTCAAAATTGAACAAGCACCAAATGGTCAACGTCCCATTATCATTCCCCATGATGTCCCACACCCATCATCTAAACCCATTCCGTTCAATCCATCTGAAGTATCAGACGACAGTGACAATCAGGGCTCTACAACCTTCACTCCTTATTTTGACAACGAATATGACACTAGTGAAGGAGAATATTGGATAGAGTCCGATGTCGAGTTGGATGATGATAATCTCATCTACAACATCACTGAACATGTTTGCATGCTGTCTGCATCCTCACCCCAATTCACCAACATCGACGATGGCATTTCCTTAGTTTACCCTGACCTAGTCGATTGGGACCAACATGGACTGCCGACACTGGACACATTTTAGAATGATGAGGCAATTGCTGAATTTATGGGATTACGAGAAGGCATACCTAGTGGGGACCACAAATCAGGATTCACGATTGATTTAGACTACATGACATACTTTGGTGAGACTGCTCAATCCTCTAGTTGCAAAAGTAAAAATAAGAATAAAACAAAAAGTGAAACGTCTCTAGGTGAAAACCGAAAGGCACCTCTTGATGATAAAATAGTAAAAATAAAGGACGTATCTGCGGGTGAAAACCTCTCTAAGGCACCCAAAGATGGAGGACTGGACTTTCTCCCCGTGCAATAGGAGAAATCGGCCATGCTTATTGAAGACGGATAACATATCAACTACAGAAGATCCCAAGATGGTCCTCTTTGTCGCATCATTGACTGAAGACGAGAGACCAGAATTTCATAAATTCTTTGCAGAACGGAAAATCAACTTCACATGGTCCTATGCTGACATGCCAGGATTGGACCCAAAACTAGTTCTGCACCATCTCCCGCTATTACCTAATGCTAAACCGGTCAAGCAAAAGTTGCGCAAAATGCACCCTCACGTTGCTCTACTGGTCAAGGCCAAGTTAAAGAAACTATTGGATGCTGGATTCATAAGGTCTATAGATTACACTGAATGGATTTCCAACCTAGTGCCAGTGACAAAACCAAATGGGTTGATCCGTGTCTGTACAGATTTTTGAGACCTAAATAAAGCATGCCCAAAGGATGACTTTCCTTTGCCAAACATTGACATTATAGTTGATCTTACAGCGTGATATGAGATGCTATCCCTCATGGATGGTTTCTCCGACTATAATCAAATCTGCATCGCTCCTGAAGACCAACACAAAATGACATTTACTTTCCCATGGGGTACATATTGTTGGAATGTCATGCCATTCGGTCTCAAAAATGCAGGTGCCACATACCAAAGGGCTATGACCACAATCTTCCATGACATGATGCACAAAATAATGGAAGACTATGTAGATGACCTATTGGCCAAATCAGTAACCAGGAAAGATCATCTGAAGGTACTTGACACAATTTTCAAGAGACTTGAAGAGTACAAAGTCTGGCTAAATCCTAAGAAGTGTGTTTTCAGGGTCACATTAGGAAAACTCTTGGGGTACATAGTTTCCCGAAGAGGCATAGAGGTTGATCCAGCAAAGGTTAAAGCCATCATAGACATGTCGCCACCCAGAGGAATCAGTGAACTAAGAACTCTATAAGGTAGAGTATAATCTATTTGGCGTTTCATAGCCCAATTGGCAGATAAGTGTCACCCATTCCAGTATCTGTTGCGCAAGGGTATCCCCTTTGTATGGACAGACAAATGTCAAGAAGCCTTTCAACAAATCAAAGATTATCTACTATCAACACCAGTCCTCATGCCTCCAATTCATGGAAAGCCATTGATACTCTACATCTCGACTACTAGTTCAGCACTAGGGGCATTATTGGCACAAAATGATCATGAAGGAAAAGAACGAGCCATCTATTACATCAGCCGCACACTGATAGGGTACGAGTTGAACTATACAAACATTGAATGTGCATGCCTTGCTATTGTCTTTGCATCCCAAAAATTAAGACACTATATGCTCAGTCACCAGACACAACTGGTTGCTAAGATTGATCCACTGAAATATCTCTTAAGTCAGGCGGCATTAACAGGCCGATTGGAAAAATGGGTCATAATATTAAGTGAGTATGACATACAATATGTCGAGCGTAAGGCAATAAAAGGACAGGTAATAGCAGATCAACTGGCAGATGCACCGATTCAAGTCACTCATCCACTAGTAATTGATTTTCCTGATGAGTCCATTTTTCATGCGGAACCGGTGGTACCATGGAAGCTATATTTTGATGGGTCTCATACTGGTCATGGCTCAGGCGCTGGAATCTTGTTTATCACACCACAGGGGGATTCAATTCCCAAGGCATTCTGGATCGCTTTCCCTTGTACAAATAACATTGCTAAATACGAAGCACTAGTCATAGGTCTCAAAATGGCAATTAAATGGAAAATTCAAACGTTGCAGGTATTTGGGGATTCCCAGCTTGTTATCAACCAAGTGAATGATGACTATGAAACAAAAGATGAGAAGTTGCTTCCCTACAAGAGGATGGTGGATAGTTTCCTGACATACTTCCACTCGATTGCTTTTGAACAAATCCCCAGGACACAGAATAAGGCATCGGATGCAATGGCTACTATTGGTTCTCTCTTGGACATCCCTCAAAATGTGTCACAATTTGAGTTCTTAGTAGAACAACTTTTAATCCCAGCATATGATATCCCAGAATCAGAAATGGTTTGCGAACTTGTCAGTCCCAACTGTCCCTGGTATTAGGACTTTTATGACTACCTAAAATCTCAAACCCTTCCACTCAACCTGTCCAATAACCAAAGGAAGTCCTTCATCTAAAAATTTGCCAAGTATGCCATCGTCAGTGACACCCTGTACCGCCGTAGTCTTGATGACACCCTCCTTAGATGTCTCGACACCGACGAAGTGCATATGACCTTACGTGAAGTGCACGACGGTATATGCGGATCTCATTCGAGTGGTCCTACTCTAGCTAAGAAAGTAACAAGACTTGGGTATTATTGGCCAACAATTGAAAATGATGCAATTGAATATGGAAGGACTTGTCGCAAATGTCAGATTCACAGCGACTTGATTCATGCTCCAACACAAAAACTTTGACCAATCACTTCTCCTTGGCCCTTCGCTCAATGGGGATTCGACCTCATGGGTAAAATTCATCCAACCTCTTCCAATGGCCACAAATTCATTATCACTTCCACTGAGTATTTTATGAAGTGGATTGAAGCAATCCCATTGAAATATATTACTGGCAAACAAATATCAAAGTTCATCCTTAACTACATCATTTTCCGGTATGGACTTCCTCAATCCATCATCACTGACAATGGACGTCCACTTAAAAACCAAGACGTTCGGGAGTTATGTGAGCGATTCCATATCCAACACCACTTTTCATCTCCCTACTACCCACAAGGAAATGGTCAAGCTGAGGCGTCCAATAAAACCATTGTCAAAATCCTCAAAAAGACTGTCAATGACGCTGGCCGTGACTGGCACATACAACTCAACCCTACTCTGTGGGCTTACCGAACTAGCATTCGTATGCCTACAGGAGCCACTCCATTTTCCCTAGTCTTTGGCAGTGAGGCCATCTTACCCATTGAGGTCGAAATTCCTTCATTATGAGTCTCCTTGAAGGGTCTAACTAATGAAGAGGAGTATCGACAATCACGCTTGCATGAGCTGGAAATGCTGGAAGAAAGAAGGCAAAATTCACTGAATCATCTCCAAGCATATCAGAACCGTCTTTCTCGCAGCTACAATAAGAAGGTTATGGTCAGAAATTTTGACATTGGCGACCTAGTTCTTATGCAGAACCCCAAGAACCAAGCCGACAGAGAAAAGCCAAGAAAATTTGAACCAAACTGGTTGGGTCCCTACATTATCATATCTTCTTTTGGTTTTGGAGCGTATCATCTGGCCACACCAGATGGAGAACAACTGATAGAATCCATCAATAGTTTACATCTCTGAAGGTTCTATGCATAGCATCAGAGGATTCAGTTGAAAATCGCAAAATACAAAAAAATTGAAAAATGATAAAAAATGGTTGCCTTGATGAAATCCTGGCAAATAGGCATCTTGGTGACACCAAAAACATCAAAAAGTCAAGAAAAATAGTAAAAAGAAAAATGATTCGTCCAATAGTGAAAACCTGGCAAGCAGGCGCTTTGGACAAGTACCATGGTGAAATCCTGGCAAACAGGTGCCATGTGTAGTCAATCATTGCTCTGCCATCTACTATCACTTTGTCTGCCTTGGCCTAGGATGAAAGGTATTATCATCATTATTATGCAAATTGCCACCACATTCTACCCTACCTGTCATAGTGGATAAATGATTGACATCAAGTCCTGACGACTGTCCATCTAGTAAAACAACGACATCCTGTGATGCAGAGGGTCAGGTACTTTGAAAGAAACACAAAGATTTCAAGGATTAAAGCTTGCAATCTCAAGCTATCTCCCAGGCACCCTAATGGAGACAAGGCTTAATGATGCACTAATCGCTTGTATGCTCTCTTTATGGACCCAAACCCTTGGAACACCCTTAATAGACTTAAGAAAACTTGTTTTGAATGATTTCAAAGCCCAACCCTCTGACTTAGACACAAAACCAATTTTTCACCCTAACTAGGCTACTAGCCCAACTAGGCCTCCTGCGGTGATTTTTTGACTTTGCACTCAAATTTTGCAAATGAACCTCCAATCTAATGATGGTTTCAGATGTGGATTGTGATGAAAAACATCATGTCAACTCCTTGGAATCAATTGTTTCAGACAACCTCACTTCAAACCCTGCTGTTTCCTTAAAATTAGGCCTAATTAGCCCTATTTTACAAAGAAACCCCTCTTTAAATTTGTCCCCTGACCATGAAACTTTCAGCAGTCTCCTAAAATGACCCAAAACCAAGGAATCCAAGTTTCTAGCCCTCTATGACACCTCTTTCACGCTCCAACACAAACCCCTCCTCAGCTTGCCTCAAAAACTAGGGCTTCTTGAAAACTAACCCTCCAATCACTTCCAGAACTTTCTTATTGACTCTAAACCATTAGGACAACATATTTAGTTGATCCAAACTCAAAAACATGCCCCTCATTAAGGCAGATCTTCTGCTGCTACACCCTAGCCTCCATCTTCAAGCACTTTTCCCTTTGACAACTTGGTGTACACCTTGATATTCTTCCTTCCTGAACATTAGTTGGTTAAATATGTATGATAAATGTTAGGAATGATCCATTTCACAGGTCACATCAGCATTCTACCTTGAAATGGATCAATCATCCATGAAAATCACCAAAATTAGTGAAAAATCTGCACTTTTTTTAGGACAGTCAGCAATATAATGCAAAGAACTGATTATAAACATGTATCAGATCATTCAAGAGGTTAATTGAAAGTAAATACAGGTTCTTGAACCATCCAATTGATTATAAATTCAAAAGGAATCAATAGATCATCAAAAAGACTCAAGAAAATGCAAGAAAACTATGTTTTTTCACTATTTTCTGTAGCAGTCCGTACAGTCACTTCTCCAAACGCCCAACCTCCATAAAAATGACCATTTTGGGGTTATAGAACCATCCCCCAACTGATCCAACTGATTGGAATTGATTACAATGCATAATTACCTCTAAAACACCTAAAACTCCTTTTCCCGCCTAAACTAAAATTTAAAAATTTGAAATTACAAACTAGAGATTTATTAAAATCTATCACCTAAAAACCATTGGATATTCACTATCCAAGTTTATTTGACCTATTTAAGCATAATATCATTAATCAAAACCCCTAGAACCTAATTTTTCCTTACATTGCATTTTTAATCCAAATTCCTTATCAGGAACCTTGAAACTTTGAACATTCTCATTACACTCATTCAACCCAAATGCCATTATAGGCTCCAATACATCATAATTGATGCTTTGACATGATTGGAAGGTCCTCTTGACCCTTGCACTCTCCTGGTTCTTGACGTGCTCCTTGAAGGCCCTGGGTGCTCCTGCACCATCCTGTCCATGTTCCTTAAAAATGGCTAAGTCTTGGACCCGACTGGGGGCAAAATTTTTATCATGAAACTGCAGTGGATGTCGCACATGATCTTGGAAATTGGTAAAAAGTCCTGAAAAAAGACCAAAAACATCATAAAAATTCTTGAAAAAAGACCAAAAACATGGCAAAAAGTCCTAAAAAAAGACCAAAAACATCATAAAAGGTCCTGAAAAAAGACCAAAAATATCGCAAAATGTCCTAAAGAAAGACCTAGAAATCATAAAACATCTTGAAGAAAACCACAGACAACAATTCAGACTACTCGAAGAATGAGAACACATTGTGATCTCTTGTCAAAATCAATATCATCAGTCTTTATCATTTGTCCGAACTACATTGTCTCTGCACATTTGCTACATAGGCAAGACTCACATTTGAGTCCCCAAGACATTAGGTCAGTCCATTTAGGTTTGTCGAATAAAATCATGACGCAATCTTTGGTTACCAAGACAAAGTCATTGGTCGTGTCGAACTACGAGGTCTCTGAGTGTATGACGTAGGCAAGGCCATCTGTCGATGAGCCCCTGAGGCCGCACTAGGTCAGTCCATTAGGGTTCATGGCACCACACTAGCACACACATCAAAATATCTTCAAGGCAAAGTGAGTCACTCCCAAAGGGGTAAACTCCAAAAAGTAAATCATGACAATCAGTTATTTCAATATGACAATTTCATCAACATGTCAATCATATCATCATGACAATATCGGCATATAGTCAAACACAATTCAGACTCGGGCAAATCAAGTCAAATCATCATAACCTGTCAAACTGTCAAACTTTAGGTTAATCTTCAGATGAGTCCTTCTGAATGATAACCTCTGTCATTTATGCCTTAGGATGTGTCTTTCCTAGGCATCGTCATTGTGATTCGACATTTTGAGTGATCCTCTTGACATCTAAAGATCACTCTTTGTGACATCAGTATTCTTCAGATGTGTCCTTCTGAAGAACCAACCCTGTCATTTATGCCTTAGGATGTGTCCTTCCTAGGCATCGTCATCATTTAGAGGGACCCCTTACGACTATTAGGGATCAAATCCTCTCAACATCAGCATTATTTAGGATGTGTCCTTCCTAAATTCACCAATTCTTGACATTTTTCAAGATCATCAAAACTTTAACCATTTCAACATCTCGATATTATCAAACATGGCATCTTGGCATCAGAACAATGGATATCCAGATGCACTTGGCAAACACTTGACAATTGTCTTTTATTTTTTATCATGATATTAGTTCTTCAGCGAGATCCCACTAAGCAAGATTTAGAGAAGCAGCAATGTATCATGTCAATTGACATGCTTGACTACTAGTTTCTCAGCGAGGTCCTGATTTTGGGATTTAGAAAAACAATGACATATCGTGGTAAGGGCTCTATTTTTGTATTTTGACAATCATGTCACTAGTTTCTCAAGGATGTCCTAGAAACAGGACCTAGAGAAGCAACGATGTTTCATGATTCGTCCTTGTCTTTTTCTACATGTGGTTGATTATGGCAAAAAGACTAGGGCAATCATGCTCTTAGTATGAGTCATGATCATCCTTGTCTGTGAATATTTGTCTTACGTGATGGTACAACCTTGCACACCTTGATCTATGTCATATCATGGTATTTCTTGGCCATTACAATAGTCTGCCCAATGATGATTAAGAGAAATAAATACTAATGTCCTATGGTAAAAGCTTTGAAGGATTTGGTCTAGGAATTAACATGCATTTCCATTTAGTCTGGTCATCTCCTCTTCTTCGGTCTGGTCATCTTCTCTCATCAGTCTCATCGTCTTCTCTCGTCCACCTCACGATGATATCCTGTGACATTCAAAAACATAA
Source organism: Sequoia sempervirens (assembly GCA_007258455.2). NCBI lineage: Eukaryota > Viridiplantae > Streptophyta > Pinopsida > Cupressales > Cupressaceae > Sequoia > Sequoia sempervirens. Next base: position 141,368,995 of record VDFB02256132.1, read on the forward strand.
GTGCATACATGATCATATAAAAATTGCATTAGGTCCATACATACAACATCCATAGCATCAAATCATACACATAATCATAAACATTGCATTGAACATAACCATCAACATCGCATCTGTTACTAAAATACACTATGCACATCATTATCATTATCATCTCACATCAGTAAGCATTGCATCATTATAGCATCAACATCACAAATAAGTATCATAGGACATACATGGCATCATAAATCAACATCATACATCATACATATCATAATACAATAAATCAAAGAACATCACATAACACATGTAGGCCACATCAAAACTACATCATCATATAGTATCATCTCAAAAATGTACAATGTCACAGGATAAAGTCATGGGATATCCCAAAAATGGAGCTCGCAGGCTCAATAATATACATAGTGTGTCATAATAACAACATGCCCCTAGGGTAGACTCTCATCATCCCCTCGTGGTGAAGAATGTGGTGGCAGCAACTCTGTTGCTGGTACTGAAACAATAGGAGGACCTGTCACAACCACTGCTTGTACCACTGATGGAGCTATGAAGGATGGTGTCATCTCAACGGTATACAAGGTCGATAAAAAGCCTTGAACTGTCCTGCCAATCAGATACCTGTACTGTCGGCAAAGGCTAAGGTGCTCGTCCTCGTCATCCCACTATCTGCAGTCTCTGTACAGCCTCCAGATAAATGTCACCATGGTGTCAATCCTGTGCCACCACCAACCGGTCTCACCCATCCGTGTCTGCTGTAATGCACCAACGTAGTAATAGGCATAGGGCATCCCCTCAGCTAACTGTGGTCTCTCAATGGGAGGGCGAAATATGGCAATATGCTCCCACGCCCAGATCATCATCAGTGTGGTCCCGCAAGAGATACTCTCTCCTCTCCTATAAACAACATTGTGTAGCTGATAGTATAGTGTCCCCAATAAGCAATGACCCCAAGCATAAACAGTCCTGTCTCGCCTCATGCCCACCAAGACGTCTCCCCAACCAATTGGAAATCCATGTCCTCGGCGGTCAGGAACCAGGATCCCCCCGATCAGAGTCACAAGGAATGCATCAAAGTGCCCATAATGCTCTGCCAAGAACTCCCACCTAATCTCGTAACCCTGAATACCCAGTCCAGCACCCTGATCTTGATAGTAGGCACGGAAGGTCTGCTCGCCATGTCGTGGGTCATAGACAATCTACTCCCCTCGGATAGGCACCCGAAGAATCCAGTAGACATCCTCCAAAGTAATCGTGGCCTCACCTGTCGGTAGGTGGAATGAACAAGTCTCTGAATGCTACCGCTCACACAACACTGTCAATAGTCCCCTGTTTGCCCGAATGGCGGGCATGAAAGCAACATAGAATAATCCTAACCGCATCAACCATCGCCACTCCCGCGGGCTCAGCTAGTTAGCAAACCGAAACGTCGTTGGTCTGCTCTCGCGGGTATAAATCGGGGCAAGCTGCCTCTGCAAAACATCAAGCAAGTCGTCAGAACACTTTGAGAAAAATGATTGATATTATCAAAGGCATCTAAGGTTACAGAAACATCAAAACAAGCTCTATACAAGTGAAAAGAAAATGCGTCGCAGTAAAGCAATTACGTCTCAACCAGTCAATTACGTCGTTCCTCATGTCAACTATGGTCTAGTTTGACAAATGCGTCTCTTTGTAGCACTTGCGTCACAAATTTTATCACTTGCGTCGCATATAAGCAAATGCGTCGCACATTAACAATTGCGTTGATTAAAATAGTGAATGCGTCGCAATATGACAATTGCGGCATTCAGAGATTCGATTGCGACATGATAAGTCAAATGCGTCGCAGAATCTGTCAAATGCGGCGCAACCCGCTGCTCTTCACTTAATTGTCTTTGCACTTGCGTCGCGACGCATCATATGTGTCGAACGCAAAGGTGATTGCGGCTTACACGAACGCAGTTGGGTTGCGACGCAGACGTTGTTTGTCCTAGAAAGCTAAAAATGACATGCAAAATGAGAAAATCACAAAGTAAGACAAGGGTACATACCACTGGCTCTAAGCCCTCTAGCTGTCTGAAGGTCCGCACGATCTCTCTGCGATGCTCTGACACTGGAATCACCATCATCGCTGCTATGCCTTTCGCTCTGAGCTCTCCAATTTTGCGAGGTAAATAGTGAAAATGAATTGACTTTTACCCCTTTGTCAACCTATTTATAAAGTCAAAATGACATTTCTCAACCCAAGTTATTACTGGAGGCTCATTTGACCACCTTAGACTTCCCCCTTGACTGTCTTAAACATGTTCAAACCCGCAACTGACTGTGCCATTGTTTTTCTGGTCATCAGATTGATTTACCGGGACCCTTTACAAATTTTTCTATCGCCGACCCAAAATTTGAAAAATTTCCTAAGGGGGCAATGATACTCCGTACCTTTACTGGGGCATTTCTTTGACTTATTTTCTTTGTCACAACGCGACAAGCGACATTATGACAAAGAGGGGAAAAATGCAGACACCTAAAAATGACCTAGGCCTGCAAGCTTCATTTTTACCACTTTCGTCCTAGCATAATTAATATATGTAATTATGACCTTGGTCCACATTCGACTATTAATTAAATAATTTATAATTGTTTAATTAATTCATGTCTTTGTATTCTTCATGATTATTTATTAAATACGTCATTAATTGTCTAAGTCTTCCCTTAAATAAATTTCTTAATTTATTTAATTCCCCTTTGTAATATATTTCTTCCTGATTATTAAATAAATAAGTTTTATTTATTTATTTAATATGTCACTAACTGTCATAATTAAATGAATTGATTAATTTATTTAATTAATTAATCTTATCTTCTAAATTAAATAATTAAATTTAATTATTTAATTTCCAATTTAATATTCCTCTCATTTTAAATAAATGAATTATTTAAAATGTCATCACAATCTTAACTGTCAGTCCATTTTGGTAAATAATCTGAAAAAGATTATTTATTGTCTCATAAAATCCATAATTTGAATTAATTTAATTCAAATTGGTAACTAATCTTCCAAAAATCAAGTAATCGGGCAAATTCTTGATTTTCCAAATCTGATCTTCAGTAAATCTTATCTTCTTGATTTTTTAATCAAATCAGACAATCTTTATTTTCTTGATTTTGAAATTTATTTTCTAATTAATTTGTCTCATTTATTCTCCAATCGATCCAATTATCTGAGATATTATCTTGACCGTTTGATTAATGAATTTTCTCTAACCCTAATTAGGGATTCTCAGATTTAATCTGGACCTCTCATTCTAGGTCTTTCTTAGAATTTAATCTCATCCGTCCACTCAAAATTGTGTTTTCTATAAAAGACAATTTTGCTCATAATTTCAGGATCTGGTCTTTTTTTAATATAGGCATTATAGTCAGTTTAGCATTAGTAGTCATTATTTCATTTTAACATATTGTCATAGTCATAGGCATTTAGACATAGGCTTTAGACATTTTTATACAAATCCTTCAAGGCTTGTTGTAGGACTTAGACATTTGTAGATTGCTTGCATGACGAATCTGAGGGCAACATCATCCAACAAGTAAGAAGATGCTATGGAGGTAATCATGGAAATATCGAGAAACAGGCATAACCATTCTATTGTTTAAATTTCCTTTGTGCTCTATAGAACTTTGGGTTTTATGGTCATTTATGATTTACATTCATTTGATTGATCTAATCTAAATTCCAAAATTTACCTTCAGTTACACTCTGTACAAGCTGGATGCATGTCCTGTTCAATGTAACAATGTCTCTATAAAGTTAAGCAAATCTGCTCATGTAGAGAAGGAGAATGAAGCTCCTTTGGGTGCAAATTCCTTGGACGTGAAACTCCTAGCCGAGAAGACCATGCTGTGGCATCATAGACTCGGTCACATAGGTGAGAAAGGTTTAAAAAACTTGAAAAATAAAAATATTGTTGAAGGGCTTGTTGATTGCAACCTTGAGTTCGATTTTTGTGAACATTGCATTTATGGAAAGCAACATCGTGTTTCCTTTTATTCGAGTTCTCATAAATCTTCTGGTATACTAGATTATGTTCATTCTAATGTATTTGGTCCAGTGAATGTTCCTTCGTTATCGAAGTCTAGATATTATGTTTCTTTTATTGATGATTATTCGAGAAGGGCATTTGTATACTTTCTTAAGAGTAAATTAGAAGTGTTCAATTGGTTTAAAGAGTTTAAAAACTTGGTAGAAAATCAGTCTAGAAGGAAAATCAAATGCTTGAGGATGGATAATGGTGGTGAGTTTTTTTTTCTGTAGATTTTGAAAGGTACTACAAATACCATGGGATTAAAAGGCATAAAACTACACTCTATAATCCACAACAAAATGGAGTTGCTGAAAGGTTAAACATAATGCTAATGGAAAGAGCGAGAAGTCTGTTGAGTGGTGTTGGTCTAGAGCAGAAGTTCTAGGCTAAGGCTATGGCTACAACATGCTACTTGGTAAATCATTCACCTTGTTCAGCTCTTGTTGAAAAAACACCTTTGGAAGCATGGTTTGGTAAGAAGCCCTCTCTGAGACATATTCATTTCTTTGGCTGTGAGGCATATGCATATGTGTCGAATGAGAAAAGGTCAAAGTTGGAGTCTAATAAGACTATTAAATGCATCTTCATCGGCTATGGCATTGGTGTAAAAGGATACAAACTTTGGAATCCTATTACCGAGAAGGTTTTGTACAACATAAGTGTAATCTTTCATGAGCTAAAGCTTTCAGTAGCTAATCTGTAGTTAGAGATAGATAAAAAGGAAAAGAAGAATGATGTAGTTGAAATTCCTCAAACTCAAGAAAAAGAGGAAATACATAGTGTACCTGAAACTGAGGAGAGTTCTAGCAGCTTTGAGAGTTCTGAAGAAGAATCACATCCTCAGCCTTAACTTGTGAGGAGGTTTACACGTGAAAAGCATCAACCTGATAGGTATGGATTTTCTATGTTGGATTCGAACTATTCCTATGCTTTGATTACTAGCACTAATGAGCCTAGGACTGTTAAAGAGGAAATTAATATGTCCGATTCAAATTCTTGGTTGGAAGCCATGAATAAAGAAATGACATCATTGAAGAAGAATAAAACCTACGATTTGGTACTTTTGCCTGAAGGGAAAAAGCCTATTGGCTGTAAATGGGTATTTAAGAAGAAGATTGGTCTGGATGGAAGTGTTGAAAATTATAAAGCTTGGTTGGTTGCGGAAGGGTATTACCAGGTGGAGGGAATTGATTATGGAGAAATATTTTCTCTTGTAGCTAAGCTGACATCTATCAGATTTCTTTTGTCACTTGCAACTATGTATGACTTAGAGATCGGGAAGATGGATGTGAAGACAATGTTTCTTCATGGAGAGCGAGAAAAAGAAATTTATATGTCCTAGCTTGAGCACTTCATTTAAAAAGGTAAAGAAAGCCTGGTTTGTAAGTTAAAGAAATCTCTATATGTTTTGAAGCAATCGACTAGAATGTGCTACCAAAATTTTGACACCTTTGTGTTGTTGTTGGGATTTGTGAGAGAAAAATTTGATCATTGTGTGTATTACAAAACTAAAAATTATTGTTTGCTTATTATTACCTTGTATGTGGATGATATGTTGTTCATAGGAAATAGTAAGACTATGATTTCCGATCTTAAGTCTCAGTTGTCTACAAAGTTCGAAATGAAAGATCTGGGTGCAAAAAGGTATATTCTGGGGATGGAAATAAAAAGGGATAGAGGAAATGGAAAGCTTTGGCTTAGCCAGAGTATGCATATCAATACTGTCTTGGAGAGATTTGGAATGACTGATTGCAAGCAACTAGTTGTTCCAATGTTGCAAGGAATGAAGCTATCTATTGAAGACTGTCCAAAGTCTTCTGCTGAGATTGAGGACATGACCATGGTACCATATGCAAATGTTGTTGGTAGTTTAATGTACGCAATGGTCTGTACTAGGCCAAACATTTCCCAAGCAATGGGATTTCTTAGTCAGTTTAAGGCTAACCTAGGAAGGCTGCATTGGGATGCTATGAAGATGGTTTTTAGATATTTGAAGGGTACATTAGAGTTTTCTCTGTGTTATGATGGAAACTCAGCGAGATCACAAATATCTCTTAGCATTCATGGGTTTGTGGATTCTGATTGGGCAGCAGACATTGACAACAGAATATCCACAATGGATAAATTTTCATGTTATTTGGTGGAGCAGTGAGTTGGATGAGCAAGCGACAGGCTATAGTCACTTTATCTACTACAGAGGCAGAGTATTTGGCAGCAACACACACCTATAAAGAAGATGTTTGGATTAGGTGTTTATGTTCAGATATTGGGTTTAATGTAGGGAATATTACAATTTTTTGTGATAGTCAGAGTGCTATTTATTTGGAAAAAAATCCCACTTTCCATGCTAGGATGAAGCACATTGATGTAAAATATCATTTCATTCATGATATGGTGGATAATGGAAAGGTTAATTTGGAAAAGGTGGGTATTCTGAAGAATGTCACTAATGCATTGACAAAGCCTATGAGCATAGACAAGTACATGTGGTGTGCCAATTCAATGGGATTTGGGGCCTATGATCTTCATTAAGTTCAAGTTTGGAGGAAGCCAGTAAGTCTTTGTCAAGTGGGAGCTTGTTGGAAAATGTGCCTCAACTTGCTGGCTTGAACCTCTGTTAAAGACTTGGCAGATTTCCCCTTTGTGTTTTACCTCTATATCGCTAGGTGTCTATGAGTGAGATGTGGTAGAGAAGTATGCCGCCATACCCTGAGAGACTTCATACTACCTAGTGGTAGTGTGGTGATACCACCATACCATGAGAACCTTCTAGTAGAGGTGCGGTAGTGCAGTGTACCGCCATACCATGGGGGTCTCTTGGTTGTCTATCGGTAGCGTGGGGTACTGCCATACCTCGGGGGTCCTTTGGCCGTCTGGTGATAGTGTGGTGTATGACCACCCCGCTGGATCCTTTTGGTTGTCTGGCGGTAGTGCGGTGATACCACCATACCGCGAGAGTCTTCAAGCTGAGAAGCGGTAGTGGAATGGATACTGCCATACCTGAGGGGTCTTTTGGTTGTTGAGCGATAGCGTAGGATACCACCATACCATAAGAGTCTTCTAGATGGCTAGTGGTGGTGCAGTAGAAAGACCACAAGGAATGACCGACAATTTGGTGTGATAGTCAAAAGCGATGGACAAGTGATGTGTTGACACATGACACGATTTCATTTGTTGATTTTACATCACTGTTGTAAATCAACAATCATTGGCCGAAAGCTTTATTTTTTTCTAGTGATATATTTGCATTAAATGTATATTCTGACTTGGGGGTTGACAGAGTGCAAATATAGTAATATTCTCTTTAACTAAAATTTAATGTTGGGCAACTCAATGTGTGCTGCATGGAAGTGTGCATAACCTGAGATGAAGGAAGCTTGTCAATGAAGTAATTAAAAATCCTAATGGTGTTGGTTGGTTGAGTGAGAGAATTCATTGTATGCCTTACAAGCATTGTAACAGTGAGATGATTATTGTGAATGATTTTCTGTGAGTGAGGTTGACCAAGGGGATGTTGTTGTGAGTTAACATCTAAGAGTGAAGTCTGTAACTCTGTATGTAATTGATTTACTATAGTACAAAATGACTTTACTTGGTATGGTGGGTTTTTCTCTCGTAAGGGTTTTCCCACATATATCTGGTGTTATCTCCTTGTGTGTGATTTATTTTTTGTCCCTCTTGTTGTTTTGTGAATGTGCATCTTGAATGTATGAAATTGTTAAATGAGGTTTTTTGCACTTCTCTTCTGAGGATTTTGCATTAGGAAGGCATTTTCCACACTGTTGCTTTCCTTACAAGGACTGGGAAGAGGAGGCTTTTGTGGAACATGTTTCCATTGTGGAGAAGGACATAGAGCCTATGAGTGTCCTCAACATCAAGGAAGGACAAATAGAAGAACCGAGGGTAATGCATGAGTTGTACATGTAGATGAAGACATTGCATCTTAACATTCTAAGGATGCAAAAAGAGGAGAGGTTCTTGTTACTAGAAGAGACTTGTTGAATGAGGAGAAGGATCCAACTCAAAGGAAGAATTTGTTTCACACTAGATGTAAGTGTGAGGGTAAAGTTTGCAATGTTATTATTGATGGAGGTAGTATTGATAATCTAGTTTTAGAAGAAATGGTTAGTAAGTTGTGGTTGGAGAGAAGAAGGAATCCAAACCCATACTAGATTGCTTGGTTGCAAAAGGACCATAAAACCTTGGTAACTTAACATTGTTTGGTAAAGTTCAAGATTGGAAATTACCATGATGAGCTATTGTGTGATATTATGCCCATGGATGTTTGTCATATGTTGTTAGGTAGATTTTGGAAATTTGATCAACAAGTAGTACATGATCGACATGCCAACACCTATTATTTGACAAAGGATGGAGTACATCATAAGTTGAAGCCCCTGAAAGAGGTAGAGGAAAAGGTATGTAGTAATGCAAGAATTTGTTTGGTTGATGGAAGAAAGTTCCTACAAAGTATGAAGCATGAGCATATGTGTTTTGCATTGATCCCTAGAGTTGATAAAGAATAAAATACTAAAGTACCTGAAGAGGTTTCAAATTTTTTGAATGAGTTTCAAGCTATTATTTCTGATAATGTACTTGAAGGTTTTCCTCCAGTAAGAAATATTAGTCATTAGATGGAATTGATTCCTTGAGCCAGTTTTCCAAATAAGGCAACTCATTGTATGACTTCAGTAGAGAGAAAAGAGTTGAACAAACAAGTGCAAGAGTTGTTGAGGAAGGGATTGATTTGAGAGAGTTTGAGTCCATGTGCAATACTTGCAGTACTAGCATCAAAGAAGGATGGGGAATGGTGGACATGTATAGATTCTAGAGTCATGAACAAGATCACCATCAAGTATAAATTTCCTTTGCCGAGAATGGATGACATTATGGATTGTTTGGGTGGAGCTGAGTACTTCACAAAGATAGATTTGAAGAGTAGATATCACCAGATCTAGATTAGAGAAGGATATTAATGGAAGACAACCTTTAAAACTAAGGAGGGATTGTATGAGTGATTAGTCATGCCTTTTGGGCTAACCAATGAACCAAACACATTTATGCGGCTTATGAATGAGGTATTGAAAGATTTTTTAGGAAAAATTGTTATTGTTTATTTGGATGATATTTTGATTTTCAGTAAGACATTGGAGGAGCACTTGATGCATATCCAATTTTTTTTTGAGAAGCTAAGGGAGGAGAAGCTGTTGATTAATTTGAAGAAATGTAGTTTTGTGAAGAGAGAGTTTGTGTATCTGGGATTTATTGTCTTAGTAGAGGGTCTTAAAATGGATCCAGAGAAGGTGAAAGATATCATTGAATGGCCTACCCCAAGGAATGTTAAGAAAGGTAAGATCATTTCATGGTCTAGCAAGTTTTTATAGATAGTTTATTAAGAATTTCAATAGTATTTGTGCACCTCTAACAAAAGCGATAAGAGGGGATAGAAAAGAGTTTAAGTGGACCACAAGAGCAGCCAAAAGTTTTGATATGTTGAAGAAGAAAGTTACAAAGCAACCTATTTTGGACCTTCCAAATTTCAATAAGGTATTTCAGGTAGATTGTGATGCTAGTGGCACTGCCATAGGAGCTATTTTAAGTCAAGAAGGTAAGCTTGTTGCCTATTTTAGTGAGAATTTAAATGATGCTAAGAAGAAATATTCTATCTATGATCAAGAGTTTTATGCTATAGTTCAAACTTTGAATAAATGGAGACACTTCTTGTTTCCAAAAGAATTTTTTTTATATACTAATCACTAGGCTTTGTAGTATCTCAATAGTCAAGGAAAGTTGAATCAAAGGCACTTAAAATGGGTTGAGTCTTTGTAAAGTTATACTTTTGTTTTGAAGCATGGGAGTGGAAGGTCAAATAGAGTTGTAGATGCCTTGAGTAGAAGGAAAAAATTGTTGATAAAAATAAATATAGAGGTTGTTGGGTTCAATGAACTCAAGAGTTTGTATCCTAAAGATCCAGACTTTACAGAATCTTGGAAAGCTTGTTTTGAACTTGTTACATTGGATAGGACGAAATGGTTGGATTTATTAATCCAAGATGGAATGTTGTTTAGAGGAAGCCAATTGTGCATTCCAAGGATTTTTATGAGAGAGAATCTAATCAAGGAGAAGCATAGTGGAGGATTGTATGGACATTTTGGTCGAGATAAGACCATTTCTCTTATCAGTGAGAATTATTATTGGCCATAGTTACAACAAGAAGTGAAGAAGTTTTTACAAAGTTTCAGAGTATGTTAGATGGTGACAAGAACAAGTCAAAATACTAGATTGTATTAGCCATTACTTGTACCTAAGAGGCCATGAGAGGATATTAGCATGAATTTTGTTCTTGGCTTGCCAAGGACACAAAGAGGGCATGATTCTATATTTGTGGTGGTGGATAGATTTTCAAAGATGACACATTTCATTCTGTGTCATAAAACCAGTGATGTTGTTCATGTTGCAGAGTTGTTTTTCAGAGAGGTGGTGAGACTACATGGTCTACCAAAGAGTATAGTTTTAGACAAAGATACCAATTTTTTTTGGTTATTTCTAGAGGACATTATTGAAGAAGTTGAAGAAAAATTTGAAGTTTAGTTTTGTACACCATCCATAGACTGATGGACAAACAAAGGTGGTGAATAGGAGTTTGGGCAACCTGCTAAGGTGCTTAGTTGGAGATAAGCCCAAGAGATGGGGTGGGATTTGATTATACCATAGGAAGAATTTGCTTACAACAATTCTATCAATAAGAGAACTGGTAAATAACCATTCTAGATTGTATATGGGAGTAGTCCAAGAACTACTTCTGAATTACGAAAGATAGATAAGGGGGAGAAGAGTAGTGCTGAGGCTGAAGATTTTGCTGAGCATTTGAGGAATTTGCATGAAGAGGTGAAGAAACATATCAATAATATGAACTCACAATATAAGGCTCAAGCAGATCAAAAAAGGAGGTATAAGGAGTTCTAGGTAGGAGATGAAGTCATGGTTCATTTGTGAAAGGAAAGGTTTCCAGTTGGTACTTACAAGTTAAAGATGAAGAAGTTTGGACCATGCAAGATCCTGAACAAGCATGATTCAGGAAATGCTTATGAGGTAGAGTTTCCTAGTGGAATAAACATTCCTCTTGTGTTCAACATTGTTGATTTGATAGAGTATCATGAAGGTGATATAAAGGAGAGTCCAATAAAAGAACAGTGGAAAATTCTAGCACCTACTTTAGAGAAGGAAGAGATAGAAGAAATCTTGGATAGCCATGTGGGTAGAAGCACAAGAAATAGGCAATATAAAGAGTACTTGGTGAAATGGAGAGGAAGGATTGTTGAAGATTCATCATGGCTATCTGAGGTTGAGGTTAACTGTCTTGGTTTCCCTCTAACTCCTGAGAAGTGATAGGGTCACTTTTAAAATCACCCTAGGTGTTTGATGTAGGAGCATCCAGTGGTGTACGGAAATCTTGCATCACCCAAATAAACTATTTTCTTTATTTTCTTTAGTTGTTTTGAGTCCCATAATGGCACTCAGGGGATATAAGACTGCCAGACAAAAATAGTGAAAAATTAACTCTTACTATTTTTAGTAAGCCGACCTAAATGGGCTCGTATGGATGTGAAAATTTACCCCAAGGAGCAAAGCTGAAAAAAACATTCCGGTCGCGAAAGAATCACCTCAATACCCTGCATGGTTTGGGAGAAATTAAAGTTTTTCGCTTGGAAAATTTCTCCAATGTAGCTTCAAATTCAGCTATTAAACTTTAAAGGCCCCGAAACAGCTCAAAAGGTGGCCATACCGACCTATGGTTAGGGTGTGCATGCTCATGATGGGCCAAAAAGTGGCGATATGTAAGTGATATCATGGCCCATGTGGCTGACAACTTTTTTTTTACCCAAAATTGATGAAACGAAAAGGGTTTTTAAAGGAGATTCTTAGCTTTCCACCAATATAAATTATTCTTTACTTTGAATTTAATAAATAATTATTGTTCATTTTCTATTTAAATTACGACTAAAGTCTTGATTGATAGGCTGATTGAAAAACATCTATAGATTTCAAACAATATCACATTTTTGAATCAAACATGTGTCACATTCTATGCTTCACATTCTATAGGATTAAAAAAATAAAAATTGAATTTCATGAATTTTACCAAGTTAAGGTGGTTAGACATACGATTTTTTATAAAATTTGTAAGTGTTAACAAATACTTCTTTAATTTTTTCTTGAAATTACTTGCATATGCATTTCAAATTTTCATAAATAGTTAAAAAAATAAAAATAAACCTTGTAGTTTAGAAACTAAATTCAATTTTCTACATATTCTATTCTTACATATTTTTGAAATAACATAGATAACTTATTCAAATTTTTATGTCAAGTTGTTTAACTTTGATTTTTTTGAATTTTTTGCCACTTAAAGACCTGCTTTTTCCACGATGATCCTACACACACCCATTAGTTCATGTGTTGTAGAGCTCATCGAGAGCTTTCCAATGATATGCAATAATTGAAAATTGGACACCCTGATCAAAAGTTATGGCCCTGTGAAGTTGGTCCTCTAAAAAGTGAATTTCATAAAAAATTCTTCCTAGGCTAGAAATAAAATAGCAGGACTTTTGGCACCAAAACAAAAAAGGGAAATGTGTACTTCTAGAACATTCTAGGGCAGTTATTGGGGAAAATAAAAAGGGTTAAATGGGGGTTGTAGGGGGTGGCCCTGATAGTGCAGATTGTGGCTTCAAATAGTAGATTTTCTTTTTAGAGTTGATTTTGTTGTAATAAATCAAGCCCATGAGGCTGTAGCATGTAAGATTTGAATTTGTAACTTCATTTTTTGAAAATAATTGAAAGTGAATCATTTTTCTTTCTCGCATCTTTTGTGTTGGTATCTGTTGTGATTTTTGTGGGTTCTAGGCATTGTGGCCCTCATCAACTTTTGTCACCAGTCATATGATTTGAACACCCACTATCAATAATCCAATAGTTCTTCTCCTTTCTTGCATGAAAAGTAGTCACCATAGCATTAGGACCTACTTCTAGAGCACTCTCAAAGTTAGCAAAATTAGATTCAAATTTCATATCCATGAACAAGTATTCACTTTCCTAATCACCCACATAGTCAGATTCATCATCAAATATACTAACATCTTCGCTAACATAGTAACTTTTCTTAATTTTTTTACCTTTTTTCTCCTTATTCTTGTCATTTAAAGATTTATTTGGACATCTTGAAGCATAATGTCATATCTTTCCACAACTGAAACATTTGAAAGGTAATTTACCTCTATATTTACTAGTACCCTTTTTCATTCTCCTCACAAATTTTGCTTCAACATCATCAAGATCCTCTTGATTTGATTCCTTAATCTTCTTTGATTTTCCAGCCTTAAAATAAATCTCAACTTTTTCATTACTTGAACCAAATTCTCTTAATTTGAAAGCAATTAGAGTGACAAGTAGCTGATCTCTAGAGTAATTATTTAGATTTTGAATTCCCTCAATAGAAGAAACCCTATGACTATAGGATTTAGGCTGAGTTCTCAGAACCTTCTTTACCACCTCATCATCTTCAAGATTTTCACCAAGCTCTTTGATGGAATTGAAATTTTTTTCCACTTTCTGCATGTAGCTTGTAATGTTTTCATCCTCTAACATCCACATAATTTCAAACATGATCTTTAGATTCTACATCTTATCTTGCTTGACCTTATCATTTCCTTCATAAATGCTTTTAAACATTGTTTAGATTCCTTTAGAAATTTTTAGATTCATAACCTTCACAATTTCAGTATTAGAAAAACCACTTAAAAGAGTATACCTTGCTTTAACATTATTTTCATAGGCCTTGATTTCATCATAAGTACTCAAACCATTTGTAGGAATAGTGTATCCAACCACAAAAAACTTCCAAACTCCATATCCAAGGGATACTAGAAAACCTTCCATCCTTGTCTTCCAAAATGCGTAGTCTAATCCATCAAATAGAGGAGCATCTCTCTTGTGTGCCATCCTAGATCTACCTCAAGCGGTTAAGGTTTCTTCAAAGGAATCTTCCTCTAATACCAATTATTGTATGTAGAAGACAACTGAGAGTGGGGGTGAATCAGTTGTTCATTGAAACATCAAAACCATCATTAACATTTAGATCCACATCAACTTTAATAACCTTTAATCTGTTAGAATGATTTAGCATGAAAGAAAATAACAAAAACTAAAACACATCAACACCATGCAAAATAGAACACTAGATTTACATGGAAAACCCAAGAAGGAAAAAACCACAGTAAGGATTAGCTCACAATATAAATTGATTGCAACACAAAATACAATAGGCTCACTGTTGGAGGGCTCACTACCAATTGTTCACTACTAGATTACAAAAAATAAGAAAGAAGGATGTTACAGTGAGAAAACCATCTCAATGCAATAAAAGAGTCCACCACAACATCACCAACACATACACAAATTTTTTGAAGATTGTAGACACCATCTACTCACTACTTATAGTAGTCTAACTCAGTAAAGCTCGCACTACACTTCACAATTTCATACTTCACACCTCTACAATTCACATCACACACTCTCTTCACCAATCGTACATACACACAACACTTATTTATACCTTCTTCAACCTTGAAAACATTCTCCAAGGTCGTATATGCACCTCAACCGTGAAAATTCATATTAGTTCAAAACTAAAAGATTCCCACAGTGGAAAGGAATGAAGGTAGACAACATCACACCTTAATTTGGTCCTAAAAATGCTTATACACACCATGCTTCCACAATCACTGAAGCAAATATGCAATTAGTGTAAACACCCAAGGTTGACCAAACCAATGTAAACACAATAAAAAATTTAAGTAGATGCTTCCTCAAATCCAAAGATAACTTGTAGACCACAAATTGTTGGACACTAAGAACACTGAGAGGGGGGGGTGAATCAGTGTTCCACAATATTTGATTTTCAAATGAGATCTTAAACTATCAACAACAACAACTAAACCCTTAAAAACATTCATGATATATAAATAAAGGGAAACATGTAAACACATTAAAGAACACCATAACACTAGAATTTTTACGTGGAAACCCTGTTAAGGGAAAAACCACGGTGGAGATTAATCCACAAAGTATACTCTGTTAAAAGTATAATAAAAAGGGAACAAACTTGCATTCAGGCTCACTGCCTACAAAATACATTTGAGATTACAAAAAATGTTAAAATGGGAATATAACATCTACATATGTCTAGATTCAGTTCCAATGAAGCAAACAATCAGATTCTAGATCTTTCTATCTAGTTCGTACTTTTGCTCTGCTCTACACACATAATCCCTTCTGTTGTTAAAGCATATATATAACTGTTCTATCCTTTTTCACACCAGATCTTCTTGATTCCCACACCTTTCTATCTCTACATACTTACGCACACACACACCAAAATGATTTTTTGATTTCCTTTATATACCCACTAATAAGAATTTGTTATATGTCAGCTTCAAAACAAAACATAATACTTTTCCTTATGTTTGCCCAAATCATCAGTTAGAATTGATGCATCCCCACACAAGTTAGCTAGACTATAGTATGGACCCAAACCAAAATTCCAAACATAAGAAATAACTAAACACATACTCCACATACATCCATGACATGCCATATACACCAAGTCAACCAAAATGAAAAAAATAAGTAGTAAATCATTCTACCGAATCTCTTAACTCATACTCCAATTAGTGTGACACCAAAAAAATTTACAATAGGATAGAATACATGCCAAACAAGATTCCCTAGGGATCCACACCATAGAATAGTGATCCAGTGAAGTATTTAGATCAACTTGTCAACCAGATGTCCTATTCTTCATACATTCTGCTGGTAGATTATAGACTCTTACTTATCTTTCCGTTAGGAGAAACTTCAACACTATGGACCATACTGCTAACTCCAGTTGCCATCAATGAAAACACAAGAATCCAAAAGACAGTAACTCAAAGCCATATTCCAACAATCTCTCCCTTTGGAATTGATGGCAACACTTAGTGAAAAATTACTAAGTGTCAAAAACTCAAAAACTCATCAAAACCAAAATTGCTGCTCCCTCTTAGGATGTCAAGGAATTTTTCACCACATTCTCTCCCCCTTTGAAATCAATGAAAAATATTCCACTACTTTCACTATGCTTCTCTCCTTCTTTTATAAGACAAAATTTTACTGTTCTCTCCCACTTTGCAAGATTGACCAAAATTTGGAAAATTGCTGCACAAATCAAAAGATTTTTTTGTACTTTCATTTCCAGAAGAGATTTCTTCCAAGAGTCCACCACAATCCCAATAGCTATAATCAAGTTGTTATTCTATGATGTCCTATTGATAATCTAGACAAGGGATTCAAGAATGGTGATGGAATCATCCAAATTTTCTCCTTTCTTTAGAATTTCAATCATTTGCTCCAGCTTGCATTCAGTATGATCTCTTACTTTCCAAAAAGTGTCCATAAGAGTATTTTTGGCAGAGTGGACCTTTGCATACTCAACCTGCAGACCATGAATCTTCTTTTAACTTCACCATCCTTGTCCAAAAGCATACTGTAATCTTGATAGATTCTGACAAGCTTATTTTCAATTTCCTCCAATTTGTCCTTGTACTTGCCAACCACATGGGGCCACCTAAGATAGTAATTGTATATCTTGTTTGTTGAGTCAATGCACTATCTTAGAACATTCATTTTATTCTTCAGTTTAGCAAGAGATAGTCTAAACTATATCTTCAGATGAGAGATTGTTTCCTCCTCTTTTCTGTCTAGAGGCACAAAGTCCATAGCCTCCTTGATACACTCAATTAGTTCTTCTGGAAGAACATTTTGTAGAATCTCTAATTCAATGTTGTTGTCAACAAAGTATCTTCCTAGAGTGTTTTCAATGACATCCTTCTCATAAGATGGTCCATTCAACCATATATCAGTTAGCTTTTGCATACCGTCTTCATCCTGAATAATTTGTAATATCTTATCTTTAAACACAGCACCTTCATCATCACTCTCTTCTACAATTTCCACAACCAGTTCAATTGGTTTTGGTTCTTCTCTTGGACTATATTCCTCAGAGTCCTCATCAACTACATCCACAACCATGTTTTCTTTTTCTTTTACCTCAACTTTTGTTGACTTGGGTGCCGGAGGGGTGACATTAGCCAATTCTCTTCCTTTCTTTTGCCTTTTCTCTGTCTTACCAGAGGATGATCTAATTTCAGCTATTTTTATCGGAAGAGGATTATCACTTATGCCAAAATTTTCTAACACCTTTCTAAAGAAATTTTCATAGACTTGTTCATCATTTTCAAAAGAGTTGAAATTCCCAAAAATTTGTTTGCAAACCGATATGTTTTCCTTCCATACCACATTGTCATTTAGAGGAAAGCAATTCAGAAAATACATCACAATGCATATAGCTAGGGTTCCAAACCTGAAAGGGTAGCCTATATCCTTTGACAATTGTACATTCTCCATTAATTGATCCTTTATCAAACTAGATAGGTCAAAGTCTTCACCTTCTATTATCATTTTGTGAGCAATATATATTGCGCCCTTCGAGGTTGATCCTTCTCAATTTCTAAAGAAGATTTTGTATGAAATTCAATGTGTAATATACTTTGTTAAAGGATTTTTGATCATAGAAATCACTATCTAGCCCTCTGATCTCCCGTTATTCCAATTAGGGCTTCGACCTCTACATTTCAAATCAATTTATTTTTTGGAACATCACCAACTTTGCACAAACCTATTAAATTTCTGATTACATCCTTAGAAATCTGATAGGGTTTATCTAGAGTAAGGATATCTCCATCCAATTTGTTTAGGATAAATCGAACTACCTCCGCATTGATGAAATGAGGGAATTTATCCCAAATATCCAAATTCTTGTGTTTCGCTCCTCCAAGCCTTCTCAATTTGACGATTGACAACAAATTTCTTACATCCTTGATCTTTTGACTACTATATTCATCCAAAATTACCGATTCTTGGATTTGTTTCATTTTTCGTACTAAACAGGGTTCTACCGATCACCAAATGGATATGAATTTGATAAGTAATAGAGATACTTGGTGAATTTACCACTTAGATTGATTTTAACTTCTTCAAATTTTGTAGAAAAGGTTCTCCAACTTCTCTTCCTTCGGTGCACAATGACAAATTAGGGTTCCAAGTGCCCTTTTATAACTTCACATACTTAACTTTCTTCTGCATTAAATGCATTTCCCTAGAAGTTCTAGTTACTCTGCAAATGTAGAAAACAAGCGAAGAATCCGACTGCGGACCTTGAACATTTCACTCAACTCAACAAATGATTACAAATGCATTTGACACTAAATAACACAACTTTTGACGACATCCTATGATTCAGAACCAACTACACATGGGGGAAAAAAGATTTTCATGAAAAACTCCCCCTAGGCCACTAACCTAAAAACAATTGCCGAAAGAATTACTGGAGGGGGCTTCCGGTACAACCTTATTTCCTTCATCTGATCTCTTATCTCTTCCACAAATTCCTTTTCTTTTCCTTTGTTTCCTTTCTATGAATTTCTTCCTTGATAAACCAGACCTCTTTTATTCATGTTTTTGTTCCTACAAAATCTTGCAATGTGCCCAATTTTATTACAATTCTAGCATACCGGATTTTTCTGTCTATGCCATATGATCCACCGATTTCCTCCTAATTTGCATTGATTAGTAACATGTCCAAATCTTCCACAGGTATAACATTTAATATTACTTGCACTAATAGACATACTTTTGCATTCTAATGACTTATAACCAAACTTCTTGCATTTAAAACACTGACCATAAAATGATGGAGTGCTAAGGTTTATCTTTTTCCTACACTGAGAAGCCATATGACCAAATTTATTACAAACAAAGCAGTATCCATTGAATTTCTGAGCATTGGGTTGTCTTACCAGATGTCTTCTGCCTTTGTTCTTCTTTTCAAGGTTCTTTTCTTCAGATCTAGAGCTCTCACCCTTCTCATAGCCAAGACCTCACTTGTCCTTAGTATCCTTTTGTCCTTTAGTTATCTCATCAAGCTTAGTAGAACTTATCCTAAATTTCTCTTTGAATTCATGTGCAGTAGTAAGCTCATTTCTAAGAATAACTACCTGTCTCTCAAGCTCTTGTTCATTGTTTCTAGATTGTTGCATTTCAATCTCCAACTGAATGAATTCACTATTAACTTTGCTACATTATTTAGATTTTTCTTTCAAGGACTGGGCCAAATTATCCTCATTCTTCTTTCTTTCTTCAATCTCTTTGGTTAACTTCATCGCCACAGATTCCATTTCAATCTTTAGAACTGCATTATCCTTTAGCAAGCTTTTCATATTCTTCTATTATTTATCTTAGGGTTTGATTCAAATGGAAATCATCCAAACCTTTGATTTATTTTTACTTCAACTGATCACATAGTTCCTTCCTCTTTTCCCTTGACTCATTTATCTTATCCTTTAGTGATTGAATGATTTTTTTTGTAGCCACAAGATTTGCTTTTAGTTCCATGACTTCTGCTTTAGACTGATCAAGATCATCAAGTTCCACCATAAGCTATTGTTGAAGACCACCAACGTCCATTGTAATTTAAGATCCACCTCAAGATGTTAAACTTCAGAAGAGGAACTTGCTCTGATACCAATTGTTGGACACTAGGAATATTGAGAGGGGGGTGAATCAATGTTCCACAATATTTAATTTTCAAATCAGATCTTAAACTATCAACAACAACTAAACCCTTAACAACATTCGCAATATATAAACATAGGGAAACATGTAAATAAATTAAAGAACACCATAACACCAAAATTTTTATGTGGAAACCTTGTTAGGGGAAAAACCATGGTGGAGATTAATCCACAAAGTATACTCTATTAAAAGTATAATAAAAGGGAATGCACTTGCATTCAGGCTCACTTCCTAGAGCTCACTACTCAAAAGAGAAGGCTCACTGCCTAAAAAATACATTTGAGAGTACAACAAAATGTTGAATTGGGAATATAACATCTACATATTCCTAGATTCAGTTCTAATGAAACACACAATAAGATTCTTGATCTTTCTATCCAGTTCGTACTTCTGCTCTGCACACATAAGCCCTTTTATTGTTAAAGAATATATATAACCGTTCTATCCTTTTTCACACTGACTCTTCTTGATCCTCACACCTTTCTATCTCTACATACCTACACACACACACCAAAATGATTTTCTGATTTCCTTTATATACCCACTAACAGGAATTTGTTATATGTCGGCTTCAAAACAAAACATAATACTTTTCCTTATGTCAACCCAAATCATCAGTTAGAATTGATGCGTACCCACACAAGTCGGCTAGACTATAGTAGGGACCCAAACCAAAATTCCAAACATAAGAAATAACTAAAAAAATACTCCACATACATCCACGACATGCCATATACACTAGGTCAGCGAGAATGAGAAAAATAAGTAGTAAATCATTCTATCGAATCTCTTAACTTGTACTCTGATTAATGTGACACCATAAAACTTTCCAATAAGATAGCATATGTTCTAAACAAGCTTCCTTGGGGATCCACACCACAAAATAGTGATCCGGTGAAGTATTTAGATCGACTTGTCAACCGAATGTCCTATTCTTCATACATTCTACCATGAGATTATAGACTCTTACTTATCTTTCCAGTAGGAGCAACTTCAACACTGCAAACCATACTGCTAACTCTAGTTTCCATCAATAACAACACAAGAAGGAAAAAGATAGTCACTCAAATCCATATTACAACACAAATATCACTTGAACACAATCAAGAATATTTCAAAAACACCCTAAAATCCAACAAATTCCTTCACAACAACTTTCACCTGAAGAAAAAACTCATCTTGTTAACCTAGATAATCTTCCACACACTGTAACTCAATAAATCAACTTGCAAAACATCAAACCATGAAAAAATTCAACTACAGGTAGATATAAACCTTATCAACACACATTTAGAACCACAATACCAAAACATAAATTGTGGAGAAATGCAGAGCAAAACCATTTCTTGTAGACAACACTACAACCCAGTTCACACACTGGTGAACACAACTTCCTTTATACAATGATCCATACCATGAAATTCTGGATATAACATCTATGGAAACATATAATCAATGTATCCAAATTTATCAATCAAATCTTCAACATTGAAGAAATGTGGAGCAAAACCAAAACACCACTCTATATGTCAGAACACCTTTACAACACATTGTTTCCTCTTTTATTAGAATTTTCTCAAAAGCACTTGGAAACTAAGCACCAAAAGCACATTCTCATCATCTTCACCACTTCCTCATCATCATGAAACCAATTTCAACACAACTTAACCAAAAAACACCCACAAATAGAAGCTTACCAAAGCAATAGTAGAGGTCAAAACTAGTAACACTTACTAATGACAACATAATGCAACTAATCAAAGAATCATCACAAATTTTCAACCATTGATAGAAATCAATGAAAACACAAACATAAAATTGTTGAAATCAATGAAAAAAAAAAAACTCATACTTACAACATCTCTCTTATCAAAATTTTCACCAGTTAACTTCATCACCACTTCATTCTTTAGAGATTTAAGAGCTGAAACTGGTCTAGTAAAACATAACCCTGTCACAATCCTGATGGATTCCTTGTTGATGATGTGTGGAAAGTCTGACCAAATGAATCTATCATGAATTATTCTCAACATGTATCTAAGCCATTCATCCACATATCAAAAGATAGGAAATTTGTTCCACACATCTAATTTCTTCTCAACCAAACCCACATACTTTGGTTTTAGTTCAAAATCATAATTGGTTAGCTCATCCACCCAAACTTATCCCACCTTTGCATGATTATACTCATCCATTTTTTCATGAATATAAATCCTCACACCCTCAGTATGTAATACACCATAAGGAATGTGTGAAAATGTTCCTTCTAGATCAGTTGCCATGGATTTATTGGGGTGATTCTTAAACTTAGGTCAAGGATGATCCACAACTTTAACTAATTGAGGTGTAAACATGTGGAAAAAATTTTGAAACAAGGTATAAGAAACTATAAATATGTTTGAATCCTTGTTTGTTAGGGTTTCATGTGACACTTTGGAAACACTTCGCTTCACCTCTACCTTGCTCTTCACTTTTCAAGAATTTGATTACAAATAAATTTTTCATATACAAAACCACTTATAAAAACCTTTTGGATGACCTAAAAATAAATTATTACATTGATTTGAAGCTAGGTCAAAAAACTGACAACCCTAACTGTATCATCATAGGAACCTTTAGATACTCCACAAATCTTTGCAATAAAATATCTTTCATCAAAAATTTCACCAATAGATCAAGCACATCAAACCACACCTTGTATCTGTGAACCATGATCCTAATACCTACAAAACACAACAAACAAACACATTAGAAGATTGAAATGCAAGTTAGAAACATGATTCCTCATGAAATCCATTTATCAATGCTCTAAATAGGAAAATGAAAGCAATACAATGAGAAATCAACAAAAGAGATTAAATCCTATGAAAGCAATGTAAATTCTTGATCTCTTGAGGGAGTTGGTGCCAATTTGATGTGAAAATTGGCCCTTTCCCAACTCCAATGCTAGCTTTGATGATTTGATGAAGATTGTAATCCACTTTGATGAAGATTGATGAATGCTCCAAGCTAAAATCTGCAAAAAACCTAACTATGATTCAATGAGATGGATGAGAATTGCTAAGCATTTTAGCATGGTAACTTTGCTTGGAATTTGGATGATGAAATAAGGATATGAGCTCTTTATTTATAGAATGCCAAGATGGATGAATGTCCAAAATAGAGCAATGTGGGACTAACATTCATCCAATGGCATGATGCCACTTGTCAAGCTATGAATGGGTGGAGGATGTGCAAGATTTGGGGAATGTGCCAAGTTTGAAATTTGAATTTGATGAGATGACATGTTTAGGGGGGATGAAAGATGAGTTAAATGCCAAGTGAGAGACATGTAAGAGACAATGTAAGAGCTTTAAATGTTTTGTTGGATGGACAAGTCATTTTGGGGGGAGATTTCAAATTTGAGGAATATTCCATCTTTGATGCCTTTTTGAATGAAAATAGATGATTTATAAATCAATTAAATTGATTTTCATGTGCAAGTTGCAAAATCTAGAGGATTTGATAGATTAAGATTATCATTGATCATGATTTGATTAATTTAAATGATGTTAGTTGATTTGACCATTTTGACTTAGATTTTAAGATTTAAATAACTCAAAATGAGAAAAGAATGATTTGGACTTAATTAAATAAATATTTTTGATTTATTTAACCAAAGGGGGTGATGTTAGATTAAATTAGATAAATGCTTGATTTATTTAATTTAATAAGATTAACTTTAGAGATTTAATCAAATAATATAGATTATTTAATTAAATAAAGATAGGAAGATGAAATGACCTAACTAATTACACAGAGATGATGATTTAATTAAATTGAGGGATTTATTTAATTAAAGGGAGAATTATGAAGACTTTAATCAAATAAGGCTATTTGATTAAATGGTTAGATAGAGGGCTAATTCAGGATGAAGTGATGTTAGTAGATCAGGATTGAGTGTGCGATATCAATTTGTATATTTTCAATGTCTACATTTTTCCCCTCTTTGAAGCGATGCACTTGTTGCGTTGGTTCAAAAAATAATCTTGCCATGATCAAAAGTCAAAATTTCTCTGATTTTTTCGGATGCCTCACTATTGCCCCAATGAAAAGAATTATGCTGGTATACTGCCCCCTCGAGAGATCGGGCGAAGAGGTTTGATTTGAGGGTCGATCTCTCAAAAAAGAGGTTCAAGATCAGTTCAACTCAAATATTTGATGTAGACAGATTTGATGATGTAGACAGTCATCAACCATGGGTAGTCTCATGCCTATTTTGATATATTACACACACTTGATCCTGATTTGTTGCATGACAGTTACATTATTGATGATATAAATAAGATGATTATGATGTTTGGGTGATATGATGATGCATGGATGGTATGGATGCACATGATTTGATATGATGATGCTTTTATGATTATGCAAATAAATGATAAATGTATGGTTTATGAGATGTTTAGAATAACCAATCTATACTATGCAATGATGTGGATGAATGCATGTGTGCTTTATATATGGTATGATATGCATTATGCAGTATGTTGATGGTTTGTGGATGCAAGATGGATGCAATGGTGATGATTTATGATTAACTGTCATGGTACCATGTTAGTGCGAAGAGCAAGAGATAGAATAAAACAAGAGATTCCAACAAGAGATGAGATGATGATGATGATGATGATTAATTTTTGAGGAGTTGGGATTTTAAAAGGGCCAATTACCTTATGTTTGATAACACACGTAGGCACGATGCATCAGGGTATAAAGAACCAAGATGGCATTGCACCTAGTGTGATGGAATTTGACTCAACAAATAGATAGGAGTATTCTTGTTCACACTTGACATACGGAAACCTTGCTAGGATGTACCTAACAAAGCAAGTATTCGCCAAGTTATTTTACAAGAATGTCCAACAAGCACAACAGACAAAAGGATAATGATCATTGCCCCATTCCTATCTCTCTAAATCCTTCGTTTGGGTATCATTGAGAGGTCCTTGGAATGAGCACAATAAGATAAACCAAAAGAAAAGATCAAGTACACACACAAGCCAATGTTCTTCATACCTTCAGCCAAAGGGATGTGTTTTGATAGGATAAGAATCCAAGGTGATCCAAAATGATGCCCATTGTCAGAATGATATATCCTAGGACATGCATTATATAGGATGATGATGGTTCTGATAAGTTGATTGATAGGCTATTGATATAAAGTTGACTGACATGTTTGCGATTGATCAAGAGTTTGATTTTGTTTTTAAAGATTTGTTGTTTGCTTTTGATTTTATGATTGAAGTTTACTTTTGCTAACTGCTATGATTGTTTCAGTTTGTGTTGCCAAATGATGAATGTGATGATCAGTTTATTATGGATGATTGATTATTGCGGGTGCAAGCGAGATGAGACAGATGGATTTTTTTCAAATATTTGGATGTTTTTGAAGTTTTGAAATGTTTTGAGGCTGTTTTTGGTATTTTTGAGATTTTCAAATGTTTTGATTTTTTATTTTTCAAATGTTTTTGGATTTTGTGTTTTTTGAATGTTTTTGGATTTTGATGCTTTTCAATTTTTTTTGGATTTTGTGTCTTGGGGGCTGATTAGAGATTAGCCTTGCCTACGTTTAAGCTCAGAGATGACGTAGTTCGGATTCCAATGTTTTTGATGGTTTTTTTTTGACTTTTTGAGTGTTTTTTGAATTTTTGATGTTTTGGATGTTTTTGGATTTTCGCATGATTTTGACGATTTGGATATGGATATGTATGACGATATTAGTGCTCTATTTAGGATTTTTGCTAAAAACCAAGCTAAGGTTGATCGATCAGGTCAATGGATTGATGATGATAACATTGTTGAGGATACACAACAATGCAAGGATTGGATTAGGATTGATGATGATGATAACATTGTTGAGGATGTACAACAATGCAAGGATGGTGTTAAGCAACCCAATGATCAGGAAGGATATCCTGATATTATGGATTGATTGGATTCGATTGATCAAGATTGATGATGATAACATTGTTGAGGATGCACAACAATGCAAAGATAGTGTTAAGCAACACAAGGATATCCTAATGATTTCTTGATTGGATTTGATTGATCAGGATTGATGAAGCTTGATTTGGAACAAAAGTTGTTTGAATGATTTGATGTGATGTTTGAATTGTAAATTAGATGTGACTAATAGTGATTGTTTGGATCGATGTTTGATGAAAAAAGAAGACTGATAAAGAACATCTTCTCGTCAAAATGTACCATGGGCTAGTGATTCAGATTTTGGATTGCAAATGCTTTGACCAATTTGATTTCATGTTTGCCAATGTTCGGATCGCCATAAGTTGGAGGATATAAATCAAGATTTATTCTCAAAGCAAGATGCAAATATCTGCCCCCAATGTCTAGCAATGTATGGAATGTCATGAGTGGATGCTTGGATAGGTTTATGGATGGATGGATATGGTAAGCACGCAAAGGATGCCAAGGATTATCTTGCGATAAGATAAGGTGTTCAGATAAAGAATGCTCATTGGACAATGCTTCATGGCTCAGATAATGTTGCATAGGATAAGATCCATGAAAATGACTCATGTCAAGATGTTTTACTGTAAGCAAGCGCAAAAGTGTGCACCAAAACTTTCATCAAGATCAAGATAACTTGGATGATGGATGCAGATGGATGAAAATGGATTGGATCAATGGTTTATGGATGAGTGGATTTATTATGGATAAGATGGATGGAATGATCGATTTATTACGGATTGGATGAGAAGATTTAACCCAAACTGGTGCACATAGATGCTCGATTCCACACATGACGCCTGTTTTCCAGGTTTTCATCATTGTCTTGCCCAAAGCGCCACCGTAGTGGTTTTCACTAGAGGACGATTTTTATTTTTTATTTTTCTTTACTGTTTTCAATCCTTTTTCTAATTTTTTTTGGATTTTCACATTTTTTGATTTTTTTGTATTTTTCTAAAAGATTCATGCTGAACCACCAGGTGGTGTTGATGTAGATGCCCCTGTCAGGTATCCTGCCTAAAGGAGCTGCTTTGCTAAGATACGTGCACTTGAATGTAGCTTTTGGGATTTTTGATCTGCTTCGTCGATACCGGAGTTAACTTTGTCTTTGTGCGCACATCGTGATAGAGTGCCCTTTGAATCCTTATGATGAAGGGTCATTGCCAATACATGGTCAATGTGAGAATTGGATATCATGTGTGGAGGTGTGGATGGAGTGTGTTTAGGGATATGAGATGGATTGGTTGACAATTTGGAACCTTTGACTCTCCAAACTTGGGAAGATGAGCAATGATGGGTGGATGCGAAAATGTGCAGGGAATCAGGACCAACTGCTTGATACACTTTGTACGTTGCTTGAAAAACCTGCTTTTTCTTTTGTGGACATCTATTATGGATACTTTTCCCTTTTTTATTTTGCCCCACAGTTTCTTTGACTGATGGATTTTGATAGGGATGATCTTTCTTTGTATGTTTTGGTATCCATGCATATTTGATTTTTCCATTATGCTTCTTAGCTTCTTTCGATTTGATAACATTTTTTGTGCTTTGATTCAAATATTTCTTTTGATGTTGGTCCTAACTCATGGATGGGGTAATGGGTGGATGAAGATTCATGGAGTGGTTGGTTGTAGTATTGACATCGGCTTCATCACAAGGATTCTTTGTGCTCCCTATGTTGACGTTTGCTTAAGATGAAGTTTCCCCCAGTATTGTGGAAGTAGTACCTTCATGCCTTGATTTTTCCTGTTCTGAGAGCTCTTGCATTCTCTGATACATGACCACCCTAGGTGACGTTGTTTCAATTTGGTGCTCCGATAACTCTAGATGTTCTATCTGACTTATTTCCTTGAGCGGATAATGCTGGATATCTTTATTCAAGATGTCCTCAATCTGAGTTTGGGACATATTTGATCCTGATATTGATAACCCCGTTTGACTATAGGAGTTAATAATCTACTCTTTTTGTGTAACACAATCTTGTTCTAGATGAAGATAATCTATGTGCCCATCTGTAGAAAGCATCTCATGGGTAGATGGAGGAGTATGTGCTACATGGATATGATCATCTTACATAGATAAGAGAGTTTCCATTAGATTATTGTAGTAACTTGAAGATACAAATTCTTGATCTTGAATGATTTCGGAGTTGCTTTTGACATGTTTTGGATCGAATTCTTGACATGGGTCAGTTTCAAAAGATGGATTGCTTACAAATGGTTCTTGGATATCTTCATTAGGCATGGGAAGTGGCTCAATATCTTCTTGATCTTCGAGTGGACTTGGATTAGGTGTCAAGTTGAAGATTCCTTCAATATCGGCAATCATGAGGTCAAAGGATGTCAATATGTCTTGGAAAGGACCATTGCTAGACTTTGGTGAGAGATATTTATCATGCTTTAGAATAAATTCTTGAGATATTCCCTTTAACCCATTAGGTAATGTAGAGACATTTTCAACATGATTATTGGTCAATGCCTCATTGGATGAGGCGAAAGTATCTTTATTGATGGATTGATCTTGATCATTGTTTTCAAGAATTGTGGTGGAGAGATTGACAATGTTATCATTGTCCCCAATAGCAATTATCTTTTGATCAATTAGGTCTTTGATGAGATTTGTTAGTCGAATAAAACTTAATGTTGTGTGTCCCTTTGTTTTGTGATAATCACAATGGTGCTCCTCATTATACCCTGGTGGTTTAACTAGGGGTTCTTGATAGTTCCTATAGATGGGGAGCTTGATGAGATTTTCTTATACCAATTGTTGCAAGACTGATGTGATTGGTCTCCCAAGTGGTGTGTATTGTCGCTTGTTTCTTTGTGAGATTTGCACTTTAAGTTGACCTTGTGGTGATTGATTTTGGAGATGTGGTGATTGATCTTCAACATGTGGGGGTTGGATTTGTTGATGTGGTTGACTTTGATATCTAACTTCTTGACCTTGGAGATATTGTTGTGGTTGTGGACACAACTCAATGCTTTGATGACATGGATTAACCAATGGAAGATTGTATTGATTTTGGAGTGAAGATATCTCTTGGCCCAATAGTTCAATTAGTTTGGCATGTGAAGCAAGTTGCTCTAGTGAAATTTGATCTTGATTTTGAATTTGACTCCCTTGATTTGGCTTTTGTTTAAGCAGATTTGGGATGTGTAGTTGTGTTTGATTTTGGACAATATTCTGATTTGTGATGATGGGTTGAAATTGACCATTGCTCATGTTTGGAATACTTGTGCTTGGTAAATTCTCATTTGGCTTGTAGGGATTTGATGGTATGATGTTGTTCATTTGAAGGCTCATGCTTTGATTGTCCAGTTGATAGACTTGTAGGTTTGGATTTAGATCTATCATTGGGAAATGTGTTCCAATCTTTGATTTGGGCATACTCACACTTGTTGTTCTATTGACATTTGTCGAAGGTAATGGTGTCATGTATGGATTGTATAAGTGTGAGTTTTGATAATCAATCGGAATTGTAAGGCTTTGAAGATTCAATTGATTTGGACTACTCAAGATGTATGGATAAAGTTTGTATTCCACATTCTCCTTGTGTTTTGACCTTGTTGCAAAAGTGACCTCTAAGATTCTTAGGACCAATGACGAGATGGAGGATGAAATGTGTAAATGATATGAGTGTTGAATGTTTAGGGACTTTGGATCAATGCTAGACTTAGGGTTTGATTTTGATTGTTTTGATTGGATAATGAACTTGTAAACCCTAAGATGTTGGATGTTATCTTAGGATGAACTTGTTAAAAGGATTGCTGATTTAATTAAATGAATGAGAAAGGATTCATTCCCATACACCTAACTAAACAAGGTGAATTTGATGATGATTTAAGGATGTACCCGAGTCTAGATAATGATGTTTCCAAAGATCTAAAGTTGTTTGTGGCATGGGATGATAAATGTTTTGAAATGGATGAAGTGTTTGATTTTGATCCTAAATGAACCTAAGAAGGACTTGTTTACAAGGCCAAGGTTTTGAAGAACATGATTTTCCCTTCAAACCAAAAGATCAATGTTTGCTCAAAAGACCATAAGACAAAAGATACACAAGCACATGTGTTGGGTTCAATTGATTTCATCTTGATTAGTGAATTGATTTTACCACAAACACTTTCTTGATTAGATTTTCAAACTAAATGTCCAATGTCCTAACTTCTTCAAACCCCACAAGATATGTTATGTGGAAATTTAATGAACTTAAGGCAAGGGTTTTCCCATTGTTTACTTAAGGAGACAAATTGAGATGTAATCCAATGCTTAGAAACCTCTAAGGATGTGAATCCCAAGGGAAAGCAATAACATATAGATTGAGTCAATGATATTTGTCTCCAAAAGGGTTTGAAATTTGGATGATGTTAAGTGTTTGTTTTTGATTTGTTTTCGATCAAGCAATGCATTTTCAAACTGACTCACAAGCAATGCAACATCCTAGCTTAATGGGTACGTTTTTCTTGGTGGGCTTGCCTCATGCCCTTTGTAGAAGAGATGATTTTACATGCAACCAAGGAAAAAATATAAAGGTATGTTAAGAATGAAGTCTTAACCTCTATATTTCAACCAAGATCGGACATGGCAAGTAACTTCTTGGAATCTAAGTTCCAATGCACCATTTTGATAAACTCGCTCAATGAATCAATAGGCCACTACAAACAAGGGTTTTATTTTGGACTTTCCATTCGTAGGAGTTGACCCAACGTGGTAAGAGTCCCCTTTAGGATCCATCTTGTTGGAGTCAACTGTGTGATATTGGCGTTTCGTCCAATATCCACATTTATATCCCGGCTGGAAATACTCTTGGCTTTAGAGTGTTACCGGTTGAGTCATTCCCTTGGGTGAGTACTTTTTCCCCAAGGAAATCCCTCTAAGATAAACAAAATCCGTAACTCGATCAATCTTTGATAGCAACAAAGAGAGAGAATGTACATGAAAATTCCCCCACTCACACTCGCACAAAAGTTTGTTCAATTTTAAGCCCAAATCGAAGTGTGGAGGTGATTGTTTTGTCTTAACCCAAAGTCATGGAAAAGACCTTTTGATTCTCAAGATCGCTATAAAGCATGAGAGAAGTGCATACGTCCTTTTCCAATGGCTTTAGTCTAAGTAAGCCCTCACAAACAAACAAAGCTACACTTGTTCTTTTTAAACCCTCAAAGCAATGTGTGAGTTTATTTTAGAGCACCAAATCACAAGTGAAAAGACATTTGTTCAATTGTTTAATCCATAAATGAAATCTAGTAAGTTGTTGATCATAAGGTTCTTTTTAATCCTTTTGCAACAAATAAACAAAAAGAATCCTTTTTAAACCCAAATGAAAGCTAGTGTCCTAAAGAAAGAAAAGGATGGAAAATTCTTGAAGAAGTGTTAAACAAACACTTAAGTGTTAAAAAACACTTTGATTAGACAAAATATCATCCCCATGCTCCTCTTTCTTTTGATTTTGATTCCCAACCTACAAAAGTGATCAAAACGCTAGATGAGATAAAAAAAAAAGGATATAGGGGTTAGATGAATCATTTACCAAAGCACCCTAAAACTTAGCCAAGTTATCACGTGTTTTTACTTTAGATGCAAATTTGAAAATTTTAAATCATTAATAGTTAAGAAACAACTACACCATTGGATAGCTTACAAAATTCTACCCTATTTAAAAAAAAAAGCATCAAAAAAGACCTTCATATGACCAAGATATGGTCATTTTAAAACTGACTCATGGGCGCTAAAACAATGATCATGGGCGCTATAACAGTGATCATGGGCGCTAAAAGAATGATCAGGGGCGCTAAAAGAATGATCATGGGTGCTATAACAGTGATCAAGGGCACTATAACAGTGATCACAGGCGCTATAACAGTGATCACGGGCGCTATAACAGTGATTATGGGCACTATAACAGTGATCACAGGTGCTAAAACAGGGATTTATGAACAAAATTGTAAAAAATGGCAAAAATTTTAAAAAACGTGTTAGAATCTGTTGATCAGCCCTCCTTCTAGTGCCAAAATGTGAACCATGATCCTAATACCTACAAAACACAACAAACAAACACATTAGAAGATTGAAATGCAAGTTAGAAACATGATTCCTCAAGAAATCCATTTATCAATGCTCTAAATAGGAAAATGAAAGCAATACAATGAGAAATCAACAAAAGAGATTAAATCCTATGAAAGCAATGTAAATTCTTGATCTCTTGAGGGAGTTGGTGCCAATTTGATGTGAAAATTGGCCCTTTCCCAACTCCAATGCTAGCTTTGATGATTTGATGAAGATTGCAATCCACTTTGATGAAGATTGATGAATGCTCCAAGCTAAAATCTGCAAAAAACCTAACTATGATTCAATGAGATGGATGAGAATTGCTAAGTATTTTAGCATGGTAACTTTGCTTGGAATTTGGATGATGAAATAAGGATATGGGCTCTTTATTTATAGAATGCCAAGATGGATGAATGTACAAAATAGAGCAATGTGGGACTAACATTCATCCAATGGCATGATGCCACTTGTCAAGCTATGAATGGGTGGAGGATGTGCAAGATTTGGGGAATGTGCCAAGTTTGAAATTTGAATTTGATGAGATGACATGTTTAGGGGGGATGAAAGATGAGTTAAATGCCAAGTGAAGGACATATAAGAGACAATGTAAGAGCTTTAAATGCTTTGTTTGATGGACAAGTCCTTTTGGGGGGAGATTTCAAATTTGAGGAATATTCCATCTTTGATGCCTTTTTGAATGAAAATAGATGATTTATAAATCAATTAAATTGATTTTCATGTGCAAGTTGCAAAATCTAGAGGATTTGATAGATTAAGATTATCATTGATCATGATTTGATTAATTTAAATGATGTTAGTTGATTTGACCATTTTGACTTAGATTTTAGGATTTAAATAACTCAAAATAAGAAAAGAATGATTTAGACTTAGTTAAATAAATATTTTTGATTTATTTAACCAAAGGGGGTGATGTTAGATTAAATTAGATAAATGCTTGATTTATTTAATTTAATTAGATTAACTTTAGAGATTTAATCAAATAATATAGATTATTTAATTAAATAAAGATAGGAAGATGAAATGACCTAACTAATTACACAGAGATGATGATTTAATCAAATCGAGGGATTTATTTAATTAAAGGGATAATTATGAAGACTTTAATCAAATAAGGATATTTGATTAAATGGTTAGATAGAGGGCTAATTCAGGATGAAGTGATGTTAGTAGATCAGGATTGAGTGTGCGATATCAATCTGTATATTTTCGATGTCTACAGTATCAACATGCTAAAGCCATCAACACCATTTCTTTGGCATGTGCTTAAATTTTTTCTATTAAAACTCCCCTTGAGCTAAAGCTCTTCATCTAGTTTATGGAGGAATCATCTACACCAGGAGCTGACACAAATTCATTCTTCACTTCGCTCTCTTATTTCTTTTTCCAGATTTTGTTCATTTCCTTCTTCTCAATCAGATCCATATTCTTTACTAGATCAACCTTCTTTAGTGAAACAAAGGGTTTCATATTTTTTCTTTTGTAGAACTTAGCAATAAGTATTGATTTATTGCATTTGTGACATATTACACCTTTTTGAACAAGCTCACTTCTTGCCATTTTGGACCTACATCCATTAGCCTTATGCCCAAATCCATTACATGTATAATATTATCCAATCAAAGATTGAAATATCATATCACTATTATAGCCATTCATCATCCAATTTTTGCATTCACTAGCTCTATGACCAAATCGATTGTATATATAACTTTAACTGGGAAATGATTGAACATTATGATTCGTTCTACTTCTAAATTATATAGCCTTATGTCCAAACTTACTGTAGGAATAATAATAACCGTTGAAATATAATTACCTTTGTGCATTAGGTTTTTTGATAGGAGGCCTTTTGAAATATTTCTTCTAGTTCTAGACCTGTTTGGCATTTCCCTTCTTGTCATTCTTCTTCTAAACATTGTTTTGGGTTTGATCTATCTTTAAAATTTCTTCTTTCTCAAACCCTAATCCTTATTTGTCCTTAGAACCCTTCTTATTTTCAATCATCTCATCAAGTATTGTAGATATCTTCTTGAATTTATCATCTTGAATATTCTCTTTCTCTAGATTTGATCTTAAATTTACAACCTCTTATTCAATCTTTGAGCATTCTTCAGATTTATCTCTCAGTTTAGCATTTAGGAAGTCTTCAACTCTTTTACATTCTTCAATTTTCACTTTCAGATTGGTGATAGTCTCATTTGATTCCTTAAGCTCCTTGATTATATTTGTTTTCTTCAGTTTCTCTCTCAGATTCTTAATACAATCATCTACATCACTAAGATCCTTTTTCAGATTGATGTTCTCAGCTTTTTCTTTATCTAAATCATCAAGTGTTGATTTGAATTCTCCTTCCATGTCAACTATACCATCTTCTACAGTAAACCCTTCAGGGACAATCTCTTCTAGAGGAATAGGATACTTTCTTGTAGCCATTTGTTCAACCTCCAAGATATACCTCAATGGTCAAGCCAATTGAAGGAACTAAGCTTTGATACCAATTGTTGAACACCCAAAATACTAAGAGGGGGGGTGAATCAATATTCACTAAAATTCATTAACTTTATCAACTTTAAACATCTATTCAATGCATCACATTAAAATTGCAGTAATAGAAAGGAACATAGAAATCATGCATCACATCAAAGAACATAGGAACAGCACATTTTATGTGGAAAACCTAAAAAGAGAAAAACTACAGTGAGGATTAGCTCACAGTATATTATAATCAATTATAAGATATTAGAGAAAGGCTCACTGCCAGGCGAACTCACTGTCTAGAGACTAGAAGAAATGGATGATTGCCAAGATAAAAGAGAAGATGACTCACTACTAGAGATTTGAACAAACACAATGCATCTATAATATGTTGAAGATAATTCAAAATTTATCTATGTAAATTTATCTAACCCACTTCATGCTTCACAAGCATCAAAATATACTTTATCACATTATATTGCATCACACCTTGTCACATTCATATCACTATCGCACACTTATCATCAGAACACACCTTCAACACCAAAATAAACTTATATTTATATACATTACATTCAAAAAAACTTGCAACATCAATTAGGTTAGCCTAATTAGATGTACCGCGTATTATCATACTTAGTCAACTCACGATCCAACCATACATGCCTTGTAGAATAAACTAAAATATGTGAAACATCAAAATAGGTTGGCATGACCTATAATTACTCTCATATTTTTGATCCATACATCATTTAATTTTTCATGACCTCAAACCCTTTAGGTCGGCACCACTGGTGAAGCAACAATGGAATGAACTAATTGTTCATCCACATTTTGACCCACGTACCTCCAAAGAACTTGACACATGGAAAAAAACAATTATGAAATCTGTAAACACTCTCAAAACTGCATACCATAATAATCATCTACTGTGGAATGAAAAGCATTCCAATCAAGTACTCTATCACTATAAATTTTCCATATCTAGAGCGATACTCTATCAACTCCAAACTCAACTATAGAGGGCTTCAAGATGTGAAACCTTGAATTTAGATTCTGTTGTGCAGTTTTTGCACACACGCCCCACTTGGAGTGGGGACCCTCTTTTTGAATGTCTTTTGACCTTTGGTTTTATTGGATTTATCTTTTGAGGTCTTGACACGTTGGTCTTGCTAGCTTTAACCTTGCCTTGAGGCTGGAATTGATTGAAATTGGGTTTTAAGCAAAATCCGGGTTTTCACCTAACTCTGAGATTTTCCAGCTCTGGCGAATTTTCTCGGGCCCTGGTTCTTTGTCTGTTTCTAGCTGGATTCTCCGAATCTGGGTTTCTACCTGAATCCAGGATTTTCCGGTTCTGGTGAATTTTCCTGGTCTGCACCAAAATCTCGAGCTCCGTTATATTCCTGGTTTCTGCATTTCTGCGAAATTTGTGTCCATCTGGATTTCTGTGTATCTTGGGAT
This sequence comes from Sequoia sempervirens, assembly GCA_007258455.2. Lineage (NCBI taxonomy): Eukaryota > Viridiplantae > Streptophyta > Pinopsida > Cupressales > Cupressaceae > Sequoia > Sequoia sempervirens. The sequence goes on from VDFB02256132.1 coordinate 141,404,796, forward strand.
TTTCCAAAATTTCGTTTTGGGCTCGAGTTTCTGGATTTGTCAGAAGTGTCTTGTCGCTCATTAATGACCAAGGTACCTTTGCTCAGACATGTATATGGGCAGATTTGGGCATTTTAAACATCATTCTGACTTCATTGTTCACCTTGCTCACTGCTCTGGCGATTAAGTGTTTTCATTTGAGCTACAAAGATTGATCTTGATTCGTGTGCGTAAGGATTGTTTGAGTGCCGGTGTCTGGTGTAACGTCTAAAAATGAAACAAGCCTTTGCACAATAGACAACAAAGAAGATTAGATTGTTAGAAGCACACATGCAATACAAATACTAAATCTAGAATGCAAATTCATACATTAAGCAACAAAGAACATGGGAAAGTAAAAACGTAATTAAAACTAGAACAATCTCACCAATTTTCAAACGTATTTCCATGAATTATCTCGATTGCCCTTCTCCATTTCGCTTGTGTAGTATAATTGCCCTCAGATTTTCAAGTTTGTGCAAGTATAGCCTAAGATAGTGATTAGAAAAATATCGAAGATTCAAGACAAAGTGCTCTCAAAAGTCATAAGATTTTGCGAGAGAGATTGGAATGAAGAATGACAAATCAATTTATAGAAAATTGATTATTCGAACGATAGGTCAAGATTGAAAGATTAACGGACGATTGAGATTGAGAGATTGGACATGCATTCAGATAACTGATAGAATTAAAGATTAAATAAATGATTTAATCTTCAGTTCGGATTCGAAAACATTAGAAATATCTTTGCATGACAAAGATGAAGATTGATTAAAGCAACTCTGTTCGAATGCACGCACAACACTTAATCAATTAAATAAGAATATTTAATTAATCCACATGTACACGCAATTGAGTTAGAACTGGAGGATTGCATGATCTGAAGAAGAGATTACTCGAAGACGCCACTCAGACATCGAATCAATAGTTAATTGAACGATTAAAATAGATGTTGAGTTGAGTAAAAGTGAATACTTAGATAACTCACATAATTATCTAAAATATAGAAGAATGTGTTAAAATAGAATTAATGAATTAAATAATTCATTTAATTCAAGACTCAATATTTGAAGAATAATTAAATAAATAAGATTTATTTAATTAAATGACGAAGGGATTTAAATGAATAATTAAATAAATTATGAATTTATTTAATTATAGTTGAAATATGATAAAGAGTAAAATTAAATAATGATTTATTTAATTTAACAAGAAAAGGTTAATTAGTAACATAATTAAATAACAAGCATTTATTTAATTAATTAGATAGAATAAAGAGAAGTGAATTAATTAAATAATTAATATTATTTAATTAATAGAAGAATTAATAGAAGATGAATTAATTAAATAGTTAAGATTATTTAATCAATAGAAGAATTAATGTTAAGATGAATTAATTAAATAATTAAGATTATTTAATCAATAGAAGAATTAATGTTAAGATGAATTAATTAAATAATTGACATTATTTAATCAATAACCATTAAGAATACGAAATATGAAGAATGTGGAAGTCGTAGGCCTAAACCAGATTTCGGTGTCTACATTTGCCCCTCTTTGATACAATGTCATTTCGGCGTTGTGTCAAAGAAAATCGATAAGAAATATGGCCCAGTCATGCTCTAGATTTGAAGGTGAAGGTATGCTCCCTCGAGAAAATTGACAAATTTTTGAAATGTTCAGAAAAATTTGGAAATGCGCCCGATTAGTCCAGTAGATAGGCAGAAATGCAATGCAGTTGACGGAAGTGGGTTCAGAAACGGGAGGACGGGTACAGGATGATAGAAAATGGAAGATTACATGGTCAGTAGGATGAAAATGCCACCTAAGCCCTAGGTATATATTTGAATTGGGGTGAAAAACTATTCATTTGTACCCACCTAGCTTAGAGATTTGAAAAGTTTGCTCTGACTTTCAGCGAGGATGTCTCCAGTTCCAGCCACCCATCATCGTTCATACAGGATCAGGACGTTCCAGAGACTAGCCGGCGCGGACCCCCCGGTATGGACCTAAAACTTGTCTTTTGAAAATTTTTAATTTGCACGTATTTTAAGGTATTTATTGCATTTTTCATTATGCATCGCTTTTCATTTTGCACCGCATGTGTATGCGCGAATGACGCATCTGTTTGCGAAAAGCCGCATTTGCATTTTAACGCCAAGCGATTTAGACCAGGTTTAGAGAATAACCGCATGTATTTCTTTTGCTACGCATTTGATAATTTTGATACGCATTTGAAATTTAGCTACGCATGTGCATTTTAATAAACGCATTTGTTTATTTAGAAACGCATTTGAGATTATGCAACACAAATGTTAATTTTAGCACGCATTTGAGAATAATTAACCACATTTGATTAATAATGACGCACTTGTAATTTGAGAACTGCATTTGTAAAAAGCGACGCATGTGTTAAAAAAGTGACGCATTTGCAAAATAACGACGCATTTGCATTTTATGTTAAAACATTCATTTTTCACTAGGGTAGATGATTCAGGCTGACATGAGGCATTTTGTTGCAGGTTGTTCTTGACCCTATCTACACATGTGAGTCGAGACCCACGACGTTTTGATTCAGAGACAGCTTACGGCCGGCCGAGCGACAGACTTTATGGCATTTGGGTTTGTTGCACGTGACCGATATGCCCCAGATTAGGGCAAATCGGGGTTTACTGACAGCACTTTATGAGCGGTGGCACTCAGAGACGTCTTCCTTCCACCTCCCGACTGGAGATGCTACAGTGACTTTGGAGGATGTATATAGGATTTTGAGACTACCGATTAGAGGGACACGGGTAGTTTATGATACCCAGAGGGGTATAGCTGAGATGTGTAGATATTACCCCCACGCTGACGTTAGATAGCTAGGGGTGGATGATTATGAGATTAGATGGTGGGTATTGGCCCAGAGATATAGACAGTTAGACTGTCTAGTAGCGACACTGATAGGTGGTATTATATTGCCTGATTGCCGAGGTCATGGATTCCCTGTGGGATGGGGTGAGATGCTAGTGGGCATGCTGGAGCGCTGAGTTGTATATGCTTGGGGTTCGTGTGTGCTGGGGATGCTATACTTCCACCTTCATGACATTGCCTATAGAGAGGCACAGTCGATGAGCTGCGGCACCACGCTCCTGATGGTATGGGCATGGGAGCATATTGCTATTTTTAGACCACCTGTGATAGTAGATCTAGCTCGTGGAGTGCCATACGCCTTTCGGTATGCAAGAGCCACCACACAGCACCACATTGGAGACACGGGCTATTATAGACACGCTATAGACCTGATGCAGGAGTTTACATGGAGATAGTACCTAGGCTGTGAGGTGTGGTCAGATGAGGGCGAGCATTTGCCATTTTGTCGACAGACACAGTATTTGGTGGGACGGACAGTGTCCCATATGCACATCATAGAGCGACAGTTGCCGGACCGGGTCCTGAGACAGTATGGAGAGGTACAGGATGTACCTCGAGGGAGAGCAGAGTTTGCTCGATCTTCACGAGAGGTCCTGCTATGGGGGCCAGAGATTCCAGTCGCCACTACAGAGGTGGATATTGATGGTTTACAGGCACAGCCATGGGGATGGAGGGGTGGACCCGCAGATCCAGGGATGACTCCAGCTTATGATCAGTGGTGGGCATTACACAGGCCGACTCCATTGACAGATCCAGGGCAGCCAGCACTAGTAGAGTGGTGGGTTAGAGGTCCCAAAGGCAGATGAGGTAGAGGAGGTGGTCGAGGAGGCAGAGGAGGCTGAGGGGATGGTGGGGATGATGGCAGAGGTGGCCAACGTGGAGGCAGGAGAGGGAGGCATGGTCGATGGGGACGAGGAGCAGCCTTGTCACCGATCCAAGAGGAGAGAGGAGGAGAGGAGGATGTGGCCATGCTAGATGTGGCTAGAGGTGGCGAGGAGGAGCAGTCGACAGAGGCAGTTATCCCAGACATCCCTGACATCCCAGCAGAGGCAGAGGTAGGTGCCGAGGAGGCAGTTGCAGAGGAGGCCGTTGGAGAGGAGGCAGTGGGAGAGGAGGCAGAGGTCGATGCCCTTGGATTGCTAGGTGCCTACCAGGAGGATGATGAGGAGGAGGATGATCATGAGAGAGAGATCAGGGATCAAATCCTGGAGGAGATGGACAAGGAGGAGGATGGGCGAGATAGGGTCCGTCAGGATGAGACAGAGGCAGAGGTGCCTGACACTGATATATTATGAGCCCAGGTTGTCTCCTTGGAAGAGTAGATGAGAGTGTTGATGGCAGAGAGAGATGCCTACAGAGTGGAGAGAGACCGAGCCTTGATAGAGAGAGATCAGGCAGTAGCCCGGTGGCAGGAGACTGAGCAGAGATTCACAGAGCTCAGGTCATTATGTACAGGACCATCAACAACATTTTCTAGAGAGTTGGTTAGAGCTGGCGAGAGGGAGAGATACTACCAAGACTTGTATGAGGCAGAGGTTCCCTTAGAGAGACGGGCTCCCAGTTTTTCAGTGGCACAGAGTAGTAGGTCCCAGACCCGGACCCACACACGGACAGTGAGTATAGAGGGAGTGGATCAGCCACGTAGAGTAGGGCCCTATGACAGACCTCCCATAGCTCTGAGATCAGCCAGTTCCCAGCATCAGTCTCCCACACACTCCCGACATGATGGCAGTGGCAGTTCCGGATAGAGATACTGTTTGGGGTCCATTTGAGACATTGTATTTTGATCCGATAGCCTGAGGGCTTCCATGTATTTATGATACATTATGACATTGTGATGTGACACATTTGAGCTATATATATATATGATTTTGGCAGCGATTCTTATGATATGCATTGTCTATTTATGGATTATGTAGTTATTTATTGATACATGTGATGTTCATATGATATGCCTATGTGATGGATGGTTGTATGTACTTTATGTTGTTTATGCAATGCGATAATGTTGATTCTATGTGACATATGATTCTATATGATTATAAGATGCAATGTGATGTTATATGTATAATGACATGTGATGTTATACAAATGTAATGTGATGCATGTATTTACAGTTTATTGCTTATGATATGCAGTGTTAAATGATGATTATTGTCTATTATGCCATGATGATCTAAATGTGAAATATGCCTATATATATGTATGTTTCTAACATGTATGTTGATGCAGGATGATGTATACCATTTTTGTGTCATAGGACTTCGTCATAATGCAAGAAAGAAGAACTTGTTAGTGCAAAAAGAAAGATCGACAAAGAAGGAGAAGACGGAAGATAGATGTTAGTGTTAGGAATCTTTGATATTTTACCATATCACAAAAGGTATTGCACTTTATCATCATTGGGCGGGACTAATTAAAATGGAGACAAACACCAAGATATGACATGAATCAAGGTGTGCAAGGTCATCCACTTGCTAAATAACAGACAGTCGCAGACAAGGATTGTCATTAACTCAGACTGAAGGCACAAGTTGCCCCAGTCTTTTTGTCAGGACAAACCACAGACAACAAACGAAAGAAAAGACGGGTCATGATACATCATTGCTCCTCTAAATCCTTCATGGGACATCCTTGAGGAAACTAGTAACATGACTCAAAATCAAATTGAAAAGACAGTCAACAGACAGCAGTCAAAGAAAATAGAATTCTGATACGTCGTTGCTTCTCTAAATCCTTCATGGGACATCCTTGAGAAAGCTAGTAACATGAATCCTAGTCATCAATTCAAGATAAATGATAAGATAAATAAGCCATAAAGTCAAAAAGCCAATAAAATGTTTGCCAAGACATGATTTGTTTGTTTGATTTGTTTGATTGATAGAGCCGGATTGCAGGAGATACACATACCGGATAAGACTTTGAGTATGGTTTCGATGTTATGACTATCTGTATAAGGCATGACAAAGCCTGGTTTTAGAAAGACATGTATCGTATAAGACATTGAGTCAGATGCCGTTGATGTGATAACCTGTGTAAGGCTACGTTTGATTGTTTTGACCTTGTCAATTACGCAGGAAGGACGCATCCTGAATAAGACATAGGTTGATTATTTTGATAACGTCTGTTTCCAAGAAGGACACATCCTATAGCAGACGGTTGGTTGATCTGTTTGAATTGTTTTGTTTGGCAAGTTGTTTGATATGACTCAGAGACATTGCTGACTTGTTCACCAGAGTATCGCATGACTTGATATGACGTGTTGACAATTGACTGTGTGTGATGACAAACCCTAAAGGACTGACCTAGTGCGGCCTCGGGGGCTCATCGTGTGATGGCCTTGCCTACGTTGTACACGCAGAGACCTCGTAGTTCGACTTGACTGCGACCGACAAGACTGACTACAAATAGAAGATGTGTGTGAAAGTGAATGTGACAAACCCTAATGGACTGACCTAGTGCGGCCTCAGGGGCTCATCGTGTGATGGCCTTGCCTACGTTGTACACGCAGAGACCTCGTAGTTTGACACTACCAATGACTTTGTTATATAGACATATGGATTGACGCATGACTTTGTACAGACAAACCTAAACGGACTGACCTAATGTCTCGGGGGCACATCGGCAGATGGCCTTGCCTACGTCCAATCACAGAGGCAACGTAGTTCGACAAATGACAAAGACTGACAAGTGCGACTAACTCTGACTCTATTTTTGGATTTTTGAAATGTTGTGATTTTTTTGTCTTTTTGAAGTTTTCTGATGTTTTTGTGTTTTCTTAGGTCATTTTGTGATGTTCGTGGATTTTCCATGATGTTTCGTCTTCCACATAGCCAATGTAAGAACCAATATGACACAGGTCAAGTGTTTTCCCCCAGTCGACTATAAGACCAATTGATTATGAATAGGGTGAGATGGGGGATATGAAATGCTCTCGATGTCAATCGTTCCAAGCTATAGAAAAGACTACCACTTATTAGGAATGATATATACAAGTGATGGACACAAAAGGTAAGGGATATGTACAGGATAGTGGACTATGTACACGGATGTGGGCTATATACACGGTAGAGACTATGTACAGGGAAGTGGACTATGTACAAGGTAGTGATTCCTACCAGCAACCAAGCAAGCATGCACAAGAATCCAAGGACAACCATGATCTTGCCCCTAGTCAAGCTGAAAACCAATTGATAGGTGATGAGGATGGTGACAATGTTGTTTGATGTAGGAAGGACACATCCCGAAACAACATGAGGATGATGATAATGTGACTAAAGGATCAAGGTTTGCAGCCATGCTAGAAACAAAGCCAATGAATATTTTGAATGATGCACTAGAATGCATAGAAATATTATATGGATTGGGCTTGTTGCATTTGGAATGACTTTTCAAGATTGGATGGGATCCTAAGACCATTGACAAGGGAAAAACCAAGGCATGTGATAGGTATTTCGTATAATAATAACTCATTTGGAAAAATGCTATGAAGGTTGTGACATGATATTTTGTGGATAGTGTATGACCAAAGGATAGACATGTCAAGAGTTTTTCCAAAGCATGATTTATGTTTGCACCCCAGTCCTTATCAAGATCAAAATAGGTGGGAAAATGGGCATGAGTGGTAGGGCTTAGATGGATAGATAGAAATGTCATATGAAGGGTATGGGAGATGAGACAACTTGCCCCCAAGTGTAATAGTCCACATAGATAATTTCTTACACATGATGCCTGTTTGCCAGGTTTTCATCATGGTACTTATCCAAAGCGCCATAAGAATGGTTTTCACTATTGGATGAAATTTTTCTCTTGACTTTTGTTTTTCTTTTTGGTGTCACCAAGATGCCTATTTGCCAGGTTTTCATCAAAGTGAATTTCTTTCTTTCTTTCTTTCTTTCTTCTTTTTTTTTTTTAAAAATTTTCTGGATGGCCTTGATGCTTTATATGATCACTGATTGTGTTGAATCCATTGATAGTGCTAATGTAGAGACTGGTTCCATGATATGCCAATAATAACCTTGATGAAGTAGTTGCCTTGTCAGGATCGTAGCACTTGTATACAATTGATTGATGTCATTGTGATCCTTGTTGACACTAGAGTTGGACTTATCAAAACACGCACATCGTGATAGAGTGCCATGGGAGTCCTTACAATAAAGAGTTGTTGCCAAGATGCGATGGATTTGTGACATAGGATTTTTAGACTTTAGGTGAGATGTAGAATTATGACAGATGATGGTAGACGCATTTGGCAATTTAGATGTAGGAATTTTCATTTGCCAAACTTGGGGTGATGGATGATGGAGACTGGGTTTCAGATTGGGATAATGTTTGGAACCATGACTTTTATATGCCTTGTATGATGACCATTTTGAAGGAGGTGGACATTTATTATATGTGGGAGTCCTCTTTTCTTGTGGCTCCACATTTTGATTGACTTTTACTTTTGAACTATTTTCTTTGCTTGATCCATTTTTCTTTGGGATCCATTTTAACTTTATTTGTCCACTTGGATTTTTGATTGACTCAATGGCCTTTGATATTTGATTTTGAATTTTGAATTTGTAACACTTTTGTTTTTGTTGGTTCCAAATGGAAGGCTTATTCATGTTGGAATGACAATTTATGGTATGGATGGAAGGAGTGTTGGCAACAACCTTATGGTAAGAACTACTCATGGCCTCCATTTTGATGTTTGTATCAGATAAAGTTTCCCCCAATATTGAGAAGATACCATTAACATCATTAGATTTGCTGACTGAAGGATAACCAAGACCTTGATGTCTAGGATTTTCTTGAAACTGTATTGGTTCTAGAATTCCTTGCTCATGTATGCCTAGTCCTTTTCCTTGATACTGCATACTCTGACAGATTCTGTTTGCGATGGGGTAATTTTTGTTTTGAAAGCAAGATGCTAACCCATCATTGTGTTTGTGGAAAATGTTACTTGGAATCTCCTCCTCTTCAAGAAAGCCTGATTTGATAAAAGTGGACGATCCTAGTTGATAGGATGTGTTATCTTTATTGACATGTTGGATATTGTTGCTGTTATTTTGTGACATATCAGATTTAGAGGATTCTACTGGTGCTTCCAAGTCAATGTTGAAACCATCTTTATGGTCATTGTCATAGAGTCCAATGAACTCAACTATAGCTTGATCATTTGCAAATATGTCTAGAGTAGGAAACTCTTGTTCTAGAGGAATATCGTCTATGTGTCCAAAGGAGGCAAGTGTCTCATTTTGGGAAATGGATGCATTTGATACTTGGATAGGGTCATCTTCAAATGTTTGATCATGAATGGCATAAAGGTCAAGGAGTGGATCATTTTTGACTTCTTGTTCAATAGTAGTGTCTTGATCAAAGATGGGTTTGTCTTGAATGATATGATTGGGAATGAAATCTTGATCAAGGATAGGTGTACTTTGGATGCCATGATTATCTAGGAATTCTTGGATGGACTTAAAGATAGGGTCGTGGGATAGACTACTTTGATCTTGACATGAATGTGAAGCCATGAAGTCATGCTTTGGACTTTCCATTTGACATGTATCCTCAAGTTTAGTAGATGGGATGTGACTTTGGAGACCATAAATAGATGTATTGTCATGACTAAATGTAGAGTGAGATGGAGTGACTTGGAAGGGATTAGTGGATGAAGGACTATGATAGGATGTGGAGGATTGGAAGGGATTAGTGGATGAAGGACTATGATAGGACATGGAGGCTTGAAAGGGATTAGTGGAAGGTTCGTTTCCCTTGTCAAGGTTAGGATAAGGGTGATAAGTGGACGTTTGTTGTGGATTCATGGCATGGATTATGCTAAGGGACTCTTGATAATGAGGGTAGATGGATGCAGGACTATGACTTATGGATTGTTGGTAGGAATGATATGTGGGTAGTTGACCATAGGTTGACGTTGATTGGAATTTGGATTGGATATATTGTCTTTTGAAGTCTAGGGCTTGTTGGAATTGACCATTACAAAGTAACTAGTATTCAACTTGACTAGCACGCATATCAAGGTAAATTGAAAACATAGTGATGAGGCTATGATGAAAGATGGAGTATGACTAAGGTATGTGATATGAGGACTAAGGTATGACAATGTAAAGAGTGACTTAAGTCTAAGGTATGCAACCTAAGCTATGTTTTTGGGATTTTCGTATGCAAATAATGAATGTTCTAGGATGACACTAGTCTAGACTCTAAAGATGCAAAGTCTAAGCAAGACCCTAAAGTGATCAATTCTATAAACCCAAGGTGAAGGGACCAACTACCTAAAGTCAAACCAAGGTGTCAATTTAGTTTAAATCAAGGAACCAATGTAGGACGAGGATGAAAGACAAGTTGAGTTTCCTAACTAGAATGATGAGCTAGGATGACTCTCTGTAGGACAAAATATAAGATGATAAGACTAGGTTCAATGACAGATTTTGTTGACACTATGACCTTTCTAGAGTATAGATGGTGGACTACTCCTAAAGTTTGTAAAAGTGACCTTTCTAGAAGTCTAATGCAAGGTGATATGTACCCTAAGATGAAGGTAAACTCTAACTGAAGAAAACTATGGTAATGACTAAATGAACCTAAAGGATGCAAAATTGAGCAAATCGTTTCAGGTTTCTATTTCAAAGACTGTTTGTATGAAGACCACTGGAACTGGTATAACCCTGCTAACTGGACAGTGACTGTGAATTTTGGATATTCTGGTAATCAGACAGATGCGTTTCAAATTTAACAGTTATGGTCCAAACATACAGATGCGACTCAAGATTACCAGATGCGACTCAAACTGATAGATGCGACTCAGAATACAACGCATGCGGTGTTTTCAGAACAGATGCGAGCCAAAATAACAGATGCAACTTAAAATTTAACAGATGCGGCTCAAAACTACCTAATGCGATCTTTATAAATCAACTGCGAGCCAAACTGACAGATGCGACTCAGAAATTATAGATGCGACTCAGAAATTATAGATGCGACTCAAAATTAACAGATGTGACTCTAAAAATTAGATGCGTGTTTTTGGTGAACAATTGCGACTCTCTGTGAATTTTTAGTGACATGAAATTTAAATTGACTCCATTTTCCGTGATCAAATTATGACAATCAAAGACAATCGTAAGACAAAGTGTTTTCAGTTTCAATTTTGGACTCAAAGAACGTTTAAAGTGATAACAGACAAGCACATCCTAATATGCCAAAGGCCTAGGGTTTGTATACTTGGTATAGCCCACCAAAATACCTCAGATTGGTGATGAACACCTTTCCTTCTCAAGAGCGGATAGCTTAGGAATTTGGTGGCATTGGCTCCCCTCCACGGATCATTAACGTCTTTCGAGCACACCAATTCTGAATTCTTTGGGCAATGACCTCCCAAGAACTGCTATCTCTACTCAAGGGGATCAGTAGTGAGTATCTTTGGGCATGATACTGTACCCTGCACTAATACCAAGCAACAGCCACAAATAGGTTGGTATCTACAACAAAGGGTATTTAATTCGGGCATTCCGTTCGTGGGGTGTGATCCATACGGCGCGAGTCCCCTTTCAGATCCATCTCGTCGGAACCACACTCGTGATTCTTGGGGTTTCCCCAAGAACCCACTTTTGTATACCGGCTGGAAGTCCCTCAGGTTTAGGGTGCTACCGGTCTGAGTCATTCTGGGGTGAGTACTTTTTCCCACTAGAACAGGCCCAAGTTCTAGAGTTGGTAACTGTTTCTCTTACACCCAGGATCGCACAGATGCGCAAGGGGAGAGGATACTTCGATGTACCAAATCGTAAGGGTGACCAAACTTGTGCTTTCGCACCAAACACAGTAGACACTTGCTAATTTTAATCCAAATGAAATATTTTCTATGCTACCAAACAATCTGTTTCAAAATTTAACTAGGGTCTTCGACAAGCGTCCTGCAGAAGATATCATTAGTAATTTTCAATATTGTCTTCGTCAATCGTCCTGCAAAAGCTTGTTAACTCCAAATGGCCACACGCTGAAAATCAGATATTAGTAACACAAAAATTAATTGAAAATTCCAGATTGCCAAAAGCAGAAATAAAATTTTTACTAGTCAATTGCGTCGTTTCGTTACTAGTTAGATGCGTCATTTCTTTTTCAGTTGCGGCTCGGGATACCAGTTGCGGTTTAGGAATTGTCAGATGCGTCATTTCTCTGTCAGATGCGGTTCAGACTCAATTGCGGTTCAGAAACTTCACATGCGGTTCCGAAAAATCAATTGTGGTGTAGAAACTTCACATGCGTTGTTCCGTACGAAAAATCTGCAAAAATGAAAATTAAAAGATCTACGGATTCGCGAAGATGGTGTCTTCACGTCGGGTTCACCAAAATGTAACGTCTAAAAATGAAACAAGCCTTTGCACAATAGACAACAAAGAAGATTAGATCGTTAGAAGCACACATGCAATACAAATACTAAATCTAGAATGCAAATTCATACGTTAAGCAACAAAGAACATGGGAAAGTAAAAACGTAATTAAAACTAGAACAATCTCACCAATTTTCAAATGTATTTCCATGAATTATCTCGATTGCCCTTCTCCATTTTGCTTGTGTAGTATAATTGCCCTCAGATTTTCAAGTTCGTGCAAGTATAGCCTAAGATAGTGATTAGCAAAATATCGAAGATTCAAGACAAAGTGCTCTCAAAAGTCATAAGATTTCACGAGAGAGATTGGAATGAAGAATGACAAATCAATTTATAGAAAATTGATTATTCGAACGACAGGCCAAGATTGAAAGATTAACGGACGATTAAGATTGAGAGATTGGACATGCATTCAGATAACTGATAGAATTAAAGATTAAATAAATGATTTAATCTTCAGTTCGGATTCAAAAACATTAGAAATATCTTTGCATGACAAAGATGAAGATTGATTAAAGCAAATCTTTGTTCGAATGCACGCACAACACTTAATCAATTAAATAAGAATATTTAATTAATCTGCATGTACACGCAATTGAGTTAGAACTGGAGGATTGCATGATCTGAAGAAGAGATTACTCGAAGATGCCACTCAAACATCGAATCAATAGTTAATTGAATGATTAAAATAGATGTTGAGTTGAGTAAAAGTGAATACTTAGATAACTCACATAATTATCTAAAATATAGAAGAATGTGTTAAAATAGAATTAATGAATTAAATAATTCATTTAATTCAAGACTTGATATTTGAAGAATAATTAAATAAATGATTTATTTAATTAAATGAAAGGATTTAAATGAATAATTAAATAAATTATGAATTTATTTAATTATAGTTGAAATATGATAAAGAGTAAATTAAATAATGATTTATTTAATTTAACAAGAAGAAGGTTAATTAGTAACATAATTAAATAACAAGCGTTTATTTAATTAATTAGATAGAATAAAGAGAAGTGAATTAATTAAATAATTAATATTATTTAATTAATAGAAGAATTAATAGAAGATGAATTAATTAAATAGTTAAGATTATTTAATCAATAGAAGAATTAATGTTAAGATGAATTAATTAAATAATTAAGATTATTTAATCAATAGAAGAATTAATGTTAAGATGAATTAATTAAATAATTGACATTATTTAATCAATAACCATGAAGAATACGAAATATGAAGAATGTGGAAGTCGCAGGCCTAAACCAGATTTCGGTGTCTACATTTGGATTTCAGTGCCTGGGTGTGTTCATGTTGCAATCGCTTCTTTGAGTTCGGATATTACTAGCATTAATCCATGGTAGGTTGCCTCTGACCCTTCCTTTGTTGCATCTTGATTAAATCTTTCCAAGTTGGTTGGTAGCTGGTCCAGGTCGGCCTTTGCTTGATCATGAGTTTACATCGAATTAGGGTTGGACTTAAATCCACGCCAAGGCCTTGTCTCCCATGCTAGTATTTATCCATTAGAGGGTGCGTGCGTCCATTTGGGAGGGGTTCTGGGTTAGATTGTTTGCCCTTTTAGTGCGAAGTTTGCCATATTATGCGAGATTAGGGTTTCCTTGGTGCTCGGCCCGAGATAATGGATTAAGTTGTGATTTTCCAATCTTGCCTTTGTATTGCGCTGACCCCCACCCTGTGAGGATTCAGAGTGCCTTAGACAGCTCTTTATCGATGATATTTTAAACCTCGAGCTTGCTGGTTTTAATGGTGGGAGCTTTTTTCACCAAAATTAGGGCATCACCATTTCACCATGTGGATTCATCATTTGAGAGCTTTGGGGGGTTGAAATCCTTTGCATTCTGAGTTTTGTTGATTAGCGTCGATTTCTGAACCATTAGAATCCAAGTAGAGAAGATTGCATGATTGTTTGATTAATGGTTCGCGTGTCGCCGGCCATCGGGTTCCCGTGGTGTCCGCGGAATTTTTGCGCACTCGAATTTTCCCAATTTAGGCTTATTCCGTGGACTGGAGTAATTTCTGAAACATTGCTAGCTGTCCGCGAAAATCCGTCCCATCCGGATTTTTTCTATTTTCCTGTCTGGCCTTATCCTTTTTGATTTTTCAAAGATAGGACTAATGGAGTGAATGCTAATTGCTTAATTCTTGTTGCTAACGAGTAAATTTCATGATAATATAATGATTTTTTGGGCTGTACTAATGATTTATGTGACTTATGATGACTTGGCAACAGGAATCCATCTGGGTCAGATTTCTCCGAAATTCTGCCCCGACTGGATTTTCCCGATTTACATGGTTTTCCTGGACTACTTCATTTCTCTGGATTTTCAAAGATTAGCAGTTTGCGATGGATTTTAATTGCTTTATATGATTTTAGGCTAACATATATGCATGATAATTAAATACTAATGATGTATTTTGTGAGTGTAGGCCAGATCAAGCAAAGCTCCTGCCAAAAAATCTAAGGGTGGCATGGAGGGGTCATCCATTTCTGAGGCAGAACGACTAAGACTAGATATCAAGAGTCAGCTTCCTGAGAGCAGGATATCCTCCGTATGGTCCGAGGTGTCTGACACCAATGTTGGGGCTTGGAGGTATGAAGAATTTAAGCAGAGGACAACTGAGAAGGATCTGTCAGCCTTAAGGAATGGCATGATGAAGTCCGGACTTGTGCATGTGGCTAGGTTTCCTCCAGCGATCCAAAGTTATGAGTTGATTCTAGAATGTGCCAGGCAGTATGATTTTGATACGCAAAGGGTTGTCAGTACTGAGGGAAGGGTCTTGGCTAATTTCAGTCCTGTCTCCATTGCTTAGGCCTTTGACATGCTTGACCTGCCTTCAGTGTGTGCTTTAAACATAGACACGGCTAAGACATACTATGAGAATGAGCTAGTCAAGGCTCAGCAGATAATCAATCCATGGTTAGAGAAACCAAAGTCTCACCATTCTAAATTGCCTAAGCAGTTGCACAGAGTTAAGTTCAGGTCGGATGTTTATGATGCCATAACATTTCTGAGTAGAGTAGCTGGTTTGAAGACTGCCGGGGTGCTAGAGAGCTGGATGGTCGACATGATCACTAAGGTTGAGCAAGGAACTAACTATCACTGGGCAGGGCTTATTAGTGCTGAAATTGACAAACAGCTAAGGAACGTCTTGGAGACTAAGAGGTTCACTATGTCCTCTTATGTCATGTATGTGTTAGCCAGATTCTACCCATACAAGGGTCTGAATCCACGAGGGACGCTTGGACAAGATATAGTCTATGAGGTCTATCCGGAGCTGCATTTAGGACACAAGGATTACCGGAGAGCCAATGATGCCTTCACGATGCATATCACCAGGATGCTACAGAATGTCGAGCATGTGCGACTGTCAGATGAAGCCAAAGGGCTGATAAAGAACTATGGGGCTTGGTTTATCCAATTTCCCACCTTCACCTACATTAGAATTGATGGATGTCCGGTCACTCCATATAGGTTACCTCGGTATCCAACAGATCACATTATGCTATTGGAGATTGTGAGGCAGATTTGTGAATTTGATGCTATTGTAAAGAGAGAAAAGCATAAGACAGGCTTTGGTGGAGACTTCCCTCTTGGGATTGGTGTAGCAAAAATGTGCCCTTCCATCCAATCAGCCCACACTGTAGGAGAAGAATTGACAGCATATGGTTTCTCCTTCCATTCCAAAAGGATGAACTTTGATATCACAGGGGAGGCGCAGAAGAAAGCCACTAGGGAGTACCGGCATAAGGATGACCTAGAGGACTATTGGGTCATTATTAAAGATGACCTTACAGTTAGAAAGAAGAGGTACTCCAGGCTCCCTGTGGAGGCGATAAGATAATACAATGTCAAGTTGATCCTGGATCAACTGGAGGATGATGGAAACCTAGTACAGGACCACGCCTATGAAGCTGTAGAAGACAGGCCAGTAGGGGATATCAACTGAAATGAGGATGAGGTCACAGAGTTAGAGGACCTAATGGTCCCCGTTATGAAATTTACCTCTTCTTGGTTGAAACATAAGGTTTGGCAGCTGGAGAGTGAGAAGGTACCTTGTACCTTCAATTTGATGGGAAACCTCAATCCCATGTCTACTTCAGAGGAATCTGGGGAAGATGACCCCAAAGGGAAAACTGCAAAGAGCTCTCCTTTTAAGATAAAGATTAGGGGCCCCAAGGAAAGTGAGCCCGAAACAAAAAGGAAGCCAAAAGGAAAGAGGAGATGGAAGACTCTGAAGATTAGCAAGTCTTCTGATGAGGAAGAGTTGGAAAAAGCAAAAGAGGAGGATGCTCCTCCACCACCAAAGAAGACAAGAACCTCCAGAACTTCAAAGAAGAAGGGTCAGGTTGCCTCAAAAGATGAGCCACCTATTGTGGATGTGGAGAGTTCAGGAGGAGAAAAGACAAAAGTTTACATGAGGAGATCTAGGAGTCCCTCTCCGAAGGACACTGTGCAAAAGATGGATCTTCCTCCAAAGTCACGAGTCACAGAGCCATCCAAGGTTGCTTCTCCTTCACCAAGCGCACCTGAGCCGAAAATTCCAGAGCATGAAATTAGCGGAGAGGCGGAGCTCTTCAAGGAAGGGGCACTCTTTAGTGAAGCAGCAGAGCTGGAAGTTGAAGAGGAGGAAAGACATACTTCTCCTTTGGTGCAATATGAAGATTCTCCAGAAAGTGATAGAGGTCGTGGATCACCTGAGCTAGAAGAGGACATCCCTACTAAAACCTCATCACCAGTACAACCAGAGGTGGAGCTTGAAGAAACTGATCAAGGTGAGCAGCTCCCTAAGAAAGAGGAGGATAAAATAACTACAGAGGAAGAAGAGAAAATGATAGAATAGCCGGAAGAAGTCAGAACAAAAGAAATCTGGGTAGAGCTTGCAGCCCCAGACTGGCTTGAGAAAGAGATTGCAAGAAAGAAATAGGTGGTAATCGAAGATACTCCCTTAGATTGGGATGAAATGCTATCCAAAATTGGCAACGGGAAGAAAAAGAAAGCAAATAAGGTAGTCTCAAGGGTGGAAAGAGATGAAACAAAGAACAGGATTATCCACATTTCCACCCCTGCCATGGACAAAACTAGGGAAGAGGTTACCGGTCAGGACTACAATGTGCAAACTATCAACCTTAGACCGGCCTCAATGGAGCAGGACATAGAAGAATATGAAGGGTCTAATGCTGTGATTATTGGAAGATTGAGGAAGGAGACCCAGACCAAGCATGAGTTGAAGAAAGAAAATGAAAGGCTAAGGAAATGCTTGGAGGAAGTAATGAAGCCTCTCCAATCCCTCCATCCCTCTTCTTTAGCTACTCTTGGTTTTCTGCCTAGGGAAACCATCTCCGGGATTGAGAAAATGAAGACCTCAGCTCAAAACGCAATAGATTGGCTGAAGGATGTACAAACAAGGGGAGATGATACAATCAAGGACATCCTGTCGGTTGGGAAAGATGTAGTCCTTGCCAAGGAATTGTTAGAGCATGTGCTATCATAGGACGAGGAGGACATTGACCTCTTGCTGCAAAAATCTAAGGTCATCATGGAGCACGGTAAGGAACAGCTGGCTGTGGATGGGATTCTTCCCTCCTCCAGATTAGATGAACCCTGGGAATGGTTTGAGGCTCTGGAGATTAGACAGAAGGCTATGAGGAAAATTCAGAAACGAAGGAAATCAATTGATAATGATTTAACCAGTGTCTATGAAGGCTGCATTGCCTTCTTTGAGGTCATGACTGGCAGAAAGAAGATTGCCCTAAAATATCTGAGTCTGGAGTAGTTAAGAGAGTGGTGGCATGAAGTTTATGCCCCAGATTCAGAAAGTGTTGTAACTGGCCATCAGTTAGATGATGCAGCCACCTACCTGGCGGTAATGGATAGATACCAGGCCAATAAAAAGGATTGGGATAGGGTTGTTAAATAGTCAAAGGAGGAGATTGACTTCATTAAATGCAGACTTAAGATATTGCCTCTGCCACCTGTCACCGAACTGGATAGAACATTCTTGAGGGTCCAAGGATCATCGGCTCAAAGAAAGGATAAGGGAAGTGACAGTTAATGCCCATTTTGAGATTTGTGCTTCCCTATTATTATAGGGCATGCATTGGACCAGACTACATTGGGGACTATGTCAAGGCCGACCTTGATGGTGGATGGCATTTAATGTGTGCCTTATTTTTTTCCTTAGGCCGACTTGTTTTTTTTGAGCAGTTATTCTTATTTTGTAAAAATGTTTGGCTAGGCCGACATCTTTTGGGATCTACTATAAAAGGCACTCTTGCCTCGTTGTAAAGGGTTAGCTAGAAATTAATAGAGATAAGCAAGAGCAAAAAGAGCTAGAGTACTTTGTAGTAGGGGTAGTATTCAATTTCTTGAAGCAAATACTGTATCAGAACAGTGGAATTGTTGCAACCTTTTGATGATTTAATGCAATTGAGGACATTGTGGTTTTTTTGGTGAGATATCTTGTGTTATTTTGTCTTGCATGGTTTTATTGTTCTATCTTTTAAATTGCTTAAAAATTTAGTGTTTAGTGTTCAGAATTAAATTAGTTTTAGTTTGATGAATGGTGTTTATGATCTCATGTTTGGAGTGTTTGTAGCAATCTCTGGTCTATACTCCTAGTAACTATCTGATTGTAGTAGGCTGGTGAAGTCAACTTGGACCATATATTTACATGTGCCTGAGTTCGATTGTAGATGAATGTCTATGATTTGAAAATCTACATGCCTTAGAAGATTGCACCGTTCTTGTGATATTGCATTGTGGGTTGATCAAGGATTGGTTAATTGAGATTGGTCCATTCCAAATATCTGCCATTTGCATTGTTCATCCTAGGAATAGTTTAGATTTCATCATATTCTTGCACCCCCTATCTTTTGCTATTTCTTTATTATTTGGTTAGATTTATGATCAAAGATCATCATATTGCAAAATCTGATAAGTTGAAAGATACAGTTTGCTTGTAGTAAGGTCCCTTTGTGATTACCAACATTTTCACATAATTATTTGAGTTGTTTATGCATTGTCATGATTTGACACCCGAGAGACCTTGGGGTGATTTTCAGTGATTTATTATTGAAAATAACCTTTCAAGAGATATAGAATATTGCATTCTATCTGAGTTGCTATGCAGAAAACACCATCAACAGATTGGCACTAGAAGGAGGGCCTGAATGAGCACACTGGATCGTTTCTTAAACGCCATCTCTCCAGAGAGATATAGGAGGAATACCAGATCTACCACAGGAGAAGAGGACTTACAAGAATTACAGTTCCCCACTAGGTGAAGAAGGATTCGAGAAAGGGGAGAATCATTATCACCCATCCCTTCACCAGCATCATCCACATCTTCACATCCTGAGGTTGAGGCTATACCCATCCCTGAGGCCATTCCCGTTCAACAGCCCCAGCCTGTCATTAACCAACCACAACCACCACCCCCACTTTTACCCATGGATTTCCTAGCTAATAATCCATCCCCTTTGTCTTTCAATGCTTACAATGTAATGCCCAAAAATCCTGAACACTTCTGCTCAAAGTTTCATGTTAATGACCCAAATAGGACTGCAGAAGAACATATAAGGATCTTCCAAACCTGTCTCAAGGATAGAGGGATTGTCCATGAGGATGTTGCCTGTAGGTTGTTCCCTTATTCACTAGGAGAAGAGGCTTTTTATTGGTACAATCACCTCCCTTCTAGCTCAATTCTAAATTGGAATGATCTTGAAACTGCCTTTTTACAGAAGTTTAAAATACCCATCAGTGCCAATGAATTATATTTACAATTCACTAGGGTCAAAAGAGAGGTCAATGAACCCATATCCAGTTTCAATAATAGGTTTCACCATGCATACACCAGACTTCAAGATCCTTATATTTTGGATGACAATACTGCCCTAAGAATCTATTATGAAGCTCTAGATAGCCTGACAACAACCTTCCTGAAATGGAGACCCAATCCTCCAGGTACCCTAACTGATGCGTATACAAAGGCTGTTAAGCTTAGCATAGATCTAAGGCAACATATAACTGGACCATTGCCTTCTTTAGGACCAGTTGCACAACCTAATCAGGTTCAGGTAGTAAATTAGGCACTCACCAACCATACTCCAATCATGAATCCAATACCTCAGTTACTCTTGGTGCCACATCCTTGTCTTCCCATGAGCCAGGTTTCTTCTATGATGAATTTTCCCCAGCAGCAGGTTAATCAGCCTATGTATCAGTCGCAGCCAAATAGTTTCCCTGCTTATTTGCAAAATTCTGAGGTATTGCATCAGTCTATGTGATCTAATACAATGTCTATCCATCCTCAGAGTAACCCAAGCCAGCCTCCTTATCGAGATCCAAATAGGGAGAGGATTGATGAAATGGCTGAACAGATAAAGAAGTTGAATCTGGAGGTGACCTACTTAAGGAATCAAAATAGTTAACTGCAGGCTACCCAAAAGAGTATGCAATCCAATCAGAACAGAGAATTTTCACAAAGGCAAAATTTTGACAGAGGACAGCGTAATGATAGAAGATTCCACAATGACAGGGGATACAATCAGGATAGGGGTTACAACAATGACAGAGGCTATAATAATGATAGGAGACAGAACTTTGATAGAGGTCAAGGTAGTGGATCTGGATTTGATAAGAGGCAATCATAAGGGAAAAGTAGGACTTGGAATACAGGCCCTAATAATGGAGGAGTCCCCACCCCATTGGATCAACTAGCTAATCAAGTAGTCAACTAGTCTGTAAATCAGTTAGTTAGTCAGGACAAGCCTTCCAGTGGTGTATATCTGGCTAAAGCAGCCTTATCAGGATGGTGCAGGCTCCATAAGACAAGTTAGCATTCAGAATTAGAGTTTCTAGAATTCCAAACTGCTGCCTCTATTTTTCAATATGAGGTAGAGAATAATGCAAATGGGCAGGAGATTGTTCCTTCTAGTCCTTATGATGCTCCTGTGCTAGTTTTGAACCACGCTCCTTTCCCTGCTAGTAAGGAGAATGTACCTGAAGAGGAACCTGACTCTCAAGAAGAAAGGGCAGATCAGGTATGCAATGGAGATGAGGTTGCTCGATTGTTCAATGAAGAAGAAATGAATGATAATGGTCCCCTCGATCAGGAAGAAAATTATGTTGAAGAAGTACAAATGTTCTAGAGACAGGGATTGAGAGATATGCCTCATAGGCGTCCCCAGGCTGGAGGACCTTTCACCACTTCCATTCCTCCTAACAACTTTAGTACTCCCCCAGATCCTAATGCTAGCAATAATCCATCTTTTCCACATGTTTCCAAGCAGTATCTTTCCAAGGAAAGACAGGCTCAAACTGACTCACAAAAGGAAAAGGTTGTTCAAACAAGCAAGGACAAGGTGGAGGAACCTTCTAAGGACATCTCCACCGATATGAGCGAGGAGCATATGGCCTCATATGTTGCAGAGGAGTTCAAAAAATTAAAGGTAAATCTTTTAGCATTTGAGTTATTAAGGTTTCCTGCAATTAGGAAGGCTGTTTTAGGTACCTACGATGCACATTCCAAGCCTTCTGGAGAAAATATCAGCCAAACCTCTAGTTCTCAGCCTATGAGCACACAAAATCAGACCCAAAATAGGACTAACATGCCCCCTAGAGATAAAGGAAAATAAAAGGATAAGACTCAAGTGGCTCAGATAGACACTCAACCCACTTTGTTTCAAGGGAAGACAGAAACTCCACCATTCCTGATCTTTGTCTGTATATTTGGTAAGAATCTGCATAATTGCTTATTAGATTCTAGTGCTTCCACCAATGTGATGCCTTTTGGAGTGTGTAGAGCTTTAGGAATTACACCTGTTGACTCTCAGAAGAAGGTGACTCAGTTGGATAGAATTGAAGTAAATGTGGTGGGAGAACTAAACATGATTTACATGCAGATAGCTTCAGATCCAAGAATTCAACAGATTATCAATATTCAGGTAGCTGATATTCCTGATGCATACAGTTTGATCCTGGGAAGGGATTTTACTAAGGCTTTGAATGGTTATGTGTCTACTGATCATTCTCATATGTGGCTTCCATGAAAAGGAGTGCCCAATCAGATCAGAATTGAGAGAGAGCCAAGAATGAAGTACATGATTACTAAATACCAAAAGACTTCAACAGAGATTCTAGTATCAGAAGTTGGAATGGGAAATTACTTGCTATCAACTCAATATGAGGAGTCAGACTCAGAGGAGGTATTGATGCTACATACGATGCCCATTGATCATGGAACAAAACTCAGCCCTGTTACTATTTTGACAGAATCAGTTGAGGAAGAAAAAGAACCTGAAGACAATCAGATTAGTCTCTTGGACAGTTTTCAGGAATTCATCACACAGTGTGTTGACAATCAGGTTCGCCTTGGAAGAAGGACAAGCTTTGAAGAATTACTCTTACCTAATTGGTGTAGAGTTCATAATGCTTCTCATTCAGAGTTGGAGTGTTGTTTATGCCAAACAGTAGTAGAACAAGTACAGAAATGCATGAATCCAACCTTGGCAGCTCAAACAGATATACAAGATCCTTAGGAAGACTGTCAAGAGAAGAAGTTTGTGTCATCTGAAAGGCCACCCAGTAATATTAAGCCAAAGAATATGATGAAGAAGATCGCAGCTAGTGAGTGTTGGACACTTAGATTTGATGGATCCAAGTCCAAGCATGGAGCTGGGGCAGAGTTTGAATTGATTAGTCCAAAAGGTAAGAATTTCTTTGCAGCCCATAGGCTCCAATTTCATTGCACCAATAATGTAGCAGAGTATGAAGCGTTAGTTCATGGACTTCTTATGGCACTTAAGAAAAAGGTCAAGGTTCTACAAGTTTTTGGTGATTCAGAATTAGTAGTCAAACAAGTAAGGAGACAATATACATGCCACGATAGGAGAATGACTAATTATAGGCATAGAGTGTGGGACCTCATTGAGGTATTTGATGCTTTCAACATCCAACTGATCCCACGACAGAAGAATCAAACTGCTGATTTCCTAGCTTAAGCCGCAAGCACTCTGCAGCCTCTATCTTTGTTAGGATTAAAGAAATTCACTGTTGAATTGACTCTTGTGCCATCAGTCCCAGACAATGTTACTAACTTCCAGGTGTTCAAAGATGATAAACATATCCTAGATTTCATCACAAATATAGATGCTTTTGCTTCCCAAATCATTGATGAGATAGAGCTCCAGGAAACGGAACTGGACCTGGAAGGTGTGATGAATCTGAAGTCTAATACTATTCCAAGGGGAATGGTACAGTTGGAGCGAATTTTTGATATGGATAAAATCAGAGATCAGGAACAAGAATTGAAGAAAGAATCAATTAGTGGACAGTGTGACACTCACAATATGGGGACTGAGGATAATGCCAAGAACATTTTCATTGGTAAGGTGTGCACTCCAGAAGAAAGACAAGGAATAATTGAAGCCTTGCATAGTTTTCTAGACATAGTAGCCTAGGGTTATGAAGATTTGAAGACTTATGATACATCCATCATAACTCATACTATACCCCTAAAGCCAGGTGCCAAGCCTTTCAGGCAGAGACAGAGACCTATCAATGCATTATTGGAACCAATCATACAGAAAAAAGTTCAGAAATTACTATCTGCCAGAATCATATTTCCTGTCAGACATTCAACCTGGGTGGAAAATTTGGTTCCAGTAAGGAAAAAAAATGTGAAATTAGACTCTATGTTGATTTCAGGAATTTAAATAGATCGTCCGAAAAAGATAATTATCCAGTTCCCTCTTTGGATGAGGTGCTTCAAGTAGTCAATGGATCTCAGATGATGTACTTTCTGAATGGTTATTCAGGGTACAATCAGGTAATGGTTCAGTATGAGGACAGACATAAGACTACTTTCACAACTAAGTGGGGTACCTTTGCCTATAGGAGGATGCCATTTGGACTCATTAATGTAGGGGCCACATTTCAAAGGGCTATGGATATTACTTTTAAAGACATCATAGGCAAATACATAATCATTTATATGGATGATCTGACTGTGTTCTCAAAGAACAGAGGAGATCACATCTCAGATTTACATAAAGTATTTTAAAAGTACAGGGAATTTGGCATATCCCTGAATCCCAAGAAGTGTATTTTTGGAGTAATAGAGGGAAAGCTACTAGGACATGTCATATCAGAAAAGGGAATTGCTATAGATACAGAAAGGGTGGAGGCCATCCTGAAGATTCAGCCACCTGCTAGCAAAAAGGAAATGAAATCTTTCTTTGGCAAGATCAACTTCGTCAGAAAATTCATCACTGGATTTGCTGAAATTGTGAAACCGTTAAATGCAATGTTAAAACAAGATGCCAAGATCGAATGGACTACATAAGCGAAGGAAGCCTTTGCAGAAATCAAAAGAGCCATTGCTGATGCTCCAGTATTGGTAAGTCCTAATTACAGCAAGCCTTTCTACATCTATTCCTTTGCTTTGGATCATTCGTGTGCTGGGATGTTAACTCAAAAGTCTGATGAGGGAAATGAGCATCTTATCGCTTTTATGAGTGCACCATTAAAGGATGCTGAGTTGAAGTACCCAAGTGTGGAAAAGCAGGCATACGCCCTGGTCAGAGCAGTAAAGAAATTCAAGCATTATATTCTTAGAAACAAAGTGTATGCAATCGTCCCTGATTCTGCAGTTAAGTTACTCTTGATGCAGAATGAATTAGGTGAGCAAAGAGCTAAATGGGTGACCATGCTTCAAGAGTATGACATTGAGATCCAGCCTATGAGATTGGTGAAAGGACAGGGAATCACTCAGACTATGGCAGAAATAGGTCCTGAATTGACTGTTCAGAATTATAACGTTGAGGAGGTTTCTTCATATGGCTGGTATGATGACTTAGTGTATTATCTGTTAAATCAACGACCTCCAGGTCATCTTAATGTTGTTCAGAGGAGAGCTTTACAATTGAAGAGTGATGGTTTCATGTTGAAAGGAGCTGTTCTGTATAAAAAAAATCATGAAGGTATTTATTTGAGGTGTCTCGGGAAACAAGAAGCTGAAAGAGTGATGAATGAATTTCATGAGAAGTATGGTACTGGTCATGGCTCTGCCATTGCCATGGAAAACCAAATCTTGAGGGCAGGATACTACTGTCCCACACTGTTCAAGGACGTCCACCATCACGTTAGAACCTGTCATACGTGCCAGACTGCAACAACAAGAGAAAGGTGTGCAACACTCCCACTCCAACCGGTCACTGAGGTAAGACCTTTTGCTCAGTGGGGAATGGACTTCATAGGTCCCATCAACCCACCATCTTCTGCAGGGCACAGGTACATTCTCACCATTACTGATTATTTCACAAGGTGGATTGAAGCTTTTGCTTGTAAATAATGTACATCTGAGGTGGTGATTGATTTTTTAGAGTCTGCTATTCTTAATCGATTTGGATGCCCTATTGCTGTTATCTGTGATAATGGCTTGGCTGAGTCCTCTAATAAGAACCTATTGACTGTCATCCATAAGCTGTTAGAGAGGAATCCAAAAGACTGGCACAACCAGCTTCGATTTTCCCTTTGGGCAGATCGTACGAGACTTAAGTCATCCATTGGAACATCCCCTTATCACTTAGTGTATGATCTGGAGCTAGTATTCCCTATTCAACTCAAGATCCCAACTTTACAGTTTATAAATGAGTTTTATGAAGAAGGGGACAGAAGGGAGGCTAGGTTGACAGAACTACTACACCTTGAGGAGAAACGAGATAATGCCCTTGAGAATTTTTCAAAACATCAAGGGGAAGTTAAGAGATGGTTTGACAGGAGAGCCAAAATCAAAGCCTTCAGGATTTCTGACCTTGTCCTATACTGGGATAAACCTCATGATCAGAAAGGGAACCATGGGAAGTTTGATAAGCTATGGCTTAGCCCATATCAGATTGCTGAAATACTTGGAGACAATGCCTTCCGTCTGAAGACTCTCACGGGAGAAGATATCCCACTGCCTGTCAATGGGTAGTATTTGAAGCATTATTTCCAGTCCTGAGTTGTTTTTAGCTCCCTGCTTTGTATATAGTTAGTTTAGGTTCCTTTCTGTTGTTTTGTTTGGTTAGAGTAGGTTTCCCTTTTGGTTTGCTTGTTTGTTTTAGTTAGAATAGGTTTGCTTTGGTTTGTTTATTTTCGTTTGCATTGCTCTTGCTCTTGGTTCTGTCTCTTTTTGGGATCTTGGGTGCATCTGTATGGCAATGGTGACAAAGTAGGTCTGATGTTCTTGGTATTCCCTTTACAAACTCTAATCATCCTTCCAGGACACCATGGTATGAACTCTCTATCCAATGTCACTTATCCTTATGCTGAGGCAAAGGGTTTTCTAGTCAGCCTTAACAAGTATATATTGGGGTCTCATACTTTTAATTGTTAAATATGTCTGAAGTTGCAGAAGGTCCTTATAAGGTCTGAACAGGTGAAAAATCTTTTTCTGCTCTAGTGCCACTGTGGTTTCAGCCCTGAGTGTGGACTTCGTGTTCATAGGTTGAATGAAATGAATGAAAAAGAAAGAAATATCACAAAAAAAAAAAAAAGAGAGAGAAAAAGGAGAAAATATTGAAAATAAAAAGGTTTGAATTCAACTTATCAGGGGGATCTAAATATCTCTACCGGGGCTATGGACGCCTGGCTGGCAGTATAGCTATGTTCAGGAGAATCACAGCGATAACCTCATCAGGGCTATGGACACCTGACTGGAAGCGAGGCTATATCCAGGTTACTTTTAGAGTATGAACCCTTACGTAGCCTGTTCATACCAAGTTCGGTTTCTGATGCAACTAAGGGTAGGTAATGAATGCATATGCACACACTTTGACCCTGGTATAGGAAACTTTGAATGACTGGGAGCTTCTTTGTTTAAACATGGAGGGTGGTGGCTAGATATCTGAGTTGAAACCATGAGTTCTAGGTTCTTGATTCCAGTTTTTCATCGAAATGTTCAGGAGCATTTCCCCAGCAGAGTCGCTATTTGTTGTGCAGTTTTTGCACACACGCCCCACTTAGAGTGGGGACCCTTTTTTTGAATGTCTTTTGACCTTTGGTTTTATTGGATTTATATTTTGAGGTCTTGACACATTGGTCTTGCTAGCTTTAACCTTGCCTTGAGGCTGGAATTGATTGAAATTGGGTTTTAAGCAAAATCCGGGTTTTCACCTAACTCTGGGATTTTCCAGTTCTGGTGGATTTTCCCGGGCCCTGGTTCTTTGTCCGTTTCTAGCTGGATTCTCCGAATCCAGGTTTTTGCCTGAATCCAGGATTTTCCAGTTCTGGTGGATTTTTTCGGTCTGTACCAAAATCCCAAGCTCCGTTATATTCCCGGTTTCTGCATTTTCACAAAATTTGTGTCCATCCGGATTTCCGCGTATCTTGGGATTTTCCAAAATTCTGTTTTGGGCTCGGGTTTCTGGATTTGTCAAAAGTGTCTTATCGCTCATTAATGACCAAGGTACCTTTGCTCAAACACGTATATCAGCGGATTTGGGAATTTTAAACACCATTCTAACTTCATTGTTCACCTTGCTCACTGCTATGGTGATTAAGTGTTTTCATTTGAGCTGCGAAGATTGATCTTGATTCGTGTGCGTAAGGATTGTTCGAGTGCCGAGTGCCGGTGTCTGGATTTCAGTGCCTGGGCGTGTTCATGTTGCAATCACTTCTTTGAGTTCGGATATTTCCAGCATTAATCCATGGTAGGTT